>OY978006.1:9380044-9800623 GCA_963854515.1 Pandemis heparana
CCATTCGGGTTTCATCAAACCCATAATAGTGAATGAGACAGCAAGACGAACCCGAATGGAATTAAAAGATTCCACGGACTGTAAAGCACTATTGTCAGTGTCTGGCATAAACAAATGTGCGGCTGAGGAAAACATACAACTGATCATTTCATTATGGCCTTGGCTTATCAGGAGTTTGTCAATAGATATTTTCCAGTGCGTCTATATAAATAACATAATACGCTTAGTGACAAGGATACAAGTAGCAACCAAGTGAAATGTTTCACATTTATTGAGTATCACCGTCAACAGAAGCTTATAATTACTTGCGTGGGCGACCCTCATCGCACCCTAAGATGTTTACAGATAAAAAATTATGTCTAGCTAAGCAATTAACTAGAAACACACAGCTTATGTCTTCTTAGAACACCCTGTTATTATTATAGCCTTTTGTAAATGCTACCATATTTTTTTGATGCAGAGTTTTCAATTGACAACATTTCATATTTCTGAACCTATAATTTTAATGGTTCACTGTATTCTGTTTGAAAAGATGAACATGCTGACAGTTTAATTTTTTCGCTAGGGTTTGTATTTAATTTATAATTAATTAATTAATTTTTGCTTATTCTAAAAGGGCGTAACTCCGATACTATCACAGAATAGACACTTATCCTTTTGTCTTTTCTGTATAGAAAAAAATCTGACGTCAATTTCAAATTGTCAATGTCAGGCCTTATTCTCCGATATTCGATTTTCGAGGTTCGCTTCGTGCTGTTCCGCTCATACTAATATAGTCATTAACTTGAGAGTGAGAGAGAAGGTATTCAACGAACTTCAAAAATAGAATTTCAGAGTTGCCCCCCTTGTACTTTGAAGTTGTCATATCCAAAATTATGCTCGCTTATTTTTTCTCGTGAAAAAGGCAAAGGTGTTTCACCTATCCTGTGGTAGTTTTGGTAAAATTAGGACATATTTTTAATTAATTTTTATTTTTTATAATAAGCGATATTAAAATTATATAAACATATTGCAGTGATCAGGAGGCAAAATGCTTTCGAACCATATATACATTTTCAGGTGTTATAAAAATGAAATGTTGTCAATTCAACCTGTAAAGTTGGCTAAGACACAAATGCAAATTTCACACAATAAAATTAAATAAAAAAATTCAAAACAATAAAAAGCAATATAGCGCTTGGCCTTACGTCCGAAAAGGGTAGTAACATTTCACTTCCGGATACCAGCACCAAATTTTTATATGTTACTAGGCATATCATCTGGACCCCAAAACTGCCGGGAGACAGTTTCTGAGGTGTCAGGGTCACCAGTTATGACGTCATCAAATTGACCGCCGCTGCGTTTTGAAAAATTCAAATTACACCCAACTTATACAACGCACGTATACATGTGGGGTATCAAATGAAAGCTAGTTAAATATACTATATTTGTGCTTTGAACTGCAATTGCATTAATGTTGACGTTTAAGAGATATTAATAGAAAATTGATAATCTTGGAAAAATATTACAGACTTTTATTTCTTGCATCAAAACTAAAGACTCCAGACTAAAATAATGTACTACAATAATGAAAACAAATTATTAAGTCAAAGTTTGAAAATCGGATATGAAATGTCGAAGTTATGGTCAAAAACGTGACGACACTGCAGCGAAACGAAAAAAAAAAATTTTTCCCGAAACCAGCACCAATTTTTTATATGTTACTAGGCATATCATCTGGACCCCGAAACTGCCGGGAGACAGTTTCTGAAGTGACAGGGTCACCAGTTATGACGTCATCAAATTGGCCGCCGCCGCGTTTTGAAAAATTCAAATTACACCCAACTTATGCAACGCACGTATACATGTGGGGTATCACGTGAAAGGATATTAAATTTGCTGCATTTTTTTTTAAATGTAACTGCGTAAATATGAAAACACCAAAAATAAAGGATAAATAAGACAAATTACAAAAAAATAATTGCATATTTATTTTTATAGCCAGATAAACATTTGTATTGAAGAGAAAAATATAAATCATCACAATCGGGTAAAGAAAGACTATGCCGGTTTAAAATAAAGCGCGGCGGATGCCATATATTCAACCGACGTCGAAATTAGACAAATTACGCAGTGCATATGCACGTGTGGGGTATGAAATGAAAGGATATTAAAATTTGCTGCATTGTATTCATTGATAATAACTGCGTAAATATGTAAACAACAAAAATATTAGAACAAATAGACAAATTAAAGAAAAAAATGCATGTTTATTTTTATAGCCAGAGAACCATTTAAGTTGGAGAAAAAATAGATGGTACAAATAATTCTACGTTATTCCTCTATAGTATAAAATTTAAATCATCACAATCGGGTAAGAAAAAACATAGCTATGCTGGTTTAAAGATAATTCGGCGGACGACAGAACAAGGACGACAGGCGACAAGTCGCGTTATGCTCATAGTGTATATGCTCATGCCAACTGATGTTTCAAGGTATTTTTGATGAATTTGATAACGCCATAACTGGTGACCCTGACACCTCAGAAACTGTCTCCCGGCAGTTTCAGGGTCCAGATGATATGCCTAGTAACATATAAAAATTGGTGCTGGTTTCGGGAAGAAAATATTTTTTTCGTAATTTTAGACGCTGCAGCGTCGTCAAGTTTTTGACCATAACCTCGATTTTCAAACTTTGAATTGTAATGTAAAGCCTAATAATTTGTTTTCATTATTGTAGTACATTATTTTAGTCTGGAGTCTTTAGTTTTGGTGCAAGAAATAAAAGTCCGTAATATTTTTCCAAGATTATCGTTTTTCTATTAATAGTTCTTAAACGTCAACATTAATTACAAAATTTGGTGATGGTATCCGGAAGTGAACTATGTTTTTCGTTATTCCAGGCACTAATATGATACAAAGTTCAAATGAGACATTGAATGTCAGGAAAAAGTAATTTCACTGTACTCTTTTACAGAGTACAATGATTTGTCCTAAAGAAGTATTTTTGATCGGAGCTCAAATTATGCCAAATCTTTTAAACAAATCCCAGTAGCTCTATGTGGGGTCTGGTAAGAGGACGCTATTTTTGGCATCAATATAATGATCCCATAAGGACAATCAGTGTGATACGGACCCTGATTATTCGATATACCATACAATCTCACGATAGTAGGTTCGCTGATTTCGGTGGCTGTGGAAATCGAAATCAGCGAACCTACTATCGTGAGATTGTATGGTATATCGAATAATCAGGGTCCGTATCACACTGATTGTCCTTATGGGATCATTATATTGATGCCAAAAATAGCGTCCTCTTACCAGACCCCACATAGAGCTACTGGGATTTGTTTAAAAGATTTGGCATAATTTGAGCTCCGATCAAAAATACTTCTTTAGGACAAATCATTGTACTCTGTAAAAGAGTACAGTGAAATTACTTTTTCCTGACATTCAATGTCTCATTTGAACTTTGTATCATATTAGTGCCTGGAATAACGAAAAACATACTTCACTTCCGGATACCATCACCAAATTTTGTAATTAATGTTGACGTTTAAGAACTATTAATAGAAAAACGATAATCTTGGAAAAATATTACGGACTTTTATTTCTTGCACCAAAACTAAAGACTCCAGACTAAAATAATGTACTACAATAATGAAAACAAATTATTAGGCTTTACATTACAATTCAAAGTTTGAAAATCGAGGTTATGGTCAAAAACTTGACGACGCTGCAGCGTCTAAAATTACGAAAAAAATATTTTCTTCCCGAAACCAGCACCAATTTTTATATGTTACTAGGCATATCATCTGGACCCTGAAACTGCCGGGAGACAGTTTCTGAGGTGTCAGGGTCACCAGTTATGGCGTTATCAAATTCATCAAAAATACCTTGAAACATCAGTTGGCATGAGCATATACACTATGAGCATAACGCGACTTGTCGCCTGTCGTCCTTGTTCTGTCGTCCGCCGAATTATCTTTAAACCAGCATAGCTATGTTTTTTCTTACCCGATTGTGATGATTTAAATTTTATACTATAGAGGAATAACGTAGAATTATTTGTACCATCTATTTTTTCTCCAACTTAAATGGTTCTCTGGCTATAAAAATAAACATGCATTTTTTTCTTTAATTTGTCTATTTGTTCTAATATTTTTGTTGTTTACATATTTACGCAGTTATTATCAATGAATACAATGCAGCAAATTTTAATATCCTTTCATTTCATACCCCACACGTGCATATGCACTGCGTAATTTGTCTAATTTCGACGTCGGTTGAATATATGGCATCCGCCGCGCTTTATTTTAAACCGGCATAGTCTTTCTTTACCCGATTGTGATGATTTATATTTTTCTCTTCAATACAAATGTTTATCTGGCTATAAAAATAAATATGCAATTATTTTTTTGTAATTTGTCTTATTTATCCTTTATTTTTGGTGTTTTCATATTTACGCAGTTACATTTAAAAAAAAATGCAGCAAATTTAATATCCTTTCACGTGATACCCCACATGTATACGTGCGTTGCATAAGTTGGGTGTAATTTGAATTTTTCAAAACGCGGCGGCGGCCAATTTGATGACGTCATAACTGGTGACCCTGTCACTTCAGAAACTGTCTCCCGGCAGTTTCGGGGTCCAGATGATATGCCTAGTAACATATAAAAAATTGGTGCTGGTTTCGGGAAAAATTTTTTTTTTTCGTTTCGCTGCAGTGTCGTCACGTTTTTGACCATAACTTCGACATTTCATATCCGATTTTCAAACTTTGACTTAATAATTTGTTTTCATTATTGTAGTACATTATTTTAGTCTGGAGTCTTTAGTTTTGATGCAAGAAATAAAAGTCTGTAATATTTTTCCAAGATTATCAATTTTCTATTAATATCTCTTAAACGTCAACATTAATGCAATTGCAGTTCAAAGCACAAATATAGTATATTTAACTAGCTTTCATTTGATACCCCACATGTATACGTGCGTTGTATAAGTTGGGTGTAATTTGAATTTTTCAAAACGCAGCGGCGGTCAATTTGATGACGTCATAACTGGTGACCCTGACACCTCAGAAACTGTCTCCCGGCAGTTTTGGGGTCCAGATGATATGCCTAGTAACATATAAAAATTTGGTGCTGGTATCCGGAAGTGAAATGTTACTACCCTTTTCGGACGTAAGGCCAAGCGCTATATTGCTTTTTATTGTTTTGAATTTTTTTATTTAATTTTATTGTGTGAAATTTGCATTTGTGTCTTAGCCAACTTTACAGGTTGAATTGACAACATTTCATTTTTATAACACCTGAAAATGTATATATGGTTCGAAAGCATTTTGCCTCCTGATCACTGCAATATGTTTATATAATTTTAATATCGCTTATTATAAAAAATAAAAATTAATTAAAAATATGTCCTAATTTTACCAAAACTACCACAGGATAGGTGAAACACCTTTGCCTTTTTCACGAGAAAAAATAAGCGAGCATAATTTTGGATATGACAACTTCAAAGTACAAGGGGGGCAACTCTGAAATTCTATTTTTGAAGTTCGTTGAATACCTTCTCTCTCACTCTCAAGTTAATGACTATATTAGTATGAGCGGAACAGCACGAAGCGAACCTCGAAAATCGAATATCGGAGAATAAGGCCTGACATTGACAATTTGAAATTGACGTCAGATTTTTTTCTATACAGAAAAGACAAAAGGATAAGTGTCTATTCTGTGATAGTATCGGAGTTACGCCCTTTTAGAATAAGCAAAAATTAATTAATTAATTATAAATTAAATACAAACCCTAGCGAAAAAATTAAACTGTCAGCATGTTCATCTTTTCAAACAGAATACAGTGAACCATTAAAATTATAGGTTCAGAAATATGAAATGTTGTCAATTGAAAACTCTGCATCAAAAAAATATGGTAGCATTTACAAAAGGCTATAATAATAACAGGGTGTTCTAAGAAGACATAAGCTGTGTGTTTCTAGTTAATTGCTTAGCTAGACATAATTTTTTATCTGTAAACATCTTAGGGTGCGATGAGGGTCGCCCACGCAAGTAATTATAAGCTTCTGTTGACGGTGATACTCAATAAATGTGAAACATTTCACTTGGTTGCTACTTGTATCCTTGTCACTAAGCGTATTATGTTATTTATATAGACGCACTGGAAAATATCTATTGACAAACTCCTGATAAGCCAAGGCCATAATGAAATGATCAGTTGTATGTTTTCCTCAGCCGCACATTTGTTTATGCCAGACACTGACAATAGTGCTTTACAGTCCGTGGAATCTTTTAATTCCATTCGGGTTCGTCTTGCTGTCTCATTCACTATTATGGGTTTGATGAAACCCGAATGGCATTAAGATATGAACTGTACATCAAAATTTCTTACATTTTATGGTTAGTAGCGGTTCATATCTCAGTATAAAGAATAGTCTCAGCGCGACTTATGGCGGAACCACAATATTAACACCCGACGCGACCCGACGCGACGCGACGCGTGTTGAGTCGAATCAAATTGTATTATTTTCTATGACCAGAGCAACACTGTCAACACCCGACGCGACGCCACGCGCACACACGCCACCCCACCCAGACGGGCCAGATCGACGTGTCGCCGATGGTGGGGGTAAACACCCCACCCGACGCAACACGCGCAGTGTGGTTCTGGACAACACCCGATGCCACGCGTCAGTTGTTCGAGAACATTCGCAGAATGTATGCATGTGTTTGTGAACTACACACTTCCACAGCTGTCAGCTAAAGAAATTGCTAGCGTGTCGTGGCATCGGGTGTTGGTTATGTGCACGGTGTACGTCGGGTCGCGTCGCGTGTTAATAATGTGGTTCCGATACAATCTCACGATAGTAGGTTCGCTGATTTCGGTGGCTGTGGAAATCGGCGCCCTATTCTTTTTATTTTGTCATTATTTAGCAAAATAATTTAGAATTCTATTCGTTTTAATAAAAAAAAACAAACAAACATGACATGACAGGAAGAAAATTGTCGCCAATCTTATTATTTTTTTCCAATGTAAGTCCGCAAAATGGCCGGTCGTAATCATAACAATGCTTAAGAGTACGTAGCGAGATGATTCTTTATACTCGTAAATATAAGATGATTTGATTAATTTACGAAAATATCTGCTTTTGCAAGTTATGGCCAAATCCAAAGAGTGAAAGCTGTTGAATTATTCGCACTGCATTTATACGTTAAAAAAAATAGTAAAGTGTATAGTATATAGTAAATATTTACAAGTACAAATAACGACTTCGTCGTTTTTGAAGAACTTGAAAACACATTTGCACAAATTTGCTCTTTTTGGTAGAGCAAATGATGCTGCTTCTTTCAAAGATGAAATTTGGCAACAAGCTTAAACTTTATTCCAAAACGAAAGGCTTCATTCAGTTAGTGCACGAATATAAAAACTTATTCAATAATATAAAACATAAGCTTTGATACATTCACACAGCTTTAGTTTTAGCTCTAACAAAATCTGCAGGACAATGGCTGGCACGTAAACTTCGCTATTGCATTAAATTGGTTTTCCATAAATCATCATCATATCAGCAGGAAGTCTGCTAAGCATCTGCTTTGCCCAAGGATCGCCAGTAGTTGGTCGCAGCAACAGTATAATATCCACCAACGCAGTACGTCGTCCGTTAAATCTTTATAACATCAGTCGAAAAAAATAAATTAATATTAAATAGACAGCTGGTTTGGAAGGGTAATTCGACCATTTGTTTAGCACTATGTTGAGTATTTTGCGTGAATATGAATCCCTTAACATCCTACGTGAAGCAGACCAGTAACCACTGAGAGAACGGATCCACGCTATCAAAAAAGTTCTACTAGTCTTCTTTAGTGTTTTAGAATCAAGCCTACTTCCTTTACTACCTTCGCTCAGCACTAGAAAAGTTCAGTTAGCGCACTTACTTTCGCTTCGTATAGCAGTATTGAACTATTTAACTTTGTTAATAAGTGTAACACAATCATACATATTTTCAAACTTCAATAAGTTATTTAAAACAAACATTTAACACGAAGAAGTTGTGAAGGCCCAGCTACTTGAAAAGCTTTAATATCAAACTATAATAATGAAATAATATACTTTGAAAAGATTACGTTGAAGTGATAAGCGCCGCGTGAAGTGTTTTACGACGTTAGTGTGCAGGCTAGAAATGATAAATAATACAGTAATTATATTTAAAATCATCAGATGTCTATATAAATAAGTGCCAGTCAGTTTGGGGCCCCATAGAGCCAGGGGCCTGTATCATTTTAGCAGTCCTGCCGACCTATAATCACGCCACTGGTCTTGATTTAACATCGTGTCATGTAAAGTATAATTTCCGCGGTTAAATTAGGATACTGTTGTAATACTAACTCGTATTGCCCCATTGTTTCCCAGGAACTGTTTTTGGGTGCCGTCGACCTGGCAGGCTAGCGAGTTGAGCAGGTATATGGCGATTCGCTGCACGAAGCCTTCTTGGTTCACGTCAGCCACGCCATTCAGCAGGATCTGCACCACGCGCTCGTACTCAAACAGCTGTAACACACAACAACAATGAATTAAGTTTAATTAACATACAAGGCGTCATATAATTATTATGGAATATTCGAGTAGGGCCGTGTTTTATAAAGCTACAGGCTACAAGGCTACAGGCTACAAGTCTACAGGCGACAGTCGCCTGTAATGCACTGTGTACAATCACAGGTGTTGTATAAAGACACACGAAAAGCTACATTTGTAATACGGCATTGTAAATCTCGATTTCAAGTAATTTGTACAGGTGTGTTGGACATTACTAATTTAAAAAAAGTGGCTGTTATAAATGACAAATACAAAGAGGTTTCTTTGCTATTCTATTAAGTACATATTATAATAATAGGTATATATAGTAAAAAATATATTATTATTTTTTACGGCCGCCATTAAGGGAGAATAGAATAGAAATAAGAATTTGTTGGGCACAAAATATTATCCTACGAACTTGAAAAATACAAATAAAATATATTAATTTGCTATTGCGATTACGATTCTAATAAGCTCCTAATTTCTTGCAGAATGTACTCCATTTGCGTAGAATTCATGTTCAGTTCATTATAATAATAAAAACGGGACTTAATCACGTGAATAAAATGTATTTTTGTAAATACCTCGACGTTTCGGACGCGACTTTGCATCCATGGTCTCGAGAGGACGTATTTTTAACTGACTTCAAAAAAAGGAGGAGGTCCTCAATTCGGTTGTATTTTTTTTTATTTACGTGATTAAGTCCCGTTTTTCTTATAATAACGAGTTAGACGAGTCCTTCATAAGCGGATCATTCTATAAATTGAAGATCTTGAGTTGAATAACTTGAAGAAGAGGATAATTCTGCACCAGTAACCCTTGTTAACAGTCTCAAGACGTAAGTAAGTTTACGTTACAATTGTACCAATCTACAGTTGTATTTTACAATATTTTTATAAAACGCTTGTTCGATTATGCATTTAAAACTAATAAAGGTCCACGTTTTTGTCTCTGATCAGCCTACAGGCGCCTGTACCTGTAGCCTGTGGCTTGTAAAATTGTTACACAGTACTTTTATAAAACGCAAATTGTAAAAAACAGGACAAATGTTGCCAATAAACGCCTGTAGAATTGTAACCTGTAGCTTTATACAACAGGGCCCAGGTGATTGGATTGAGTACCTACTCCTGTTAGTTTTTTGTCGTAATTTTTTTTTCTAAATTAAGTCACCTCATAAATGTATAAACATAATAATGAATCACAATAAATATAGTGTATAGTCAAACTAACTCGACCTGTTAAGTATTCTGGATTATTTTAAGGACACAAGTGCAACGCGCACGTTTTGTCACCATAATGCTAAATACTAAGCTGAACTCTTTTATTTTTTTTTTATTTATAAGCCTTTTTATTCCGAATTCGCTACAATTTCGGTAATTACATGTTGTTGTTATTGTCGTTTTTTTTTTTATTAAATTGTCGCAAAATTCGGCTTGCCTCATGGCATAGGCCTCCTCCGTGTATTGGAGGGTTTGGGCTATAGTTCCCACGCGCGCCCAGTGCGGATTGGGAACTTAACACACACCATTGAATTTCTTCGTAGATGTGTGCAGGTTTCCTCACGATGTTTTCCTTCACCGAAAAGCTCATGGCAAATTATAAATGTAATTTTCGCACATAAATTCCGAAAAACTCAGAGGTGCGAGCCACCATGGGTGCCCTTTTTTTTGCAAGGGGGTATATAACTGTCAAGAAAAAAAAATAAAAAAAGCCGTGGTAGCCTAGTGGTTTGACCTGTGGCCTCTCAAGCAGAGCGTCGTGGGTTCAAATCCCGGGCTCGCACCTCTGAGTTTTTCGGAATTTATGTGCGAACTCTTTTATATTAAACTATTATTAAGGCTCAAAGGTAAAGGCACGTGACGTGTTTCTACCACCACGTGGCGTTAAATGTTATTTATAAACGTCAAAAAAGTTGAAAGTTCGACGATTAAGTAAGTCAGTAAGACACGGTTGTTAGAGCTAAAAACTCAAGGTGCTCACCACATCCATGGGAATTTTGAACTGGCACAGTGTCAAACAGCCATTCCTCATCATAGTGTCGTCGCCGAGATGCGCTTCCATGCCGTCCAGCAGCGCGGTGATGATGCGCTTCTTCAGCCTGATACCGATACGACCCTTCTCTTTACCTTTTACGATGTAGAAGAGAGTTGCGCTGAGGACCAAAATAATACATCTCAGTGGAAGGCTTATTTGTGAAGGCTTACTTCATATTGACTATGCATAGCATTTGAAATTGTCACTTGTCACCAATAATCCGACGAGTTAGTGAAATAGCGACCTGCATGGTATGTTAATTTAATCACATCTTACCTGCCAGAAATTTGAATATGTTTCTCTGACACATGCTGATCCATAGCATCCAGAACAACGGCAAGCGCACGTCCAATAAACGCGTTATTCTCGTAACGGAAGAGATAGTAAAGGTCGTTGAGAACACGAGTCAGAATAGCAGGTCTCTCCATGTAAGCTGCTGCAGCCGTCAAGATCTGCTCCACATTGGCATCCCCGGTTATCTGAAAGGGGACACTTTGATATTATTATGGTAGATTGGAATAGCTTGAGGGAACAGTAATGAAGTTTATTATGTAAATGATAAAAACAATAACTAAGTGATTAGCGAAAAACAACAGCAAAATTTTGTAATTAAACAAAATAATAGTGTAGGTATGTAGCCACATGATTTGAGCTTAATGATGATGGCATTTATTTTGAGATTAATTTACAGTTTATAGTCTAGCAAAGCTAATTGTGTAATTGTGTGTCATGCAACTGTAAATAACAACCTACAGTAAAACCTCTTTATGATGATTAAGAAGGGACCACTAGCTTGGTGATGGTGGTTGCAGCTCAACATTAGGTAGGGAGACCCATATAATCAGTTTTAGGAGCAAGGATCGCAACTAATAGTTTCTTTATGTTTTCTATTGGGTGTGTATAGTGAAACCAACAGATGAGCTTCAACAACAATCATTTATTTTTTAATTAAAAACAAACTACACCATAGTTACAAGTAGGTATACTGCACAGAAGAGGTGACATTTAGTTACCAGTTTATAACAGTGTGTCACATGAATGAGTATATGTTTTTTGGGGATTACATGCTCAAAACACTCCCTGCCTTAACCACCATGGCTAACAGCTCACAGTATACTTAGGGAACAAAATCAATTCCTCAAAATCACAATTTGCTGCTCCATATATATATTCAGTTGTTCTCACTGTGTGTTAAGGTTGGAACTTGTTTTCACTCTACAGAGTTAGCTATGATGCATGGTGCAACAATGTTTTCAAGACAGTAAGGCCATAAACTAATCAATAGAAGTAGAATATTTATGAATATGTACCTATGTTTAGATGTTGTGATTTAATTGAGATAAATAAACATTCTAAACCTATAAAAGATTGTTCAAAAGTAAAAAAAACTTATTTTTTTGCAGGAGTCAAACATTTGGAATGTTGTTTATTTCTATAATGAATGTAGTGAACATCTGATTTCATTCTATGGCTGGTAGGTATGTGAAAATAAAAAAAACAACACTTACAATTTTAGCTGGTATGTCGTGCCTCTTGCAAGCTCCATGATGTGTACCATAGAGCCCCAGAAACTCCAAGGGCCTGTTAACTCTTGCAGCAAGCCCTGGTATGTCGCATCTCACTTGATCAGTGTCAGAAGCATTCTCACTGGACACAGCGGCAGCACCAGACCCCGCTAAATTTGTACCAGAAATGTCCAAAGACTCCAATAGTGTAAGATTATTTATAAGTTTAGCAAGGACATCATTAGGATTGAAATACTTTCCATGTCTGTCATTGGACTGTGAGATATCTAGGTGTCTCAATGTGTGCAAGCTGGCTATCCAGTCTATCACATCCTTGGACCAGTGTACACTGTGCAATATTAAAGAACGTAGATTTTTCAAATCTTTCAACACCCAAATAGTGCTCGCTGAAGTTGTCTTGAATAAATCCAAATGTGTGAGGTTGGTTAAAGATTTTAATAGGAGCAGAGGGAAGACTGCAAGTCCACACTGGGTGAACCTCCGCAAGTTGGGAGCATCGATTGTGTAGCCTCTCTGTCGGAAGAGAGTCTCATCTTGTGAGAGGACATAAGTTTGAGGTCCCACTTTGAGAGTGACTAAGTTTTGACTGTTTGTGTTGATGATATCGAGGGAGCTGGGGCTAAGGTACTCGCACTGCACCAGCTCGAGTTCCAGCGGGCGGTGCTCCATGAGGCAACGGAAGCCCACGTCTGTGATCCGCGAGTTGCGCAAGCGCACCACAGTGAGCCGCGTTCGCGTACGATCACGGAACATGTTCGCTATGCTGTCCCCCACCCTGTTATTCTTCTGATACACCTCCAGAAACTTCTCGCAGATCTCTGACGGCAATATTACGTCGTCTTTCAAATTACGCGACCGTGTCTCCGGATCCACCGTCGATATAATATTCAGATTGTTAACGATGTAGCTCATACTGATATCGAACAGTGTATCTGGGGAGCTGTCGTACAGCGAAAACAATTCCTGTCCGGGCGACATCATCACGGCCGTGTTGTGCTATATTATAGGAACTGGTAGAACACTATTAGGAAACGGAGAAATGAGGAGCTCGCAATGCCATCGTTGCGTTTCACTCGCAACAAACCTTTTCACATTACGTTGGGAGCCATAGGGCGAAAGAAAGTGGCAGCTAAATCTTTGAAATCACCACGGTCACAAATTTTCACGATCTCACGCAACTGAAATCGCGACGGAACAAGAATACCAATTTAATTTTCTACACTGCTGTCGTTCTGTCAGGCAGGCCCAAAAACTGTTTGGATAATGAATGAATGAAATGAAGTGAGTGAATGAGATAAATGTAAATGTATGGCAACATTGGCTTGGCAACACGGGCAGTGTTCACTGTGGTGTTCAAAGTTACTAACCGCGCACATACCGCGCACATGCCGCGCACTCAACACGAACACGAAACCCTAAAATCCTTGCTCTTTGTGTAACCACAGACTAGACACAATATCAGAATAGTCTGCATACCTATACTATATCTTTCTAATCTGTGATATGAGCGTTTCTAAAAAAGTTTGTATTGTACATTTGTCTTTTATAGGTGTCCTTTGCCGATTTCTTATTTTCTTTAATCACGAGGCCACTGTGTATATTATTTTGAGTTATTGAGCATAAAATTGGTTTCATTATCTTAAATAAAAATTAACTATCTTAAATGTATAATTATGTATTTGATCATTTTTTTTTAAATTATCGTTCAGTATGGTTTGTAAAGGGTTTAATAAACAGTCACCTTTCAAAACTCGAAATGGCGAGGCAAGTTGAAAAAGAGCGTCGATCACTAGAATTGCGATAAGTCGCTTTCGCTAGGGAAACCGGTGTCGCCAAAATTTTACATCGACAGTTCACTCATACCATGAAATCTTGACAATTATTGATCGTAGCTTTGAATCAGTATTATAATTTGAACTTTCCACCCACAGAATATTGCTTAACCCTTAAATGCATAGTGTAAGATGCATCGTACATAACCAAAATATGGTTAGTGTTTGAAAACTAGACACATTTATTATGTTCATTTATTTATTTAGTGATTTTGCAAAGAAAACTAACGTATTTTCACATAAGTATATTACTGACTGGTTAGCAAAATTGTGTTAAAATAAAGTTATAAGCGTTTATAAGCAAGATGGCGGCAATTTAGAAAAAGTTAAATATTGAAGGTTTTCGTTGAGCCTGTTTGTCGGCTTTTAAGGTAGTAAGTAATTATTTTTTATTCTAATCTTGTAACTTGATGTTATGTACTAAATTTAATAAAGTTCTCAGTCTAAAAGTAAACAATATTTGCATATGTGATCATGTACGATCTAGCTTACATTATGCACTCCCAGCACTTTTACAATACTTGAGCAGTATTGAAATTATTCTTGGTAAATAATTTTACTCCTACATGGTTTTGATTTTATTAGTTGTTATTTTATTTCATATTTCTTATTAATTAGATAAAGAAATAAAGGAAGGAATTGTGAGTACGGCTTTATCTTCGATTTATTATTACTTGAGATTCTATAAAGTTCAAATTTTATTTACAAAATTTTCTATCGCTGATGGCATTTTTCAGTGCTCAAATTAAAAGTTACTGGAAAAAAAACCGGCCAAGTGCGAGTCGGACTCGCGCACGAAGGGTTCCGTACCAGAAATAACCTTAATAATTTGTAATTATTTCTAGCGTCTATGTATAGCCATTATTAATACCTATCGAGCAAAAAATGGTTAAAAAAATGTTTTTGTCGTATGGACCCCCCTTAAATATTATTTTTATTTTATTTTTAGTATTTGTTATTATTGTGGCAATAAAAATACTACATCTGTGAAAATTTTAACCTCCTTGCTATTACGGTTCATGAGATACAGCAAAAAAAGCCAACAAATACTCTGTTGTATGTGAGCCCCCTTAATTATTATTATTATTTTGATTTTAGTATTTGTTGTTGTAGCCACAATAAAAATACATAATCTCTGCAAATTCCAAACTGTCTAGCTATTACGGTTCTTGAGATCTAGCTCGGCGAGTGGTAGCCATGAAAAAGGGCTAAAATATCACGATTTTTGTATGGGAGCCCCCCTTAACTATTGTTATTATTTTGTTTTTAGTATTTGTTGTTATAGCAGCAACAGAAATACACAATCTGTGAAAATTTCAACTGTCTAGCTATTACGGTTCTTGAGATACAGCCTGGTGACAGACGGACGGACAGCGAAGTCTTAGTAATAGGGTCCCAGTTTTACCCTTTGGGTACGGAACCCTAATTAGCTAGCTAAGCAAACGGACAAAACAGCGGGAAAAAGACAAAACTTAATTTAGGTACGTAAAAATGAATTTATTTAAACGAAATCCAAGAAAATTAACAAGATGAAAGATAGACAAGTGTTTCTTTACTAGTGTGTGGTATCTTTACCAGGGTGTTAACCTTTTCCTAAGGGAAACGGCGTGATATTATCTTATACCACATAATTGCAATAAACTATATGACTGTACAAGCATTAGGTATATTTCCGAAAATGTTTAATTCATACCTTACATACCTACAAACATTTTAGATTTCAGATCTGCCATAGGTCGTGTATAGGGCTATTTTATTTTGCGGGGAATGCATAATGTAAGCTGTATCGACATTTTGTTTAGTAGGACAAATTTCACCCAAAAAAGGTTCATAATTTTTTTTTTTCTCGTGTTTATTTACGCCATTAGGTATCCACATTTTATTTCAGGAACGAAAAAAAAACATGCATTTAAGGGTTAAAGTCTATTGCACAGGTATATAAACACCATCTAGCGTGAAGAAGCCAAATGATAACAGTCTGAAAATATCAGTTGTCTAAATAATAGTTTTGCCATTGCACAACATATGTCGTTAAAATAACTCCGTTGCAAAATGAACTTTACTCTGCTTAATGGTATTTAGGTTTACGTGATTGAAAATGTAACTGATGACAGCGGAACATTCGAGAAAATCTGATTCTGGCTGAATAATTCTGCTACTCGAACCGTCAACTTCAATTTGACGTTCATACGTTCAATTTTCCGCATAAAGGTGGCACGCATCTCTCGTTCACATACCACTTCTACTATATCTCTTTCTTCCATGGCGTCGATGGTCAAACCTGAAATAAAAGTTGTTACTGGAAAATCTGGGTAAGTTTTGATTTTTTATTACTTTGACATAAACTCTATTTATAAACACTTTATCAAGATTCGTATTATTAAATTCTTTGTTCAAATCGTAGAAAGAGAATCCTTAGTCTAAGGTTCAAATAGTACGTTATAGGTATTTGGTTTAACGAATTTTTTAAATGTGCCGGGCTTTGATCCTACTAATAGGTATTAGGTATAAATGCGAAAGTTTGTGAGTGATGATGTGAGTGTGTATGTTTGTTCCTTCTTTACGCTGAAACGACTGAACGGATTTGGATAAAATTGGGAACGGATGTAGCTGGTACTCTAGATTTAAACATAGGCTACTTTTTATCCCGGAAAATTGCATAGTTCCCGCGGGATAGCGATAAACATGTCAATAGCTAATTTTACGCGGACGAAGTCGCGGGCAGAAGCTATAAACAATAACTGTAGATACACAGTGCCATACAAAATCCCCTTCAAAAAATGACCGAACTATTTATTTGTTTGCGTAACTTAAATACAGTTGAATTTCGCTACTCCACAGTTAAAAATATATTTACGAGTGCGTCTTGCTTGTGTGCGTAGAGAAAACTGATCCTACCACACAAACGAATTGAAAGAAAACATGACGAAATTTGAACCTATATAGTCTTTACTTCATTACAGGCGAATTTTGGTAGCGGCAAAACTCCAAAACGCTTGACACTTGACAACAAAACAATTTGACCCCTCTAATACAACTGTTGCATAAAATACTATTATCACTCTATCTTTAAAAAAATGTATGTAACTAGTCATTATAATATTGAAACCTGACTAATGAACGCTGTGCCTAAGAGTTCCTAATTGTTACCAATGTTCCTATTATTGTTACTGTCCCGTAAAAAAATACGAAGTTTTGGTTAATTTTTGTTTATATGTTGTTAAAATACCATATATTTTAAATATTCCAGATAAGCATTTAGCAATTTAATTAGGTATGATAATTTCCAAAGAATATTAACGTAATTTTATAAATAAGCATTATATTGTAAATTTTCAGGGTAGGTACGTTTGACCAAATGGTAACAAAAAGGAGTGATTATTTTTATTATTTTGTGATTACCTTAAAAGAGTAAAGAATTAGCATTAAAACGTACACAATTTTATTATTGCTACCTATTTCTTCAATAAAACCTAAATAATGTTTGTCGTTTCTATTATACTTAATTAAATCTTAGTCACAAAATAGGAATTATCGACTGCCCCGACTCAGTCGATTTAACTTTACAGCTTATTTTATAGTTCGAATCTCTAAAAAAAATATTATTTAGACTCTTTAAGAACCAGGTGATAATATGCGCTTAAAATGATATCGAAAAGTATTAATTTCAAATCAGCCTATGCTGTCCGCGAAATGTACAAACTATTTTAGAAACGCTCATATGTCCGCCAGTACTGTTTGCCTACTATGCATTTTACAGCTAAGATTAAGCGAGATTACTAACAGCACAATTATTAAAACGTATAGAAATATGTTGACATAAATGTGATATGAAAAAAAAAATTTTTTGCAGATAATGTGCGCCCACCTTTGCCAAGTGACTATAGATGGCTATTCTAATATTTTTACTTGCTTGCAGGCTTTTGGGATGCCATTTCTAAAAATATGGATATATTATTTCGAATTAAGTCGATACTGATATATAATTATATCGGTCTGAATGTGGGACCGGGCTTAATACTCTCGAACTCGAAGTTCGTTTGGTGCCGTTTCGCTTATACTAATAGTTATTAATTTGAGAGTGAAAAGGACAGTACTTACGACACAATTTTCGAAAATCGAAAGTCGGAGTAGCCCCGCGGATGTAGACAGTCAGTGTTGCCTTTTATCCGATTTTGTAGGTATACATTTTTTATTTCCCCATTTGCCATAAGATTCTGATAGACCTATATTTTCATTTGAGCGGGTTTTTCAATATTTCGTTACGATATATTGAGTTAATATCGATAGTTAATATACGAGTGATATTTTTAGTTGTCGCTATATCAATATTTATCGGTTTTCCGATATATCGTTGCAACCCTTAATGATGATGTGTGTGATTGTAATTTTGTAGATTCGGCCCAGCGAATGAAGAATTTAAGTGAAAACCTTTACCCTTCAAGTACCTAGCCACCGGCTGCTCCTCGCCGTAAAGTATGAATACTATAGTACTATTATTTATTCTGTGCTATTATCGGTTCATGTCAGGCATGTTTAATTTAATTAAACTACCCTTGCCGTGTGCGTGTAGGGTCAGTTCGCCAGTTTTCGACCGATTAGTGGAGTTGGCAAATTCAGAATGAAAAAAAAAATTGAATTAATATGAACAAATGAACGAGAAAAATATTGCACATAGTGAATATAGTCTACTATCATTGAATGCCGTTTATTTTCAAGTAAGACCTAGAAATAATTAAATAATAATCAATAAAGCCGAAAATGCCAGTTTTACCAGTTTTCGACCGAAATTTCCAATTTCCGACTGTATATTCGCCAGTTTTCGACTATGGTGTGATGACAAATACATGAAGCACAAAATATGTTTTAAATATAAAAACCCGCATTTTCTTAAAATAAAAATCATAAACAACATTATGACAACAAAATGAAATGTGTAACTAAGATCAATCTTGGATTTATTTAGTTTTCTAATTACGGATTTACTGGATATTAAAAATCGTTCGTATTTTGTCTATTTTATCAGCTAAAATATAGATTTCGGGATCGGGACAAAGTACGTGTCGTGTTATGTGATATATGTGACGTGTGTGAGTTGTTCAAAAAAGATACAATTTTAATTTAAAAACTGTATATTTTCGAATATAGTAGTCGGAATATGGCATACAGTTATTACAAATCCCGATTTCGACCAAATGTTTACGACACGCGGAATGTTAAAGACATTTGAAATAATCCGGTCGAAAACTGGCTGACACAAATCTGGTGTTAATAAGATTCAAATTAATAAATTAGGTTCAGTAGTTTCTTCAATAATATGTCAAAAAAGATGCAACCTTACTGTACTCTGCGGCGCCAGTTTTCGACCGCAACGGTCGAGAAGTAGGTGTTTACGAAAACGAGTTAACCAGTTACCGACTATTAAATTTTACACATTTTCCAAAGAAATCTAAAATAATACTTATTTTAAATAAATAATAAGACTCATTGTCTATCAATACAAATAACAAACAAATTAATAAACATAAAATTACATTTAAAAACATACCATGAACCGTGAGTCTCCTCACAAATTTTTTCGCAACGAAGTACGCGTCGTTAGGTGTTCGTTGCGAACCTAGATTGATTTGTTTTTTTGTTCCGTACGCTGTTTACAAACGTGCATTTTGTCTATGTGTGCGTATAACCGAACTATTTGGGTTTACCACGATATTTTTGTTAAGTTTCTAATCTTGTTAGTATTGCTATTTTATACCGATTAGTCAAACATGTCGATAAAAAAGTCGAAAAGTGGCGACGGTCGGCAAACTGGCGAAACGACCCTATCTACTTACTTTTCCGGGCAATTTGGGTGCGCTTGTGTGCATGCAACTGTACGCATAAGGCCCCGGGCGTTCAAACCGGCTGCTCTTCGCTGTTCTTCTACATCTTGACGTTTTATTAGATCTGTGTGATTATGTTCTCTGACCACCTATGTATAATCTAAATCTCATCAGGGGAATAAGTGGGGAAGTGGAATAATTGTTTTGAAGTCTTATTTATTAGAAACAACAACTAATAGTTACAATGATAATGTTACGTTCCTGATTTGGCAAGCTACAGGTAAAAAAATCACCACATTCATACGTAGGTACAAAATACTCTATTGGGAACATTTGAAATGTAGAGCCACTTTTTCAGCCAAAAACAAAACTGGAGTTACCGTTTACATATTCTTATTAAGTCATTGTTAGTCGACAATTTAAATAACACTAAACATATTTAAGCTTATACTAAGTAATAATATTTGTTACATAAATTATTTAACTCCACCTCAAACACATTCTCACAAAGTTGATCGCAATTTTATTTTAATAAAAAAATACTTACTAGGTAGGTATTCTATTAGTATAAGGGTCTGACTGCGCTCTCACACTATGCGTTTGAAGTATCAAAAAGTCATGTTTGTGATGTCACTTTGTTCTTAAAGTGACACATGGCACGTGTCCATGGCACGTGTCAATAATCCTCAGGATACCAAAGAGTGACTAGCTAGTCATAGCTGCGGACGTAACTTATGTACCCATAACTAGCTGATTTAGAATTGCGTGGACAAATTATTTACGTCCGTAATAAATACCGTAACAATAGTGTTGCTGTGACATTTTTTGCCTAATGCTGTGACAAAAAGTGAGTGTTTAGTAGCTTGGCATTAGCATTTAATAATGACATTTATAGTGAAAAGGTTCCCAGTCGCGCAATATCCACTTCCGCGGCTCCTACCAACACTATTATCTATTCCAATCCATTTCAACGCTTTCACAAACTAACACCCCCAAGTTCATATAAAATTGTAATTGTTACAAAGTCGTTAAAATGGATTGTTATGGAGAATACATGCATCGATCATTTTATACGCAAGGTACAGGGTGTTTGGTAGCCAGGTGCAAAGCTTTAAGGGGGTGATAGCCGAGGTATTTTTGAACATTTTGAGCCGTACATGTCTTAGCCGAAATTTGTTTGTTTTTTTTAAATCGTAAATTTAGAAATTTTATGAAAATACCCAGAATTTGATAGAAACGAGTCAATATTGCACCAATGAGCGTTAATTTGTAAACAAAATCTTTTATTTCGGATAGTTTAATGTGTATTGGACCAAATGAAACAATATTTAAGTGTCTCTTGTCACAGAAACAAAATGGAGGCATTCGAAATTACTAAAAATGCCTTATTTTTGAACAGAGTCATCCTACAGTGCCATAAAAAAAAAAAAAAAAATCCTGGAAATGTTCAAACATTTTTAAAAACATGCCTGATTATTGTTCTTTCTTTTAAGGTATCACTCATTCACATTGCTTGCTAAATCTGAGATAAAAATTAAAAACCAAACTCGGGGGAGCGCTCGCTAAGAATACACTTGAAATTTCGCGTTTTTTATGTAATTTACTAAATTTACTATTCAAAACACAACAAAGTGAAGATTCATGATTTTTTTTACCTTTTTTTCATGTAAATTACTACTAAAGTACTTACTTTTAACGTGAAATTTCAATCCTAGTGCATTCTTAGCGAGTGCTCCCCGAGTTTGGTTTTTACTTTTTATCTCAGATTTAGCAAGCAATGTGAATGAGTGATACCTTAAAAGAAAGAACAATAAACAGGAATGTTTTTAAAAATGTTTGAAAATTTCCAGGATTTATTTTTATTTTATTATGGCACTGTAAGACGACTCTGTTCAAAAATAAGACATTTTTAGTAATTTCGAATGCCTCCATTTTGTTGCTGTGGCAAGACAGACACTTAAATGGGTGGATTTTTGACGTTGTAATTTGTGTGCCATGCTTTTTGTATTGCACACAAATTACAACGTCAAAAATCCACCCAAATATAGTTTCATTTGGTCCAATACACATTAAACTATCCGAAATAATAGATTTTGTTTACAAATTAACGCTCATTGGTGCAATATTGACTCGTTTCTATCAAATTCTGGGTATTTTCATAAAATTTCTAAATTTACGATTTAAAAAAACAATATCAAATTTCGGCTAAGACATGTATGGCTCAAAATGTTCAAAAATACCTCGGCTATCACCCCCTTAAAGCTTTGCATCTGGCTACCAAACACCCTGTATAATCAACCGCTCGAAAGTGTGTCGGCTCATAGTAAAGATGAGAGCGGGTTCTCGGGTATACATGATCGAAGACTACAAGCTATAAAACTGTACTTCGGAAACCAAATATATGTTATTTAAACTAGGTAACTAGTTTACGTTAAAAAAAATTGAAGACATTTAATTTTATGTTTACCTATATCTTGCTCTTTTTATTAATTAGACTAGAAACAACCCCTACTATCGGTTACTACATAGGACGATACACTAGTACATAATAAAACAATATAAATGTTTGGTTTGGAGTCAAGCTATTTGAACGGGTAGGTAATTATAATTAGGTCATACTTGTACTGAATTGCTACTTCTCCTTATTTTGTCTTTTTTTGTAGGACTAGCTAGTTAGGTAGGTACTTGATGAAAGACTAATTCTTAATGGACCGGGTTAAGTAAAAGTTCAATAGTGTATTGTTTTTTTTTTGTAAAATACAAATAAAATTTCCTGCCGTGCTTACTTTTTTTTGGCAATAATTAGGGCACTATGAGCCAGCTTTTTGCCATCGTGTACCACAGATTCAAGCAGCATTTTTTTTAAATTTGATATGTCATTGGCGTACTTGCTTATCTGCCGTATAGAGGCCGCCGAGTGACTGAGTTAAATGTTTTTATTTTGATAAAATATATGGTTCGACGGAAAAATCTGAAACTTTTTTCCGTAACTAAGGATGGTTATTCCTATCAATAGAAAAATCACCAAGCACTTTGAAAATAATCATCCATTCTCAATTGAATTTAGAAGACATTTTATGCTTGCACTACACTTCAACGTATTCCTCTAATTAAAAGACTGAAGAGACGCGTTTTGCTTATACACGTGTAAGGTAAGAGGCGTAAATTGAGTAACTGAAATCGCGAAATGTCGCGCTAACACAAAAATAACAAGGTTTAGATTAGGTAGGTATCATTCGGGTAAAAATTGGTAGTACTCGTATGTACCTGCCTACTTATTTATTACCGAAACCAATATTAACACGCCTATGTTTAATATTATTTATCTCCACTCACTCACATCCTCACGAACTTTCGCATTTATAATATTAGTATGATAAAATAACTGAATTTTTGATTCAGTTATTCATTTATGGCATTTATGGGATCTCTATCCGAAATAGTTTTTTTTTTTTTATATACACACAGTATCGCATGGAACAAGTGAATGAAAAAGTATAGAGCTATGTAGCAAAGTACAGGGCGTCTACTTAAATATGTCATTATAATTATCCCTTTTAGACATTCCATCGGGAGGCCTGAGTAGCATCTCATAAATTAACACCCAGGAAGGTGGTTAATAACTTAATGACGCGTACATATAGATACTAGACGACAGGTCCTAAAAGTTGCTGCCCTTTTTGTATATAATCGCAGCGCTCAATAAGTTACACCAGTTAATACTTCTATCTTTTGAGAATGTGCGTATTGTGCAGTTCCAGCATTTTCGCCCTAAAGACCCACGTTAGACACATCGGGAGGTAAGAGGTGTCGGGTACCCAGATGCCCACACGCACTAGGCAAGGAAACTGTCGACTCACAGAAGCAACGGGATGCCCCGAGTCCGTGGTGTCGCCACTCACCAACAGCTTGCCGCGAGCTGCCCTGCGGGCTATATTAATATTGTTACACTTATTATTACTTACATTACATGCTCCCACACAACCACTGTCCGACGCTATGTAAATCCTAAATCATAGAATGCGTCGGCAGTGTTCCTAAAAATACTACTTATATACATCTCAGGCCTAAAAAGTAGCTACTTTTGGTAGTTATATAATAATGAGTGCACTCGGCCATGTTCGAAGTCATCGCCAGGATCGGGGGCGGTTGTCTAGTAAGGGCGTAGCACTGAGTTCGAGGTCGGACTCGGGTAGAGGCGCGGCGCCGGCGCTGCGCGGGCGCGTCACTGCGGCGCGGCGAGGTCGCGCATTCGCAAGTCGGCGAGCGGGTGCGGATGGGCGGTGTCCTCGCGCCGCTCGTCGGGCCATTTTACGACGACGTTCGTGGTGGGTGGAAGCGTGACGGGCGGCTCGACCACCACGGGGAGTCCGCCCTCGCGCTCTGGGAGGACGTGGCCGATGAGTGCCCCAACGCGCCGATACGCTAGTTGCGAGCCCGCAAACCTCGGCTCTACGTCGCGTGGTAGTACGCGCACCCCGCCCGCGTGCGCCACCACGAACACTGGTGCGTCATCCTCCTGCTGCGGCACTATGTCGTTGAGGGCGCGCATCAGTACCGGCGCTGAGGTTTGCGGCGTCGCGCATGTCGACACGCCGCTCACTCTCGCGTTCAAGTTCTCCAACACAGTGACCAGCTCGTACATTCGCTCGTCGCACAGCACCGGATTGTCTGCAAGTTGGGGTCTACTTAGTTGCGTAAGACCAGATATTAAATTCATTCATTCTTATTACGTACTTACACTTACACAGTACAGAGTCTGTACTATCGATAGCAAACTAATTGAATCCAAACCTAAGTGGAACTTTTTACAGAAAAGGTCATCGTGGTATTGACTTGATAAGAAAAATCATTATGACCTTTACTGTGAAAACGTTCTACGTGTGAGTTACGAATCAATTTGTTTGTTAGTAGGTACGCTACACAGCACCCGTTACGCATATTCGTGCCCTACGGTGCGTTGTTTTCGCAAACCGAAAAAAAATTATAATAACAAGCCAATGGTAATTTTTATCTGCATAAAAAATTTGCAAACATAATACGGGGTCGTAAGGTACGCATATAAAAAGCATTTACCACCGCTATTGTTTGTCAGTAAAATCTTACTTAATCAAATCGCAGTAAATTGGCCAATTGAAAAAGTCGCTGGAGCACCTAAAAAATGTTCGAGACATATTTAACGTATAGAGTACATTTTCGCTTAGCTTTTGCGTCTTATAATATAAATATCTATAATTAATCGAATGAAGCAATTAGATACCTACTCCCAAAAGGTTATACTCAACCCCATACTTGGCAGAACAACAATCAAGTATTTAGTACCCTCCTTCCGTACGTTGTCGTGGGAATATTTTTTTCTTCAGCACTACAAGAGTAGTCACCTGGCGTCAGTTGCTCCATTCCAGTGCGGTACCTTAAAACTCACCTTGTAGGTAAAGCTTCAGCTTACTGGGTACGCCATTAATGGTACATCGAGATTTAGACACGAGATCGTAATTGATTGTCTGTATTTTATTGTAGGATAAATCAGCTATGCACAGCGACGGCAGGCCGTGGAAATCTTTATCAAGCGCTGTTATGTTGTTGTGATGGGCAATCAATTCTTCGAGAGACGGTAAAAAAGTCTGAAACAATAGCATACATCGAATAAATAGCAACTTGGGTAACATGGGAGAAGAACGAGTTAAGTACATACTAACTGACAGAATTCATATAATTTCGCTATAGCTCGCCTTGCAGTCATAATAAATGTTATAAGTACCTAAATACCGTGGCTATGGAATTCTGACTCTACTTAACAGTAGATGACTGTTATGAATCTCGGGAATTCCTTATTTCCGTATTAGCAAAGTTAACGAAATAAACCTAATTTGCACCGATTTGTCTTAACACTTCTTGAAGGAATTTGTGTCAATTATATATTTCATCATAACTTTACCAACTACATTTATCTACGGATATGGAATCAGCAATTTCTTGTTGTCTTCACAACGGGAATCACTCTCAGGTTTAAAAAATGCCAGTAATATTACCTACTCTCCAGTGTTATGCTTATAAAAGAGACAGTTAATAAATACAATTTTTTTGCTTGAGCACACAACACAATCAACAAGCATACCTTCGATGTTTCTTCCAACGTTGTAAGGTGATTGCACGAGAGGTCGAGAAGTTTCAAGTCCTCCAGGCCAATTAAGTCGTCAGGGGATATTTGTTGTAGCTGATTATTGCTTAGGTTTAATCTCAGGAGACCGTGAAGACCCATCAGTGCTCCGCCCAGGCTCACGAGGAAGTTGTGGTCTAAGCGCAATTCTAAGACTCGAGTTTCAACGTCAACCAGATTCTAAAAATAAATAGTAAGAGCTTTTAGTACTTAACACATTTTGTGAGGTATTAATATGTTCAACATAGACACTATTCAACAACTCTATTTACCTCCATATTTCCTGTTATGTGACTTATTTTGTTATGCGATAGATCAATAACATCTAATTTTTTCAATCCTTTAATTTCCTGAAGAGAGAACTCTGCTAAAGAATTGTGAGTTAAATTCAAATAGCGTAGTGATTTGAGACTCCTGAGCGAACCGTTGAGTGATTTGATCTGGTTGTACGAAATGTCGAGATATGCCAATATTTCGGCTTCCGCAAATTCATCTTCGGCTAGCTGCAAAAAAATATTTTCATTAAAAATAATAGTGTGAGTTAGGTATATCTTATTGATGGCGATTTCATTTTTTTTAAACCATAACTGTTATTATAATTTAAGTACTTACACTTTCAATTTTATTGAATGACAGCCCGATCTTGGTTAACCTTCGAGACTTTTGTAGTGCTCCGTCCAGAAATTTAATGTTGTTGTCATAGAAGAACAGGGAGTCCAATGAAGGCATTTGCCTTAAATCCTTGGGCAAGCTTTGTAGCTCGTTTTGTGCAGCATGTATAAAGGCAATCTTCTTGGACTTCTGCAACAAAGTATCGATATTGTTTAATCGTTTTTTATACAGACCAGTTACAGAAAACTTTAGAGATACATAATGTAAGGTCTAAAGCAGCATAAGAATAGGTAGCACTTGTTGCTGTCATAAAAAATAACATAGCGTGTCAGGCTATTGATAAGTAAGTAGATCCTTGGGTATAAGTAAACAATAATTGAAAATTCCTTTCCAAAAGTTTTAATAAATACGGAGAAGCTGTCTTTTTAGCGTTTTCGGTTACCTTATCAGGATGCAAGATAACACAATGAATGCTGAATGAAATTACAGTATCATTATTATCACGTGATCCAGCGTTCCGGGGTCTATTAAAAGTTATATTGATACGCATCCGGATGTTTTGATGTGTCGCGATAGTGTGCACTTTGACAACTTACTATTGGTAATTCATTTTCGATGGTTTTAAGATGATTAGCGTTGATGAATATCCATTCCAGGTCATCTAAATCTCTGAGTGCGCCGTTCAGAGAGTTCAGGTTGTTGATGCCGAGATGAACATGCTTCAGCGCCTTGGGAAGAGCACGGCGTTCAATCTTGGATATCCCGTTGTCTGGTACCAACAAGTGCTCGAGTTCTTGAATCTCCTGTGAAAATATACGTATCAAACCATTATTTTTGGTACGAATATCCCTTGCAGTCAGCCTTCGCACAATGTCTATGTTAGCGAAGTTTATTTTTTTTCTGAGGTTATGAGGTTAAAAGAACTTCCGAGCTGAATTATGATGGCTTCGCAATCATGGCGAATAATGCCAAAACGCTGAGTCATTGGATTTTCCGTGAACGTATTATCATTGTACTTACGTAGTAGATATGCCTTATTAGGTAACATAAAAAACAATATTTTATGCCTATTTTTTATATGTACAATTGTAAAGAATTTCAAGTTGTTTATAGCCCGTAAACCCGACTAGACTGACGACCGACCGACCGACGTGGGGTATGTACACACACAATTTTAACTTTCGAAGCTTCTCAAACATTTAATACTCAATTTTACTGCATTCCTTACATTTATAGCAGTGTATTAACCATAATGTACCTAAGGTATTTTTACTCTTACCTGTCCTATTTGATAAACAAATTTCTAACCTCAATGTGCAAATTTTTGTAAAGAACAAGGTGTATTATGTTACCCAATAAACCTGAGGCAATATTTTGTACATAATTTTGCTGATATTTTATCTCCAGTTCCTTTATTTACGATGAAATAGTTAAAAAATAGCAAAAATGAGAAGTTTTGAGGTTAGAATTTTGTTTACCGAATAGGACAGGTGAGAATGAAAATACCTTACCTATTGTTGTAGGTGCCTTATACATATTGTAAATTAGTTGAAAACCTCCATCTCCCATTTCCTGAGTTTCCTGAGTTGTACTTGTGGTAATCTTACTTTGAAGTCGTCCTCGGTCAGTTTGGTGATCTTGTTCCTGCACAGATCCAGGGTTTTGACGTGAGGCAGGTGCCTCAGCACCTGACGCGGCATCTCCGGCAAAGCATTGTCAGCCAAGCTGAAGTAATCCACCAGGTCAAGCTTGGTGAACACGTTCTCTTCCAACGCACTGCAAATAAAATGAATAATTCTGAGTAAGTAGGTCTTTATTTATAAACCAACTAAAAATGCCAAGTGCGAGTCGGATTCCACATGCTTACAAATTACGATAATATAATTAAATTTCGATTTGTAGGTAGTATGTGTGGCCATCCCTACTTCTCTAATGCTGAACTCTGTCCGTCTGTTACATTTTCACTCTAAAACCACTGAACCGATTTACTAAATGCAGTTTTGTATGGCGATAGTTTGAGTCCTAGCGTATGTTCTTTACATAAGATATTTTTTGTCCCAGAAAATTGCATAGTTCCCGCGGGATAGCGATAAACGAATACTTGAATTATTTTGCGCGCAAATGCCCTTGACGCCTACAAAATGCCTAAGTTAATTTTTTAATATTCTTAAGTGATATTTAATTATTATTCTAACCATGGGGAAAGTATAGAACACATTTTTATTCTGCCACAAATATAGACTAAAAGAACTACCGCTCTCGGAATAAATCGGTTTTGATGCTTTTGTATGAACTTACTTTAGGAATTTTAAAATTCGTCAGTGCTATTTTACTAATAGATACGAACTAGAATATAAACCCGCACCTATGTTTATCAACCGATATCATTATGATGACCTAGAGCTATCTATTTGTGACCAGACAGACATGTTTAACTTGCTATAATAATAATGAATACACGCTTAATCCCTCGACTGTATATTAGATAAAGTAAGCAAGTGCATATCAGCGAACGTCACCGAGCACAATTGTTGAGGGTAAAAATAATTCTCGTGACAATTATAACTTTTTTTTATCATTATCTGTCTGACCTGAGACCCGAGAGTATTGTAGAAATAAATTCTAATAGATTTGCTGTCCTCGTTTTCGGCAAGGCGTTTGTTACTAGTAGAGTTAGGGTGAGTGTTGGGAACGGGTACTCGTCGGATGCGGACTATGTAAGTGCGAGTTTAGTAAACACTAATGTGCAGGGGTCAACGTTCCGGGGTTATCAGTGCAGGGGCGGCGCCAAACGGTCGCATGGTCGCCCGACGGCGCCGGCCTGTGACCGTGTCCTCCGCGCCCCCGACTACAACCATCCTCTGTTTTTCCACTTCTTTTGAATGCTCATTATATAAAGTACACCACATAATCATCGCCTGAGAACATCTGACGTCGATTATACCTAAGTTATAAAATGTAAAGAGTAATTCTGCCACGGATAAAATATAACTCTACTTTTACAATATTGAGTCAGGGTCAGCTTCCAACCAAATTACGACAGCTGCATACTCCTTGACGGTATTTACACGATTACGTCTAGTGCGCCCACCTATCAGTGGCGTGGCGTCAAGTATATCAGTAGGCAAGCCGAAGGGAACTTAACTAGCCTTTTCCTCTAATTCTGCACAATAAATTGCCCAACTGCCTTAAAATAGGCAAGCCAGTGGGAATCGAATTCTATGGACGCCACGCCACTGCCACCTATATACAGTTGGTATACATAGTCAGTATATACATCGTCACTCGTGTATTTCCAACCACCTACTGGAAATGTCTCATTCGATAACATGTGAATGTTTCTGCAATTAGTTATTGCTATTACATACACTAGCGCATTATATTACTTACTTTAAGATCACTACCTGGGCGACTGACCTTTATTTAATGCGTATAAAGATGGAAAAATGCGTTTTCTTAAAGATGACCCAAGTTTAGGTCGGTTTTTAACCGCCGCTAACCACTATTTATTACAGCGAATGCAATGAAATCGTTACGAGTCCTTTCTGATCTCAAAACATATAAATACATGTACTTAGGTAGGTACACACAGCAAAGCTATTCGGTAAGCAGGTTTGAAGCGGCGCGTAGGGGAGATAGGGGAGCATTGGGCACTTTTTTACTTAAGCCTTAATAAAAATGCAATTTATTAACAAAATCAACTTTTTACTACTTATATTAGTAGCACATATATTTGGCTTCAATTATAACGAAGAACACTTATACAATTATAATCAGTCTCAAAATTGCAAGAGATTTTCTGAATACTGTCAAAAGTGCCCAAACCTCCCAATGGTCGGGAGGTTTGGACACCTCAATGGGAGGTTTGGGCACTGTATTAAATAGGCCACTTAATGGTAAATTACTTGAATATTAAATAATATAATCATAAAAACTTGCAATAAAATCAACAAACAATTAACTTTTTTAAGCTATAAGTACTCAAAACAAAAAATACTAAAGATTTAGTACTCAATACTCAGTATTCTTACTTCAGTAATAAAATTTATCTAAGATTCGGTATAACCCAGATGGGCTTATCAAAAGTATACTTAGAGCTGCCACGCTTGAATATTTACACGCAATTTAAGCCCGTCGAAATAATTTTCTTTTAACAGAACTTACTTTTTACAGCGATTGCCGAAACAAACAATAGAGGCGGGAGCATTGGGCATGCATGCCCAAACCTCCCTTTAAAATTAATGCTCAATGTAGTCAGAATGTAGTAACATTACTACTTCGTTTGCGTTCCTTTTGTAGTAATAATTCCATCGGAAAATTTTCATGCTTCTAGTTTGTGTATATGTAGATACCTACTTCACAACCTTCCATTAATCGAAGTGCTCAAAATCATTCCGATTTTTAGTTTCACAGTTAGATAGAAATGTGAACAAAAAAAGAATTGATTCTTGTTATGTAATTTGTAAGACGGGGTATATTTAGAAAAGCAGCTGTGCTCTTATAATTCGTACTAATGCAGTATCTTTGCATTTACTTACTGAACGCACACTTGCATGTGAAAAGTTAAGGCACAATAAATGCAGTCGTACAGAAAGCAACTCTTTGTAGGTACAGGACAGTGGCCAGGTTTGCTCGTTAAGGCGAACGATGCATAATTGACGTTTACGCTTAGGCCAAAGGGTAATTAAATTACAAAACGAGACCAGCAAATACAATTAAATGAACCGCGCTAGGCTCGGCTGCGAGCTGGGTGTGATTGCGTACTATAATATCATTTTGACTAACTGAAATTCATTTCAACTTCCCCCTTTTTTGTGGTATTTTTGAAGTTTCGAGCCTTTTTTGGGGACTCACACAGAGTTAAGTGTACCTACTGCCGATCAAAAATAACGAATCACTTCTCATTCAACGTTGTATGTAAAGGGTCACTTTACATGGGTAATATTTGCTCAACAGTGTACCTGCTTCATTACATAAATGTCTAATGCTACAGTGACAATAAATATCTGCAGATTATTTCTGCTGCTGCTGCTGCTGCTGCTCCATTAATTAATTGTACATTGTGCGCCTAGGGCGGTAAAAAGGGAATTGCTAACGAGTCTAATAGAAGCCCGAAGCCGAAGGCGGAGGGTTTTTAATAACTCGAGTTTGTAATTCCCAACTGCACGTGGAACACAATGTTTTTCATCACATTTGCGAGGAAATAAAAAAAATAGTCATAAAAACAAGCTCAGCGAAAACAACAACCATCAACATTTTAGTGTCATAGTTTCGAAATGTCATCCCGCCATCTTAGATCCAAAAAATTATGCCAGAATCGGGCTCATAACCACCAAATTACCTGGCTTATTTGAAACCTCCTTAGTCTGAAATGACGTACAATGAGACAATGAGTTCTTGATTTTAAAACTAAACTTTTCCTCCCTAGGGAATTCTGAAGATCCATACAACAATAATTCACTCGGGAGTAAAAATATCTAAAATTCCCGCGGGAGGTAAATCAACTACTACGGCTCTATACGCCTATGTATAGTAACACACCCTTTACGAGCAAGTGTGATGAAAAAGCTAATATCTGCGAATATCATACATAACGAATTTTAAATTGAGTAACTCCTTATCACGTATACATACTAGCTCTATAAAAATATTTGTCGTCTAAACAAAATGACGACGGAAAATGAGATAAAACTAGAAATAGCAGTATGCTGAAAATAATGGCCTGTTTACTTCTTTACGAACAAAAATAAAAATATTTGTGAAGCGACATGTCATGATATATAATCATGTTAATATGAACTTTAAGCGCATCATCTTGGCTTCTATTCACTATTTGGTGGAGTTTTATACATAACATTATTAATTGATGTATCTACTTGGCCAATTTAGCAATATATTATGTTTTATATTTTGGAAGGATGAGCGGATGGGCAAAAAAAAATCATAGTTGGTATAAATCCAATATCGATACCGTGAACCGTTTAAAAATATCTATTCAAACACGCACCTTTGTTTCATTAGCTAAAATAAGGTCTTTGTGAGAGAACTTGAATGTACAGTATTAAATTGCAATATAAATTTAAGTATCTATAGGTGTAAATTTGAATATTTTCTCAGACCACGAGAGACTATAAGTCTACGACTGCCGTTAATATTACAGGAATTTTAATTTAAAGGTTAACTTGAACTTTTGCACTCAACTTGTTTTTACTTAAATATATACAATTTAAATTGGGTCGAGTTTTATGATACGTGCAAAGACACTGTTAACTACAATTAATATTTTTAAAGTATATCTTTTTGTTCAATACTCGGCTGGTTCTGATAAAGTTATTGTTTCTAACACTTAGGTACTCAAAATAAAATGGCCTTTTTTGGTCGCTACTAGAGACGCCACCTAGTTTATAATCATCTCGGAAGACGCTCTATTTTCGTGTATTATTTTCCTTAAGAGATAAACATTTTTTATCGGTACTCTAAATTCTAAACTGAGCATCGCGGCGCTTCGGATCGGACCCTAGCAAGAGTCAACTGTCACTTGATTCGCATCTTAAATAATAGGTAGAGTATTTTAAAAGTCTGTAGACTTTGGGGATGAAGAAGGTCTTTTAATGTTGGCTGTTATTTCGGTGGCCATAATAGTCACCCTAGCTAAATTAAAATGTCAAGAGAACTAGACGGCGCTGTTAGACTATCTCGATCTCGGCGCAAAACCCAAAGTAGTTGATGACATACTAAGGGTCTCGTAACCTTAACAGGGACACGAAATAGACGAGTCACATGCGACGACGAGGCACGGAGAAGTCACAGTTACCGCTAGGGCTATTAAAAATTTTCGTATAGGTACTATCAATTGTGATGTAGGTTGATAACGTAACGATGTCTGAGTGAGTTCGATTTGGGGAGGGAGTCGCGACCTACCGCTGTCGTTGTAAATGGGTTAAATAATTCGCTCCTGTAAAAGCTGCCGAGTACTATTTAATATGCTACGTGCTTTAACTAATTAATTTCGAGGAACCCCGAACCTTACTCGGGTGAAGACCAAGTTAATGTCCACCTTATCACAATCAATTAAAATTAGTAATATGAAATTTTTCCATTGCGACACGAAAATTACGCATACAATAGTATGATTCGTGTGACAACGGAAATTATTTCAGTAATTCGTTTTGCATTTATGGTTAACTAGTTACCATTTAATGTGACCCAACAGAGTTCAGAGGAGCGGAAGGATTTCTGTAATTTCCTAGTGCTTAAATAGAAATACGTCGAAACCGTGGTGGAAGATAACTAACAATGTCAGTTCTTATTGTGATTTGATTTTTCGGGTCTAGATCTTCACGATAAAATTGTTACCACCACCGCTCAGGAGATAGGTACGAAGCAAGAGGGCGGAAACTTTAGGCTTATCATTATCACGCAGGAAAGAAGCTTCTATTCCTACAACCTTATTACTTTATTTGCTCCTTTCATTTTGTGTTCGTTTTCCTTATGCTTGGGATAATGTAATTTTTGTTGAGTAGGTATGTAAGTAAAAGTTATAGGTACCTACGTATAAATCTGTAATGCACTTGCACGCACACAAATTCATCCTTAATAAAATAGTTGGACTACATGCCCACACGGCAGGCGTTGTTTAAACCGGCCTCATTTTGTCATTCAAACTCCGTCTCTACCTTTAATTTGACTTGAGCCGTAGAAGCAAAAACAACTAAGTAAATTTAGAGGGCCATTGTTATCTTTCTTCGAAGAATACTGTTAACTTTTGTATTCAATGTTATTTTAACAGTGCTGTAGAAAATAATGACCTTGCCACCCACCCTGAGTCGGATTACTGATTCATCCTAATCCCTCCTAAGCCCCACTTTGTATTGAATGAATTTCCGGGGTAAAAACTTGAAAAAAACTATTGAATTCTCGTAAAAGTACAAATAGAATTGGCATTCCAACTTCACAAAACATCATACCTACTACTATGATGGATTATTTTAAAGCTTAAAAATATTACTTAGTGTAAATTTAAAACTTGGAAAGTAACAATAGGGCAACTTTTAAAAGAAGCCTTGACAAAATATGAACAAAAGTATCCGACGATCAGAATTTTTCGGTAGGTAAAAATAACCACCCCTATCATCCTAGAGGTGTACTTATTTTGTTGTTTGTTTAAAGGTTCCAAATTTAAAGCATATCCTATCCTATGTAATAAGAAAAATACGTAAGCTAGTTGTAGGTACATAAGGTACATGTCGATTTAAGAATGAATGAATCTCTCTCTCTGAATATACATACAGGTATCACAAAAATCGCAACAGAAATGCTCGTATCTTTTGTTTGCTTAGGTTTACATTTTAAGATAACGTTTATTTTTTTGTTTTAGTATTAGGAGCCCGATTTTTGAAAGCGCGGCACTTGAAAGTACCATTTACAAAGTGTTTAAAATATGTGCACCTATGTACAATCAGCGTCACAATGTCACAAAGTATGAAACATCCAAAGTGACCAAAAAGCTCGACACACCATAATACTATTTCTATGGTGTGCCGAACTAAATATTTGAACAAAACTACAGCTAAACAATTAGGTAAGTATGTAAAAAACTATGTAGTTGAGAAGATCAATTTTATTCGAGCTGCAATTTTCTTTTATTCCACCCGCAATTCAAATTCGAGTGATGAGCTTTTAAAAATATGTAAAAACGGCCACAAAGCACTAATATAACTCAATTTTCCAATATTTTAGTGATATACAATTTAAAAGTTAACGGGTGAGTTTTTAACGACTTTCATAGGCTTAAAAGTCATTCATGTCGAGATTGTAGAGTTCTGTTATGAGGTCTGGTCCTGCGTCCTACTTATTTTATACTTTCATGACGTTAAAAACTTAATTCTAAATTCAAATTACTTGCACACACCGACGGGTTCCGTGGGATGACAATCTACCCAGAGGCAGACTGAAAAGAAGATGGTGAGTCGACCTGGATTCAAATCACACAGTGGTGGGACACTTTAACAGGTCAAAAAGAAAGATAAATATGTCATCTAATTACTAAGTTACTGGATTTCATTACTAAGTACTAAGTCACTTAATATTTAATGGTGCCTTGATAACCAAATTACAGTGTAAACATCAACAACCCCCAATGCACGAGTGTGACCTTTGTGTCTTTCCGTGGCATAGTAGCTCCCCGAAGGCGAAAGGGTGACCTATCATTTAACGCACCTACATAATAATATAGCGGCTAGTGTATTGCCCTCAACATCATACACCGCTTATTTTTGACGTTCGGACAAGTAGATGAACTAATAGAGGCCTATTTCGGTGTCATTGGAATGAGGACCCAGCCCTAACGTTCCATAATATAATACATATAATGAAATATCGAGCATAGTTCTATCTAGAGTAGAACTATGGACAGTGGCAGGAAGATGGCAATAGTGCGCACCACCACCCATAAATATTCGCAACACCGAAAGACTTCTGAATTTCTTGCAAAATAGAACATTTTCAGAATCTATATCTGTAGAAGTAGTAGTTTAGGTATTTTACTTAACGCAACAGAATTCAAAACAATTAATGATCTAAAGGCCGTAGCAGGATAAGGGAAGAAAAAATGCCCTTTATGATTAAGAGCTGGTTTTTTTTTCTGTAGTTGTAAGCAACTACAGAAATTTTAACTACTAAATGTAAGCATTTAGTAGTACAATTGTGCAAAGTTTTGTTGAAAAATTCCCAGTGATTCAGCCGGAAAAAATAAAATCCGAATTCATGAAATATGACTTATCTCAAAAAGTATTGAACTTTATAGTACCATCTTTTTTTAATTTTGGTTAACTAAATAGTGTATATGTCCTGAAAGAAAATTGAGTCTCCATCTTTAACATTTCTGTAAAAACACGTAAGACAAAACTAAAAAAAAATAATGTTTTTCATTCCTGAAGGAGTGACCACTCTAAGTGACATTTCTAAAAAAGCCTTATTTAACGATCTGTCAGTCATATTAGTTTGACGGTTAAAATCGAAAAGCAAGTGTCAAAATTTAAAAAATATGTTGGTTGGATTGTGTTACTTTTCCTGAAACACGGAATTAGTGTTACCGTGAAAAAAGATAGCGATGGTGATTAAAATAAGGATAGTTTTATTTCATAAGTTGAACTGGCGACACATGACATAAAGATATTTCCAAGCCAATATTAATGTAAATATCAAAAATTGTTTTTATTGTTGTTTTTTTACAAAGAGGATTTATTTTTAAGTTATTTGGCGGTGTTGGAATGGTATAAGAATAAAATATAACACAATCCAACCAACAATTTTTTTATATTTCTGACACTTGCTTTTCGATTTTAACCGTCAAACTAATATAACTGACAGATCGTTAAATAAAGCATTTTTAGAAATGTCACTTAGAGTGATCACTACTTCAGGAATGAAAAAAATTTTTTTTTGAAGTTTTGTTTTACGTGTTTTTACGGAAATGTTAAAGATGGAGACTCAATTTTCTTTCAGGACATATATACTGTTTAGTTAGTGTTTGCTTGAGGTAACAATGATTATTTATTAAATTCAATCACTTCACAAATAAGAGAAGATTCGTCTATTTAAATAATTCAGTCACGAATATTTTTGGCGCGAAATAGTAACCACACCAATCGAGCAGGCGGAAACAAAGCTAAAACTACAATTATCACACAAGAAAAATTACAGGGGTCTTACCAAGACGTCTTAATGCGATTCAGTTTAGGTTCGCTCGCTGTCAGATTCATACTAAAAGTGACAGCTTAAACTTTAACCGAGTCGGCGTTAGGACGTCATGGTAAGGCCCCTGTATTTAATTCAAAGAAAATTCTATTGCCGAAATTTTGGAGCTCTTCAGTTAATTGTTTTTGCAGTCGGGTTTTTGTTTTTAGATGATTTAAGTAAATAGTTGGCTTAGTGATGACAATATGTAACTTAATAAGGCGCCGATCAACGTAGACAGCGAAATCATTATCTATTGTCAGTTCAAAAGTAGCTAAGTACATAATAATATACACTTTGAACATAATTAAAAATACGGGACGTTTGACATGATTCAAATTACTGAAAGTGACAAGATGCTAAAATTTTCAGGTAGTTTTGAGTTTGACTGTAAATGGCAAATTTCTGGATGACACTGATCAAACAGGGTCCTGACTCAGGACACAGCTTAGAGCAAGCTGATATGGTTACTAATGTAACTAACCAATACAAAATTGAACACCCTAATTAACAATTAGATATTACTCTATTGACTTAAAATAACACAAACGAATTTTCTATAGTTCACAATGTCCTTTCTTCCCCACAATCAATCAAAGGTCAAAAAAATGCTGTTTATCTTAATTAAATCGGTAATGATAATGATGTACAAAACTGTAACAGTGGGTAGGTACACACTTTAACAATGGTTCTTTTCTAAATAGTCAAATAACAAGTACCTATTGCAAACAGCGACCACTGTAATTTGTTAGTACACTATTTGTGGGTAAATATAGTGAACACGATACGTCCAATATGATATCATTCAATTTTACTGCTTTAGAAGCGACCCCCGATAACCCGGGCAAACTATCAACTATCGAGCAACGTCTCCTAGATGCCATCCACTCACGATGTCACAAGTCTACTGAAGAAAGTTTATAGAGTACCATCTTCGTTCCGACATGAACTAAATAACGCTTTTTGACATAAGTAGGTGCACGAAAACTTATATTTTATCTATGAAAAATCAAGCAAACATCGTCCATAGCATGATTCGAGTAGGTGCTATGAAAATCTCAAAAGATTAATTGATTGATTGATTGGTCGAGCTCACAGGTCACGGGCAGCTCAATAATACTCGCCTTATGACTTATCGAAATTAAAAAAAAATACATGTGATGTCGCTGTTCATTACAAATTACCCAACTGTGGAATGGCATTCATCTCGTTTAAGTTAGCGTTAATTATTGTAGTTACGAAGCTGATAAGATGAGTAGCTATGGATTCATTATAATAAAACCCACTAAAGGGAAATTTACCGAGAAGTGACTGCGAGCGGCCGTTGATAAATTTATTATATACTTGAGTTTTTGTTCGATTGGTAGATTGTAAGAGTAGAGGTAGGTATGCACAATAGTGTCATGAGTTAGGTATCGCGAGTTAGTAAGCATTTTAGCTGTATGTGATTGCCGCCGTATAGCCTATGATTTTGTTGGTACCTATCTACAATTTGTTTGATATTCCACTCAAAGCTTAAGAAGTTTCATCTCTACCTATTCCTGATGTTCCTTTTTTTCTGAATCCTACATAAGTACTGTAATATTTATGCACCGAATTGTTGGTTGAGTTATTTTCCATGTCAAAACAATAAAAAATTGTTTGGTGAAACATAATTAAAGCTTGGAGAGGTCGTGTGAGTGAGTGGCTGCCGGGGTTGCGCGGCCGCAGCGGCAGTCGGCCCCGGAGGGCGCCGCCCACTGCTGTGATAACGAGCCGATCCTCATCGTCGCTGTCCTCTTATCAGAGACCTGTTGTTTACTTATACAATTCACACGTTGTTTGTATGTAAATGGGCATGATCACAGCTTTAAATGAATTGCAAAACGACACAACTTCAACCGTTCACAGAATTTTCACAAAATTTCATAAAACACGAGATGAGGAACGAACGCACGCAACAATGGTGTACAATTAGTAAGTGTCCGATTTAAAATATTTCTTAATAAACTTGCCTTAGGTTGTCATTATTGAGTTTGAGTCTCGTGATCGAGAGGCCAAGTTCTCGGAAACTGTGTCCCGCAACGTCCGGCAACTGGGAGTACGATATTTCGAGTCCGATTTTGGTTTCGGGGCTGAACTTGTTGGTGAGCGCTTTCGCGATTTCTTCGTAAGCGGTGATTCGGTGGCAGAGAACCAGGATGGCGCCGGTGCTGGTGTCCTCGCGGCGGCAGGTACACGGGGAGATCTCTCTGCGCATGGCGCAGTGGAGGCTGGCGCTGGCTCCGAGCTGGCCGGCTAGCGCGCTCAGCAGCGCGGCAGCGAGGGCGAGCTTGTGCGCGGCCATCGTGCGTGCGGTGCGGGGCTGATCGCGATACTGCCGGTGGCGGCGCGAGACTCGCCCGCTGCCCGTTGCCGGCTCCCGCGCCGAGCGCCCCGTGCTATTCCACCCCGCAACACTTTTCTGTTATGTGCGCTCAAGTGGATGCTCATGTACATAAATACTAAAGCTTTATGAATTTGAATCGGTGGCTGTGTTTACGCACCTATGTACGTCGGTCTGAATCTGAATCAACAATTATTAATCATTACATTATAGGTACATTGTCAACTTAGTTTTATTTCGTTGCAGTTTTTATTTTGTTTTGACGAACTAGGTACTTAGGTAATAAAATTAGGTACTTACTTAAATATGTTTATTTTTTGTAAAAAAACAAGTGTCGTGTTTTACAAGGAACACTTTATTTGTCAGCTAATTACTGATAATAGTATAATTAGGTAAGTACCTACCTAGATAAGTACCACTTAGCATTCACGAAAATACAACACCATCATAAAAACGTACTTACTTAAATTTGCAACTTTATCTTGGTTTCCAAGAAGAAAGTATGTAGTCTTACATAACGCAAACCTAGGTCAAAAGCGTAACTACTTAAAAATGATGATAAATTCGATACCTACCGATGATAGAGTTTATGTCAGCGAAAAAAGTTTGATTTGCTTTTTTGCTGTATTGTAATTCCAGGATTACCCAATAAAGTAAATAAAAAAAACATTCGTTGATAGTAGAGATTAATACGAAGTTCGATATTCGGTACTAAGTAGGTACGGATACCTACGTCTTTTAATAAGTGCCTACTCAGTGAATTTCCTATCCCGTTCTTTTATCTCGTGAGAAATTTGCAAAATCCCTTCTAAATGCTCCCTTTTATCCTTAAGGAGCATGTCGGACCAAATACCTACCTACCTAGAATGTAATTCATATTATAATCCTTTTATTTTTACCCCAGGGCAATTTTACAAAATACAGAAATCAGTTTTCATATCATAATTAATTACCTAATGGTATGCCAAGTTAAAATTTTGGTAATAATAGTTACGGAAATGAGACCATTTTAAAGTAAGTATAAAATAATAATAATAATAATACTTTATATAAATCCCTTTTTTAAATCCCTTTTACTCCCTAATCTTAGTTGTGTGCCAAATTTCAAGACTAGTAGGTAATTATAGTTACGGAGATAGGGCGCCTTTGCAGCGGACTTGTAAACCCCATTAATTCCCTATCCCGAGGGAATTTCTAAAAAACGCACGACCTCTCTAAAGTTTAGAAACCTTCAAAATGCGGTACTAATTCATTAGTATTTGCCTTGTATGTACTAGGCTTTTATGTGAATTTAACCTTTTTTTTTATATAAAATTGGATTGAGTTTTCAAACATGACTGTGTCAGAATAAAATGTACCTTATTTAAATCTAAAGCACTAAGGAGTACTTATTAATATCAACTTCCAAGCAAATCACCTCCGAAATAACTTTCAACCCCGTTAGGGAATGAACTTCAAGAAAATACGAAACACGTCTTCCATCAATGAGGAGGCAAACTAGAAGCTTGAGGCAGATGTCGCCACAAGCGACTGTATCTTGTTTACGTTTTATATATATTGTACGGATAAAGAGCACAATATTGTACGGAACCCTCGGTGCGCGAGTCCGACTCGCACTTGGCCGGTCGATAATATCTAGTCAGTTTTTAATCGGAAATTCATCGGTAGATTTCAGATACAGAGTCAGTTTGCACTTGCATTGATCCTTAATGGCACGGACGGTTTTAACTTTGCTCTCCTTTATTTCCTTCTGACTGAAGTAAATTGCTGTGAACTGACTTTGCTATTATTTTTTTGAAGGCGAAAAGTCCACAGTCTCAGGCATGTGGTTTGTTCATTTGTTGGATAACGAAATTCTAAGCGTCACAGTCGGAAGACAGTACCTACCTCCAGAAGATGTAATTGTTTTTTAAGGGTGCAAGGGATTACCAGCATTCTGATTTTAGCACATACAATACATAAATCCCTCAAACGTCCAACTGCAGATATGTCCGACTCATAGGTACTCAATTAAATGAAGGCGCCACTAACATTAATGAACAATTATGCATGGAAATATTTAGTTCCTCTTACAGCCGTTTTTGATGGGAGTCTACGACATGTTTTAATGCAACAAGTACCTAGATCGTTTTTTTACCTTTCCATTTTTAGGGTTTTGTAGTAGTTAGTAAGTTCCATTGTGCACTTTTTAGTTTCGGCTTTACGCAAAGACTCCTATGACTACAATAGTACATTATGATACAAGTGTGCTATGATGGTCATCACACAAGAGGCAGTATTGCTCGCGAGCGGTAGCGAGCGAGGTAAGTTCGCCGAGTGGAGTAATGATCAATGCACACGCGTTTCATACGACGTTTTTCAACACATTTGCGAGGAAAAATAAATGAAATTCTTGCTAAATAAGTAAAAAAGAACTTTAGGTTACCTTTGTTACTAGACATTGCTTAACTGCAGGCTTTAGAACTTTTCTTTGTAATTTGGTAATTAACACCTTGGATTTCTTACTGACGTAACCTGTCCGAAGACAGTTTACTAGTATTTCCGGCGATGGACACTATTTACATTTAGTTTTTCTTTATTATTTGAACTCGTCATTTTTAAAGTATTGGGCATTGGGGGCGGCAGACGTAAGCTTGCCTTCGGAATCCAAAAGCTTATCGGTTACTTACTTGACATGAAATGCATATTATTATTTCATAATTTTTTCACCTCACTAGCTCGGAAAGCACTTTTTGTTTGTTTGACAGCTATTGAGAAAATCGCATTTTATTCACTTGTGGAGAAAGAGTTTTGACCACAGATTAGAAAGATATAGTACAGGGTTTTGACATTTGAAGGAAGCTTAAGTGATATTTGACAGCTAACAAAACGTAAAACGTTAAAAGTGCTGAATTTTTAATATCAAAATTAATGAATTGCATCGAGTAAAAAACACTCAATACAGTCTTACAACTTTATTTTAATTCATAAATATCAGCATTCAACATTAACCTTCATTCTTGTTGTAAAAACGGATAAAATGTTCTGACAGTCCAAGTAAGTCAATATGCGAACAAAACGCATCCGAAATATTTTTTTTATAAAATTCATCCCTTGTGGGATAGGTAAAGGAATTATTGTCCATTCAGCCATATTAAAGATTTTAATGCCGGTTCACTGTTTGTGCTGACAGTAGCACTTGATGGTCCCAACGGAAGACCAGCGCTGGCTGTAAGGCCAGCATTATGCTAAGGTGGAACCATTTCGTCATTGTATATATGCTGTTACTTGTTTTTTTCTGTAAGTAATTTATATCACGAATAAATGTTTTCTTTCTTTCAAATAATTAAAAAAAAATTAAGTCAAAACTATTCAATTATGCCGTCAACGTTAAATATTCGCATGTTTTTCTAGTTAATTTTTATTAAAAATGAGTGATAGTACCTACAAACACTTTTTCTTATTTTCCTCGCTGTAGTGAGGTGAAAAATTTTGTGTTATACACGGGTGAAAAGTTATTTTACGCCTCGTGTGTTGAAACACTCGCTACGCTCAGGATTCTATTTTTGAACCACTCGCTTCGCTCGTGATCAATCATAGAATCCTTTCGCTAGCTCGTGTTTCAAATGAACACTCGCAGGTAAAATAAAACTTTCCCCCCTTGTATAACAAATAACTATTATTATGTATAATATATATAAGTATATTTTTTTTTTGCTCTTTTTCTCATCGACATTGGAGATATCTCCAATTAACTTATTTGACGGTGGAGGCGTTTTACACCTCCACGGAACTTAAATTATTTTTATTCACTTTTTTCTTTCTCTTTCTTATCATTATATCGCATATTTTGTTTCGCTTTGACCAGTAGAGACTTTATACATCTCTACTATAGACCAATGTAATTTAAAGTACGGACTTAACTTAGGGACCTTTTACATCCTTTTTATAAAATGTATTAATTGTATTATAGGTAAGTTAAGTAGAATTTAAGTACTATTGTAAATCTATTTTATTTTGAAAAAATGACTTTCTGCCAAGTTTCTTGCGGCGCATTCTACTTGGCAATGATGGTCTTTCCGAATGCGCTGGTAGATTCAAAAAAGACATGTAAAAGAGCCCTCGGCGGCCTATTTGCAAAATAAACTTTTGACTTTGAGTACCTAATAACAAGGTAAAATAATCAACAAAATCTGTGTGTGAAAGATGGCGGCACATATTTTCTCCGGGCCAATCCGCGCGCAGCACTCGCGCATGCGCGCTGTGCACTTCGCACGTGCGGAACAAGGCACTGACAACAGACCGCTAAACAGCCTAATATTAAAATAATTAATCATTGTCTTAAATATGCAAATTATGGTCACTTTTTAGATAAAAATGAATACTTTGTCGAAATTAACTGTTTATTTATCATCTTTAACCTAAAATAGTTTAATATTCACGAAAATATTCCTTGTTCCTATACATAACTGAACTATTTGCTGAGATTAAAAAAAAGTTGATATTACCGCACTCGTGCGGTAATGATATTACGGCACTTGTGCGTAATAAGCAGAATTATGAGCTTAAAGGCGGTGCAATAAGACTCAATTTACGAGCAACTGTGTTGAAAAATCTGTAATTGAACATGAATGTACACAGGGTCGGGTAGGGTAAGGGATGCGCAAGGGATGGGACCAAGCCTGCGCGAGGCCCGTCCTAGTTACCGCCAGTCCCGTGAGTCCCGTAGGGCTAGCTCAGGCTGAGGCTCGGTTCCCCGTTGGCGAATCCCAGCTAACACGGTGCTCCCGATTGGAGGCGAACCTGTCCAGGTCAAGGCTAATATGAAATACCTTGGTCTTGTCCTGGACAGAAAGTGGGATTTCGGGGCACATTTCTTCCAGCTTGCTCCCCGCCTAGTCGGCACTGCGTCAGCCCTGGCCAGGTTGACACCTAACATGGGTGGCCCAAGTGCGCCGTGTAGGCGATTGTTCGCCGGGGTGGTGCGCAGTATGGCCCTGTACGGCGCACCAATTTGGGCGGACCGGCTGACGTCAAAAACCCGGGCCCTCCTCCGACGGCCCCAGAGGATATGCGCCATCCGCATAGTTAGGGCCTATGTTACGGTGGCGCATATGGCGGCCTGTCTCCTGGCCGGCACCCCTCCGTGGGATATTGACGCATGCGTCATGGCGGAGGCGTACTGGGAGCAGAGGGAGCGCCTAGCTAGGGATGAGAGGCTGGCCCCGCAGGAGCTACTCCACGCCCGCCGCATGACCGCCCGGAGGATGCGTGATAGGTGGAAGAGCGAGCTGGAGGACTGCCGCTATGGAACGCGGACTATAGCGGCTATCCTCCCCTCGCTCGATCTGTGGCTCGACAGGGAGTTTGGTACGTTAACGTACCATCTCGTCCAAATCCTGTCGGGCCACGGGTGTTTTGGAGACTACCTCCACCGAATCGGACGTGAGGGAAGCGCGCAATGCCACAATTGCGACGCTCCAGTCGACTCAGCCCAGCACACTCTGGCAGAATGTCCCTGCTGGAGCTTCGAGCGCCGCCAGCTTGTGGCGGCTATCGGACGGCAGGACTTGTCACTCCACAGCATAGTGCAAGCTATGCTGGATAGGGGTGACGAGTCCTGGGAGGAGGTGGCTTCCTTTTGTGAGAGCATAATGCTCCAAAAGGAAGCCGAGGAACGGGAGCGCGAGGAGTGCGTCCATGCGCCCCCGTTCCGGCGCAGACGAACGGGGCGAAGGCGGCGGCAGTTTGCTGCCCGCCTGAACCCCTAGTGGGACCAGCAGGTGGGGGGCGGGGGCCCCTCGCTCGCATTGCACGGTCCTGCACGTCTGGGGGGGGAGTCGAAGCGTTGCGACTCCTCCCTCCTTGGCGCGGGTGGCCCTGGCGAAAGCCGGGGCAGCCGGGGGGCGTCGTCGGCTCGAATCTTCGGGATCCCACGGCGCCTTCCTAAACCCGGCGGGCGGACAATGCCGTAGTGTTTTTAGTGGGTATGCTCCCCCCTCCCCTTTCCGCAGGGAAAGAGGACGGGGGAGAGAGTCCCACATAACCCCCGGGCCCCCCCGGGCCCTGGGGTACTCGTAAGGAGTTTTCACTACGTTAAAAAAAAAAAAAAAAAAAAAAAAAAAAAAAAAAAAAAAAAAAAAAAAAAAAAGGCTGAGGCTCGGTTGGCAAACACCACCTCGACTACACGGCCAGTCCGACCCTGGGTGTACATAGATAGTAATCACGCTGACAAAATTGAAAATATTTTTTTAGGAATTCTCCATTCGCGTACCTACATAATATATATCTATACGTATGACTTGTATACGCATATGGATAAATCAATTCAGCCTTGCAGTATCTGTGTAATGAATTTAAACTTATTCAAATAAAATCATAAAATAAATGCAAATGGATGACATTCGTCTGAGATAGAGTGTCTATTTATTTAAATACATTCTACACACACATATTAAAATACGTCGTTATTATCTTTCCTAAATGTCTTTAATAAGTTGGAAATTGCACTGGAAAGCCAAAATTAGGTGTCACTTTCTGTAACTCAACTTTCAACTCAACCATCGTAAATTTTCTTCTGCAATCAGGAGAGGAAATTTGGATTAGAAAACTGGTGTCTCTGTGGATGTTTTTGGTTGAGCTCAGGGTGCCGTTAGGTACTGTTACAATGTTGTCTTTTTGTCTTCCTAAATTGTATTTTGTTTTCTTTTTTTTAATATTCTAATTAATAGTTAAAATTTAAAATTTATTTGGCATGTGTTACTTTTTGAGCAAATAGATTTAAGAATTATAAGTGGAAACTGTTTTGGCTTATATATTTACTATATTCATTTAACTGTACGTGTAATTTGATGCTGTTTGTTTCCCATTTCAATAAATAATAATAAAAAAATACAGAGTCTATAAAAGGGCGCCAGAATTGCTCAAAAAACTGACCACGTACTTGCACGATTGAGAATATGGTAGTATCAATTTATTTTTAACCTCAATAATTTTTTGAAGTATCCGATAGTGATCGGGCAATAAATCGATCTAGCTAGGTTTAAATTTTAGAAAACGCACCAAAAAAACCGAGCAAAGCTTTGATTAAAGTGTCAAAAAGTTGTTACTTAATTTCAGGTAAGAATCGTATTTAGGTAGCTACACTAGGTAGTTACCTATGATAACTTTACTTTGTAGTTTACCTATACGGCTTCACTTAGATTTGAAATTCAACGAGATACAGTATTATTAATTAATTCATGTCTTGACATTTAATTGATGGTGTTAGGCGCATATTTACTTAATCACGACCATTTAATTGTCCGTAGCAACCTTGCAAGTTAATGAAAGTATTTTTTTTGTTTGTTATTTTGCAATACCTACATTATTTCATGTTAAATATACCTGCTGACGTGAATAAAATTACTATAAAATACAAAATAAGAGTCAAGATCTCTGGACCGATCAATGTTACAGTAGATTCAAGGTCTTCATATATTTCAAAATAAAAATAATGAAAGCATAGTCCTCTTTTTGCTCCTTGAGTACCTTAGATGGCATTAGACAAATAATTTTTGGAATCTTATTTTATAATTCATCACGACTAGTAATTAGTTAAAACCATTATTGTGACGTGATGCAGCCTTGGGTCTTTTTGCTTGAGCGGGACGAAATAAGGATTATAACGAATGTAATTACGATAGATAGTTTCTGTGCCTATTTATCTTCAACCTATGACTACACTCCACTGGCATAGTTAGGTATGACAATAAGATAAGTAAGGTTTGTCACGACCACCACTGTTAATTACTAGTAGGTACTACAGATTGAATAGTTCAGAAAAAATAAACAGTGTAAGTAATGGCAAACATTCTCCTTCAATGAAATCTATTAATTAATAAATTAACAGCCCAGCAGTCAGCATCCAATCTCATTAGACGACGAACCGTCTCCACCCGGACGCCAAAACTTGTTTTCGAAAACCAAATGGTACCAGGAATTATCGAACTACATATATGAGAATATATTATCTATTAATGTTATTATATTTCACTAGGTTCGTTTAACTCTGCCTGTCGGGCCAGGAGCAAACTCGTTTGTGGGCACAAACAAATACCTACTTAGTTTCACGCAATTAAATCGAAACAAAAGCTTAAGTCCTAAATTTGCGCATAACTAGGCAGAAGACGAATAGCTATGGAATAAGAGTTCATCTGGGGGATCAAAAAGGGATGTTTATCGAGTTAATTAAATAATACTTTCAGAGAAAGCATCACACGACGAAACGCTGTCTTTCTTCTCATCTTCATGCCGTATGGGATAGCGTTAAATAAAAAGCGGTAAAAATTTAAACATTCTCATTGCAGAAGAGAAGTATCAGCATTCGTTCAACTTAATAATGCTAGTATGTACACATCAAAATGAATGAATAAATGTGTTGCTAAGCGCAAAACTCGAGAGCGGATGAATAAATTCGGTTATCTTAGAAAAATGTTCCTTGCGGAGCGAAAATAACTCTCAAAAAGGTAAAATAGCTTTTGAGAGAACGACGTCGTCTATTGCGACAGCTGGCAGAAAATAAAAAACAAAAAACCGGCCAAGTGCGAGTCGGACTCACGCACCGAGGGTCCCGTACAAATTCGCCATCTAACTAATATTATAAATGCGAAAGTATGGATGGATGGATGAATGTTTGTTTGTTACTCAATCACGCCAGAACGGCCCAACGGATCTGGATGAAATTTGGCACATAGATAGAAAAAAGTCTGGAATAGCACATAGGCTACTTTTTATCCCGGAAAATTGCGTAGTTCCCGCGGGATAGCGATAAACGAATTCTTTGCAGACGAAGTCGCTGGCAACACCTAGTATTATTATAAATCCAGTGTTAGCAGAGCCCTGCTCTTAAGCAAAATGTAGGCAGAGTGAAGTCATTTTATATTGGTTAATGGTTACACATATAATATATATGTATACAGACAAATAATAAATCGGTCATTCTCAGGAAAACGTGTTCTCAGCCTAAACTCCGTCTTGATTTTGAGTTTTACATTTATGAATATAATTGAAGTAAAATGTGAAAATCTATGCTACAAGAAGCTTTTCTGTGCTTTTGGCCATTAAATAAATCAATTAGTTTATGAGTTATAACACATTGATTTTTCATCAAGACGGAGTTGAGACATCGATATACATTAAATATGAATAAAATATTACTTATTTGTTTAAATTAAATAAAAAGCAAATAATTATGATCGAAAAATAAGATACACAGCATGTAACGCGAACCCCGTGTCATAATTCACTGGAACATGAAGATCATGTCAATAGAAACCATAATTAAATATTTTCAAAAATGTGTACTTCTTGAACACGAAAACATCGGTACTCAAAAGTAAGTGCTATAATAATCGATTTTCTTGTAAAAAAACAATCGGATTTTGTTTAATTTTCTAAACTCTTATCAAAAATACGATGGAGTTTAGTTTACGGAGCTTAGGGAGAAAGCCATTTTCGATTTATTATTTAGTTATGGATGCATTTAAGGGAATAGCAGCAAACACGTCGTTAACATAGGATAACGAGCTATAATGATAACAAGACAAATAGATACAGAAGAATACAAGTAAAAAATAAAATGACTAAACGGAGTTTAGTAGAGACGGGAAACACAAAACGGAGTTTAGATATATATGTTCGTAACTTTGGCCCTGAACGTCATACCTGCACCCGACCTAGACGACGACAGGGACCAGGCAGAACACTAGCGTACAGCCCTATTGGGTTGCGCGTAAGCTTACAAATAGTGGTGTGGCTGTGTTGTGATTTTGTATCCATTGACGGAGTTTAGATGGAAGTTCGCTCGCGCGGTAAAAAATCACGATTATATGAGTAAGACCTTACCGCTATTGTTAATTATAATTAATATGTAGTCCAACTAGTTGACTTGAATAATAAAACACCTAACTTTGGTTACCGGCAGTTTTTACAAAGTTACACAAGGTTTTGTTCTCAATTTTGGAGTCCGCTCGCTAAACGGAGCTTAGGAGAATGGGATTTTAGTATTTTTTTTTAAATAGTTGTAAACATATTATCGTGCAAAAACTTATTGTGCGAGCTAGAATGGGACGCATACTAACTATGAAAATTAATAAAATGTCTAAAAGACCTAAGAAAGCCTGCGATATTTGCTCGGTCGTCCGAAAATTGCTTGCTCTGAGAATGGCCGAAATAATTAAAAAATGCTTACTAGATCCCGTACAAACCAATTTTCGGTGGAAGTTTGCATGGTAATGTACATCATATATTTTTTTAGTTTTATCATTCCCTTATTTTAGAAGTTACAGGGGGGTGGGACTCATTTTATCACTTTGGAAGTGTTTCTCGCGCAAACTATTTAGTTTAGAAAAAAATGAAAAACCCCCATAACAAACACATGAAAACATATGAAAAAACCTCAATATCATTTTTGAAGACCTATGGATACCCCACACGTATGGGTTTGATGAAAAAAAAATTTTGACTTTCAGTTTCAAGTATGGGGAACCCCCAAAATTAATTATTTTTTTTCCTATTTCTATGTTAACATCTTAACGCGGTTCACAGAATACGTCTACTTACCAAGTTTCAACAGTATAGCTCTTATAGTTTCAGAAAAAAGTGGTTGTGACATACGGACGGACAGACAGACAGACATACATGACGAATCTATTTTTTGCCATTTGGCTACGGAACCCTAAAAAGCTCGTACCTAGCTACAAAATTGGTTTTGATACTTTGGATGTTATTGCCGTGGCAGGTAGACTGCGTCCGTAACCTTGAAGCATCTTTGACAATAAATGTTAAATTCTATCTATGTTAATAATTTTGAATAGTGTGAGTATGTCTTAAGAATTTATTACGTTTTCGAATATTGTGACACAATTTGTGCATGGCAACACTCGCTCCTCTTTTTTACCGCGACGCGCCGATGGTGGACGATTGTTTTATACCTATTATATTATACTAGAGTTTTATTCACGAAGACAATGTAAGATCTATGTACACTTACTAATATAATACTTAAATGATCTGTGCTTGTATTATTTAATTAGCGCTATTTAGTGCCTCTCGCCGTTCCATCCACAGCACACGCTGATCTAAAAACGTTAAGAAATAAGGTATTACCCACGTTTTAAACTCTACTGTTAAATAAATCATGATTAATTAAAATGAAAAAAAAAAACAAACTTCATTTTAAAATCAAACAAGCATGCTCTTAATATAATCAGAAATGCGATTAATGGACCAAATATGAAAAATGGGTAGGAATTATAAATAAAACATATCGATGAAGACATTGTTGAAATTCAAATGGTCACGCAACAAAGAATAGAAAATGGGTGGTTATGCAAAATTGCCGTTGCTGTCAAAAATGTGACAGTAATGTAGAGTCGAAGATGATGATATCTGTGATGTGATGTGTGTGTAAGATCGAAACGAGTGGCGTCCATTGAAAGAGACCTACACTCAGCATTGGGTGGATTATGGTTGAGGAAGAAGGAATGTAGAGTCTAAAATGATAACTTCACTTAACTTCTATTCGCGTTGAATATTTTCAAACCTATCTTATTTCTTCTTTGAACATAAACATATTATGCTTGTGTTATACTTCATTTAATTTAGGATGAGAAACCACAATAATGTTATATTGCGGCTCGTGAACTGTAATCTCTTTACGATTTGTACTAGAGTAACAATTGACGCCACGCAAATAAAGTGGCATTAAAACAATTTTATTCTGCGGCTGCCAAACTATTGCACTGTACTGTTTGCTAGGTAAGAAATAGTTGACCAGCCGCAATATAATGTTATTGTGGTTTCTCATTCTAAATTAAATGAAGTATAGACACATTCATATTTTAGTTTCGGAATCTAACGCTATAATTCAATACTAGAGGTTAAATTCTTACTTAGCTAAACCACTGTCGTTCGGGCCTAGAAGAAACTCTCGCCGATTACTCCTTTGCTAACTAGATGGAACTGTAACAGACATGTAAATAGGTAGTATGTATAGCCGAATAAGAAAGAGCTTTAACAGCTTTAGCTTTTAACAATAACTCATTTAGGTACTTGTGAGTGAAAATAGTCTGTAATGTTACTTCACTTCTGTGTAGAAATAATCTACTGATCAAGTAATTAATTATGTACCTTTAAATGTTTGTCTGTAGCACAGGTCGGTAGTCTTTGTGGACTGTTTTTATAGTATAGGTACCAACCTAACTTTTTTCGGAGGCTGCATTCCCAAAGTGATAATCGAGTTTAAACGATGCTTTTCTGCGGTTTTGCAAATTCTATTCGTCAAGGTCAACGTTATTACAATAACATTAAGGCCAAATAGGTAAAAAAAACGATATTGGCTATTTATAGTCTCTACATATACGACTAATTCATGTGATGTCATTCAGGATGTCACTATACGAGAGTGAGGTTTACAAATAACACACTATTGTGTAAGTACCTAATTACACTGTTATAATTCTTAATCCATTCAGACGCCCTGGGTCTGGCCACGAATTTTTAAAATCGTACCTGCGTGAAAATCACCACTATCATCTCTCGAGCCTGTCTTCCTCCTTGTGGGGCATCCCTTGGAGGACCAGCAGTGGCTGTGGTTCCTTCGCAAGCCCAGTGCAGATTAGGAATTTTGGGAAACTGAGTGCAGCTTGCGATGCTTTAAGTCGCCGGAAAGCTTATGGTAAATTTAAAGATATCGAAAAAAAATACATGTGCCTGGGTTCAAACCCACGATTATAAAGTTTCACTAAACCAACATTGTCAGATTGACAGATTTGTGTCTGTATCTTTATATTTGTACAATAAAGCACTTACTTACATTGAGTGTATGACTAGACATTAAACAATTCGGTATTATGACAACAAACGTATCAAGAATCAATTGTAAAAAATTAAATACATCATCGAGCTTAATGAGAATACTTTACTGAATGAAAGCAGAGCATTGTGGCTCTCGCCCATTCAGTCTGACTATCCATTGACTCCGCACTGTGTTGTAAATATCTATCTAACAGGTACTTACTTAACTGTAGCAATCCTGCTCCGATGGCGTAACAGCATAATTCATCTATGTCAATATCGTCTTACGATACGAACAACGCAGTGTTACATCCATGCCATGACCACAAATCATTGAACATTTTTTACGAAGACGCGAAATTTTTGCATCGATATCGCAAGGAAAATCCGCATAGTATGAACCTATGAACGCACTCTTGACATTGCACACGTAACAGAATCAGAATTGTATTATGTACACTTAGGGTGCGACCACACCGCCGCTTAAAAAACGGTGACGTTACGGAATCGCAACAAAATATATGAAGAAACGGTGAGAAACCGTGACTGATACGACACGTCACTGCGTATACGCGGCGGTTTGGTCGCACTCTTAGAAGAAATACTTTAAAGTTTAGATTATATTATACTACTTCCTATGAACTATTAGAGGGCGGAAAATACCAAAGGAGTATTGCTGTGTTAGAGCGCTAATACGTGTTACCTAATTTTGCGACACTTTAGCGAATGGTCACTTATTTGCGAAAGGTTTCACATTGATCCCCTACACGCACCCAATATGTGATAAAGCCATATTAGTTATTACAACTTTGATTGATTAAGCTTTAGCTTTTTTTGTAAAAAATAATCGAGTGTTGTTCACTATGCCACGCAATGACTAATCAATAACCATTTACTAAAGATATACATAATTTGTACTTGCTTCCTTTATTTTTGTTTTGTGACATGTAAAATTTGTAATTTTATGAATAAATGAATATGAATATGAATATGCTTCACCTTCAGCCAGCCAATCGGAGTGCAGCAGACGCTGCAGTGGCACCGCGACGTGTTTTGTTATTGCATGCCCTTTCCATTATTTTTAATTCATTTAATTTTATGTTAAATTCTCTTTACTTATTATTAATAACAGAGTGACTAAGTAATTAAAAACAGTACTTAACTATGAATTAAAATGGTTATGGTCTTTTGGTTTTCCCTTTGCCACTAAGGTAAGGTGTTTAAAAATCTAGCGGATGGTTGGCAGCTTTGTGTTTGAGCTAATGCTTCTTTTTGGAAATGACATAAAGGGCTTAAAAAAGATCAGGAAACGACACGATGCTTATTTTTTTCGTCTAGTAATGACATCATGAAGCTACATAGAGCGATTTGTTTTCTTGATAGGTTAAAAGGATATTTAAACGTAAGTTCAAACGCCAGGTCATCTCTAAACAAAACCGGTCGCGTTTTAACATGAGCAAACCTAGGTGTGACTGCTCGGTTATGTTCAAAAAAATATAAAGTAAATAATTGAAATTCTATCTGAGAAATATCCTGTCCAATAAAATAGCGGGTAACTTTGTATAGAATTCTTCGTTGATGTATATAATTTAAACGTACGTTTATAGAAACTGATAATAATTAACTTCGCATCTGTATTGTTACATTAGGTATAGGATGTCACAAAAAGCATTAACGATTATACGAAGTACTTAAGTTAAGTACGTAAGAAATATCTTCGTTTGACAATGTGTATCCCTATCTAATAATTGAATGAAACGTAATAATTTAAATTAAGTTACGCCCGTCAGTGAAACCAGGACCCCGATTTTTGAAAGCACATCACTCGAAAGTGGTTTTTTTGACTAGTCCACATGATTAATGTGAGCCGTAAGTATCTTTTAAGGTACTCGTATTTCAAATTCAGAGCAATTTTTCACCACTTTCGAGTGGTATTTTCACACATGTACTTTCAAAAATCGGGCCCCAGAACCTGTGCAAGTCCTAAGTGTCTCAGTTCGTGTCGTTTAGCTTTTCAATTAAAAACATAATATACTCACGAGCAAATATAACGGGTCGCTTTTCATACAAATTCTTATAAAGAGTGACCCGTTATTTTTGCTCGTCAGTGTATATAATTCTGCGTAGGTAATACGCATGGCGCGATGATGCGAAACAATTTTCCAGATATTAATATTATCCCGAATGATAAAAATCGTAACCATCTCTATACTAGGTACTTATATGTCCCACTGCTGGGCACGGCTACTCAATGCAAGGGCTCAAGCTATATTTACTACACGGCTTTGCGGATTGTTAAATTGACACAACTTTGAATTGCTTCTCAGTTGTGGTGTTACCTCGCGATGTTTTATTCTACCGAAAATTACAATAAACTAGAGGTGCGAGCTTGGTTCAAGCCCACGACCCTCTGCTCCGCTCAAATCTGCTGGCATCGGCTCCATGACATTATTATCTTTACTAAAAAAATGTTTTACGGGTTGTAGGACCTTGTGCAGGCTAGCACCATCTTACACGCTAATAATTGCAACAGTTGCGTTGCTGTTCCATTGAAGAGAGTAAAAAAACGGGTGAAATTAATGGCTCATGACCTCATGAGGCTCATTTTATCATAGCTAGAGGACTAGCAACGCATCTGGAAGCCTCTGATAATGCGGTGGTGCTCACATAACATGTGACTCACATGCGCGTTTGCCTTCCTAGTTGTATAAAACAAACCTTCATAAAGATGGCTTGCTTTTTAAGGTCGCACAGAATCTTTATTCCTCTTATTTTACTTCAGGCTCATTCACTTAAATTATCACAACATCTAGGTAAGAGGCCCCGATTTTTGAAAGCACATCACTCGAAAGTACCACTCGAAAGTGGTATAAATCTAACTAATATTATACTCGTAAATGCGAAAGTATGGATGGATGGATGTTTGTTTGTTACTCAATCACGCCAGAACGGCCCAACGGATCTGAATGAAATTCGGCACATAGATAGAGAAAAGTCTGGAATAGCACATAGGCTACTTTTTATCCCAGAAAATTGCGTAGTTCCCGTGGGATAGCGATAAACGAATTCTTTCCAGACGAAGTCGCTGGCAACAGCTAGTCTGTTTATATCTTCAAAACTGCGGCTCTGATCAAATTTGTGACCAGTCCACTCGATTAATGAGAGGCGTGAGTATCTTCTAAGCTACTCGTATTTCAAATTCAGCACAATGTTTCACCAATTTCGAGTGGTATTTTCACACATGTGCTTTCAAAAATCGGGCCCCAGGTTAGAATTTTGCCCATTCCTCAATGGGCTTTTACCATCTGCGCGGGAACAGAAGCAACTGGTGCCTTCTATGTTTTTTCATTGCCCCCAGACCTGTATGAAAGAAGTTTTTTAAATAATATTTTAATGTAAGTACTTATAGTAAACTGGAGTAATTACGGACTCGCTTAAGGGTGCGACCAAACCGCCGCGTATACGCAGTGACGTGTCGTATGCGTCACGTTTTCTCACCGTTTCTTCATACATTTTGTTGCGATTCCGTAACGTCACCGTTTTTTAAGCGGCGGTGTGGTCGCACCGCACCCTAATTCCGTAATACCATGTTTGAAGCTTTTCGTAGCGTTACATGAGCAAATATAATTTATTTAAATGCTTCCTTATGATGCAGAAAATAACGCTTTTTTAGTTTAAAAAAGTATCATAGCCACGAAAATAGTCCTTAATTACCCGAGTTTACCCAACCCTTTATTTCGCTATTCAAGCCTCATTAGATTCTTGCTAAACAACCAAAAAAAAATTAAATAGTTATTTTACTTGTTGATAATTCATGTTTAACCCGTTCTGATAAAAGAAATGTAGACGGTAGAGCTCCGGCGACGCCCGTGCGGAGTTTTCGACGACGGCACTTAGCTTGAACCCGTTGACATAACCTTGTGCGCCGGTCAGTGCGAGGCAGTGTCCACACTGCCTCTTGCTGTCCCGGTATAAAAGACGCCGGCCGGTGGACCCGGCGACATTACACGCATCGCCACTTCCCGGAGCCGTGGTCACCACAGCTTCACAATGAAGACGTTTGTGGTACGTACACTTGTGTTTTAGTCCCCCGTAATGAGAAACGTCAATTGGCTTTAACATTTTTCTTGTGGTATATCGAAGCTTACGAACGGTTAAAGATAATTGACGTCTCTGAATACGACCGTTTTTAAAGCTGCAAAGGATTCTGTGCGACAGTGATTTGGATCTTAATCTAAGTTTTTGTAGACTAGTGACACTGAAAAGCTCAGGATAATAATTTCATTTCTTTCATTTCATTTCAAGTGTTGTGTAATTGGTGACTATTTGAAAAGAATGAAAAATGTTGACACATTTTTTTTTTTATTATAGTGAAGCATTTTATTCCTGCCCGCAAAATATGTAATGTAAACTGCAATGTGCTACTTATTTACTTAACAAAGAAACTCGTGAACTAAATTTTAGTAAAAGTTGCAAGCATTTTTGTTGGTGGTACCTGCACTTGGTTTGAGAAGTACCTACTTTAGTCGCAATAACCTACTATGTCGTTAATTTTGAAATGTGTCACGGTATTGAAAATGACAAATTACTAAAGTTCTCAGCTACATATTCTGAGGCTGACCGTACTCGCAATGTCATCTATTTTCACATTAATGTCAAATTTCAAGTCAAATGACATCACGAAAGTGGTCAAAAATTGGTTTGCGAAGCGGATAACTTACACAAATACATACGAACAGTGCTTAAACAAAAGTAAAATAAAGATTGTAATTATGGTATAAATCTATGAAGGTGACATTTTCGACTTATGTCTCATCTTTTCTGGATTAAAGTCTCGAGTAACATGTAAGAGTCTCGAGTAACATCTCTTGTCACGGCATCTTCAATTTACCACATAAACCCCGACTGATTAGCATATAAACCGCTTGTGATGATTATTTTTTATGATTATGTAATGTGTTGTTCTTGTGAGGATAGGACATTTTACATAAAAAAGGTGGTTGTATATGTGTATGGGAACAACAGTGTTCGAACAACGTAGCAGCGGAACATCTTTTGTTACATGCAGTTTTCCATTTTAAGAGTAGAGTTTAAATTGGAGTCGAAGTGACACGCAAAATGTACCAACAATTTTATTGAGTCCACGTAATATCGCCTCATTCCCTTGTCACGGCATCTTCAATTTACCACATAAACCCCGACTGATTAGCATATAAACCGCTTGTGATGATTATTTTTTATGATTATGTAATGTATTGTTCTTGTGAGGATAGGACATTTTACATAAAAAAAGGTGGTTGTATATGTGTATGGGAACAACAGTGTTCGAACAACGTAGCAGTGGAACATCTTTTGTTACATGCAGTTTTCCATTTTAAGAGTAGAGTTTAAATTGGAGTCGAAGTGACACGCAATTTGGACCAACAACTTTATTGAGTCCACGTAATATCGCCTCATTCCCTTGTGATGTTATAATGTGCTAGATCGATTCAGGGGCCCAAATTGCTACAAAACTACGGCACAAATAAAATTTCGACTATTTAGTAGAGTACCTAACTTAAGTAAATTAATAAGAACAGCAATTTTCTTTTAAATATTTACACATCTTATAAATTTCGTACAATTTCGTACGTATTTTCAAAAATTGACCCCCTGTTTTCTCTGTTCACCTTTAAATCTTTTTAAAAACCCGCTGTCTTATTTTTATCGCTACCTGTACCTATACATACATGTCATTAGAAGAGATTAGCGTGGCGTGGAGTATGAGACAGCCGGAATAATTACTGGGAACAGGCATCTCATCTTATCTCTCTAAATTATAAAAATAGTAAATAGTAGTGATCATGAACAAATTAGCAGCTATTTGATGCGCGTATATTGTAAAGTAAAAAAACAAGCTAGATAAGTTTAAACACTAAACAAGTAAAATAAAATAAAATAAACAAGTAAACACCCAAAAATATCTCACCTTACGAACTTGAAGTCCTTGACCATGTCACATTACGTAACTATGCTGCATGCTGCATTGTGGACATAAAGGGTATACTTAAGTATATTACATTTTTAATAATAATAACATTAATATTTTTAGTTTATCTCAATCAGTGTAACCTTACACTGATATTTGGCAAAATGTCCAAGAGCGTCCGAAATTATTTTCCGGTAGCGTTTTTTGCGTAGGTTATCTACCTGCGCTATGTTGCTATGCTGAACCCAAAAAAGTGCGAAAGCTGCGAAAACTTCAGCTTATTAAGTTATCTTTTTGTGTGACAAGAGATCGGTAATTTTAATACCTACCTACTTTAAAGTGTTTTGAGAATAAACATGAAAACAAAGCGTAAGTTAATTGTACAGGTTGGTTGTTGGTAGGTAGTGTTCGAAATTTCAACTGTCAATACTTAGACAATATATGAGAGTTGTGCTTTTGTAGTTTAATAATCAGCTTGGCTGCAGCCTGAGGCCTGTGTCATGCGATTATATTGCCCACGGATTGCATAAAGACGAATGATGTGACTAATGACCTCTGCTTCAGTGTAATATACATATACAAAACAATTTTAGCAAAATTTATTCAAATATTTTATGAGCATTGGATAAGGTTTTTACATAGCAAAATTAATCATAATTAAATTATTAAAAAAATCGGAAACTAAAATTCTCGATTGACTACTTTGATTAATAACTAAATAGTATTTTGACAAATTCTTTGGAAAGTGCCTTAATTTACAGTAACCTTCAAAATTGTTTTCAAGGAATTTTCCCAAATACTGTTAAGTATTTCATTATAAATGCTAATGAGAAACAAACAAAAAAACAACTAACTAACTTAATTAGGTATTAGACATTTATAAATATACATGGGAGCTAATAGACAAACCGGATATAAACGAGTTTTTATATTTAATCCGGAATAATGATATGATAAAAGCTATCGTGGATTATGTTATCGGTGAACTATGATTGTTTTTTACAAGCTTTTATCTAAGTAAGTATGCAACTTGCAATGTTCAAGTATTTATTTATGTGCGAGTAAGTTATCTCCCAAAGGTTTGCAAAACATTTTTCAAACCCTTTATCAATTATTTTTGACAATGTAAGCACATTGCAGTAAACTCGAATAAAAGTTAGTGAAAAAAACTAGTAAGTAATGCCTATAAAACGTCTAACAAATATAACAAATGTTTACAAATGTTTAATAGAACAGATAAGTCTGAGTTTTTTTATATATAATTTTTAGCATGCAGAGAAACACTGGCTAAACTTCACACAACACGACATTTGACAACTCAAACTGTGCTGCTTTCAGAGTCCATATAATTATGTATACATATGTAGTGTGGTTTAGATATGTTTGAGTGTCTGTCAGATATTACTGCAGGTATCGTAGGGTTGTTACTTATTTATTACCTGTACCAGTGTAATAAGATTATGGTACGCGTTACTTACTTTGTTAACGGTAGGTTCAAATTTTAACGTAATTTGGTACTGCGAAAATTAGAACTTAATTCCTAAACTTACAAACGGGTTTTGAGCTGTTAAGGTTAATCTATGAAACAAACATTTTTCTATTAAAGTATTTAGAGGTACACAAATTCTCCATTCAAACACCAGAAAATAATATCGCTAATTCAAAGGGCCCTGACACACACAAAATACGACTTTGGTCACTAATACGACATTCATATAACGCTTGCATCATCATCATATTTCTGTAAACGGATAGGTTAAACGCATGAACTTGACATTTGCATCTATACAAAATAATTAGTATAGTATACTAGCTAGGCATCAGTGTTTTGCGTGGGTTGGTGATAAATTTATAAACATTCTCACCTAAATTTTACGAATAAAAAAGTATGCAACTACCTACATAGGTACATACTTACTTCGTTACTATTCAGTAGGTCCTTTGTGAAATCTTTTGAGTTTTGTAAAGTTTTTTCTGACACTACTTTTTTATTGTACCTACACGTATTTAGTATTCCAAATCTCTAGTTAATCCAACCTCTATAACGTTTGTCAATTTAACTTGCAGAGTTTCACCCGAAAAAACAATACATACAATAGTTAGTATAAAAGAAAGAAAGAAAGAAAGAAAGAAGACATTTATTCATTTTGCAAGACACACAAATATAAGAGCATGTACACACAATTTTATAAAAAAAAAAAAAAAAAAAACGACAATAAAAAAACCAGACATGAAAATTTGACTTACAACAAATAAAAAAATACCTTCCGAAAGTAGCAAAAGCGAATAGCTCTAATGAATAAACAATTACTGAAATGAGTTATTTTTCATTGCTCTACCCTAATTGAAATTTTACCGACACAGTTTCAAAAATGTAAGTATGTTGTATGTTGATTTTGGCAGCAGTGCTAGCCTGCGACTGTGCGACTACTTCAATTCCGCTAAATTTCCAGGTTTTTTTTCTAAGGAATGAAACAGCTACACACGTTAATTACACCTTAGTACCTGTTGGCATTAAAGCTATACCTACTAATATATAAATAAAACAAAACCTTATAATTGACATTGATTTCCAATTGAATGATAATTAATGACGAACAGCCTCGGTATTTAAAAAAAAACAGTCGAACAATTTAGTAACAACCATTCGTTACGCCATGACCGGGCTCGCATGCTGTACCATACCTACTCGTATATGATTTGCTGACAGTCAATTTGTTCCCGAAAGGACTTCGTATGGCCTAGGCAGGAATGTGGCAATGAATTGGTCAATGCCTTTAATATCTTCCTTTTGTTGTCAATGACAGAATCCATTTGCGAATACTCTTTTCAATATGAACGGGGCGTCAGTTATCATACGTAAACGTGATGGTGAAATATTTAGTCTTCGAGAACGTTATTTAAACTGCATTGTTATAAAGTGGGAGGGCTATACGCTTCGCTTGTCCAACTTGGGTTTATCTTTTCTATAAGTATGTGACGGTTTTCGATGTACCGATTAAGTAATGCAATCTTTGCCTAGCTATAAAGCTACATTAGGAGAGCCTTGGGAGAGGCCTATATTTAGGAGTGGACGTCTTTCGGCTGACATGATGATGATGCTACATTTACTTCTCATTTAGACCGTTTTTTTAATCCGTGGTTTTGGTTTATGCGAACTGAAAGTACCTGCCTACCTTATATAAGGTACGGGTTTTTCTCTTTATTCTTTCCAAAATATTTAGATGGATATTAAAATCTATTCTAAATTCGCTGTCTATAATTTTATTCTTAAATCGATTTCAAGTATTCTTCAACATCATAATCCAAACTATGTGTAGTTAGTACCTGCTCGTACGCACATTACTAAATTGCTTAAATAAAGATTTTTTTTAACAAACTGAATATTTTTAGAAGTAAGCACCGTTTTTCGTAAAGTTAAGATAAACAATGAAGTCCTTCTTACTCGCTAATCCTGCCGCTAAGCAGCAGTGCTTGCACTGCTGTGTTCCGGTGTGGAGAGTAAGACAGCCGGGGAAATTACGGGCACAAGAGGCATTTCATCTAAGTCCTCTAGGTTGGCAACGCATCTGCAATCCCTCCGGGGTTGCGGGTGTCTATGGGCAGTGGTGATCGCTTACCATCAGGTGACCCACTTGCTCGTTTGCCTTCCTATTCACATAAAAAAAAAGTGACAGCAACACCGAAATCAAATATATCAATGGTCTCCTACGATGTTCTCGGAAGGCACGAGTTATATCGTTCAAGTTCATCGCACTCATGCGCTTGCGCAAGACAAGCACTCTTCGGCGATCGAAAAATCGGCCGGACACCACGAGGCGTGGGCGAGCTTGACCTTGCACCTACACTTTCTATGCCGGATATACCTTACAAATTGATGCACTAACGCATCTTTTCCTACGTATCCAGACATTCGATTTGTGTACTGTTAAGTAAGGAGCGTAAACTCATTATCAATAGCGGCTTTTGTGAGAGTTTACTTTATAAAGTAAAACTGTCAATCCAAAGTAAACTTTATAGAGTTTACTTTGGATTGTCATATATTTCTCTTTTGACATGGATTGAATTATTACTGTATTATTAGATTCTGGTTTGGCTTGGATTGACATAAATTTCTTCTTTTGCCGTAGATTTAATTATTATTGTTTTGTTATTGGATTATTGTTTGGATTGCTATAGACTTCTATTTTGTTATTACTAGTTTACTATGATTATGTATGCCAGAAGCTGGTGAAATATGCGAGCCGTTAATTGTATTGTGCTTTACCACCTTATGTACCATATTTCAAGCGAAATAAAGTTATTCTTCTTATTCTACTTCTTCTAAATAAATACTAACAGCATTTTTGACAAGCCACAAAAGAAAGCCATTCCTTGGATGATTATTTTTCTCGCCTGTTATTTATTTACTTTAATCGGCCCATTAAAAATTCACATATTAGAAAATGATGATAGCAACTTAAAACATAAACACACTTATATCACATTGAGTATGAGTGACTAGATCCCATTTTACTGGAACGCGGCAGCATTGCAACATACCATGGTCAACGATCCGGCGTAACAGGCACTTCAACTTGCGTGCCGCTCGCACTTACCAAAAACAAACTGTAAATATATATTATACCCATTGCCCACCCACATACGACGACCATAAGGGACTTACCATAATCAGTCTAACGCAAATATGTAATTATTTTGAGTTGCCTATTGAAATATATTATTTTTTTCAGGTAATCCTCGCTATTGCAGCAGCCGCATCAGCTGATATCAGTGAAGGCTACCATTATAAAAACCCACAGACTTCCTATGAAACGCCACAATACAGCATTTCAAGCGGTAGTACCGGATTTAATAGCGGGTTCGCACAGACTATAGGAACAGGGTACAAAGGGCAAACTTCTGGCGGCTACCAAAATCAAGTCTCATCTTCCGGTGCGGGATATCAAACGGGAAGCGGCTACAATACAGGAAGCGGATACCAAACTGGTGGTTCTAACTACCATCAGTCCGGTACGGGACACCAAACTGTTTCTAGTTATCCATCCAGTAGCGCCGGCTACCAAACGGGTACGGGATACCAAACAGGTACAGGGTACCAAACAGGTACAGGGTACCAAACAGGTACAGGGTATCAAACAGGTACAGGGTACCAACAAACAGGTACAGGGTACCAAACAGGGGGAAATTATCAGTCAGTAGCTGATAGCTCGAATAACCAGTACCAGTCTGGCAGCTCAAGCGGTGTCAGTAGCGCTGGTACAGGACTATCAACTGGAGCGGGACAAGGAGGATACCAAGGCTTTAATCAATACCAAACGTCAAGTCAATATCAGTCCAACGCAGCAAGTTTCCAGCAAAGCTATAATCAAGTGCAACAACAGCCTCCTCAAATATTCAAACATTTCTACGTCCACGCAGCCCCAGAAGAACCTGAAATAGTCAGACCACGTCAGCCGGTTGTCCTGCCTGCCCCACAAAAACATTACAAAATCATCTTCATCAAAACACCGACTCCAGTATTCAACTCGGCTCAATACGTACCGATCCAACAGCAAAATGAAGAAAAAACCATCGTCTATGTTTTAGTGAAGAAACCAGATTCGGTCGAGGATGTTGTCCTACCCCAAGTTGAACAAAAGCCCCCATCGAAACCTGAAGTTTATTTCATTAAATATAAGGGCAAAGAAGATAGCCAGGCTGTCATTAACAATATTGTTAGTGAATACAATAGTGGTAAAGGGACAGTCAATGTAGCTGGTGCCGTTCAGTCTGGTGCTGGTGGTACTCTAGATGAGATATCGGATGCTAAATATACCGCACAATCTGTTTCCTCTGGAATTCAATCAGGGGGTGTTCAGACTGCGACGCAAGGGTCATCTGGATCTTTCGGATCTCAGTCATATGAGAGTGGTGGATCTTCAGCTGGTCAAACTCTGAGTTCAAGCTCCGGATCATCATCCTCTGCCTTTGGAGTCAGCGGTGGTACTTCGGGATACCAAGTGTCAACTGGTAGTCCCGTGCAAGCTAGTACAGTTACAGGTGGATATGAGAGTGGTCTCATTGCCAGCAGTGTCTCTTCGACTGAGTCGTCGGCTTTCGTCAGTGGAGGCGTCAGTCAATCTAATTCCATCCCCACAAATCAAGGTATACCGCATGAAACTTATGGACCACCAAAATTCAAGGAATATTAATAGCCTACATTAAATTAAGCATAAATAATAAGAGTGTCTGTTGTTTCATTTCAACTCGATTCCTACCAAAGCCGATGCTACAAAAACAAAAGGCATTTTATTACTTTCACACTGTAAAAAATACATGCCTAGTGCCTACTGACTAACTGTACTACTGAGCAAAAAAGCTGGCCACATCTAATGCAAAATTGTACGAAAAGTGACCCGTTATTTTTGGTCGTCTGTGTACATATGGTTTTATTAGGTTTGTACAGTATGATATTTGGCCGAGAGCATAATATTACCATGAGTCTGAGACCGTACTGATCCCAGTACTAACCTTAACCTTCAACCTTCAGCAAAAAATAGCACTGTCAAATTATTAAATCAAAATTTAAATACCTACCTATCCCTATTCACTCATAATTTATAATTGGTTTCTCAGAAAATAATAGATAGATTTCTATACTCAAATTACACAAAAACTTCGTTAAAAATATGTACTTAATTTACCTATAGTTAAATACCTGAAGATAGAGTTCAATGTACACAAGGATTGCTCATAGTATAGGATCCACTTATCTATCTACCTTCTGCGAAGGAGACAAGTAAATTTAAAGGAGTGTATCATAATTTAAGACCTAAGTAATTGGATTAACCAATGAGAGCGCAGCAACGAGCTATACAGAATTACCGAGCTGCCTTAAAACGTATGTTAATATAACATCTCATCATTCTCATATCCTTAAATGTTGTGAATTATTGTAATGACGACATTAGACTTTACAAACGCACATCGAACGGAATGCCAGATGATATTTTATTCCGTTTATTTTTGGTACTAATCGATATGAATTGCAATCGAAGTTGGCACATTATTGGTATTTTAATAGCGGAGCCATTCACATAACTTCATGACGTTATCTTGATTTATCGAGTTACGTGCTTTCAGCTGGCGGACCAGAATACTCCATCGCGTTCCTCGAGTACCTCATTTAGCTGGTAATGCGGCGGAGCCGGTGGGATTTCATTCATGATGTGCATTGTTTATGAATGGAATGTCTCTATTTCGGTGCAGTGACGCGAGATGGTTTAATGGGGGGCATGAGCGAGGCTCGTTGTGGCGCGGGTATTCGCGGATGCAGTTTCCTGGGCGGCGCGGACCGGCGCCGGCGCCACACTTTAATTCAAACACTCGTTCATTTGGAACTTAGAACATTCTGAGATGGGAACATTTAATTAATGGCTATAACAAATTGATTTTCAACCGCGTCTGTAAACACTCGTTAAGATTTACTTTTCTATAGACTGAGATTAGGTATGTAGGATTTGGAGGTTTCGATTAGGACTTTACCTGTGAGTAGTTTCTATACATATACTGAACGTTCTGTAAAACCTCGGTGTGCCTACGTCCTGGAAGGCAATAAAATAGGAAACATAAAACAATGATATTGGTTAACTTATATTACCTACACATTTTATGTCCAAAAGCAGCGCTTGCAAAATGATTCTAAATTTCAAAATATACTATTTTTCTGGCGTGCTTCTTCTGTCGAGTATTGGTGGATTGTTGGGAATAACATTTGAAGAAATAGTGCTTTTTAGTTGTGACATTTGTGAACCCCAAAATACGAAATGTTGTATTGGAACTATTATTTATAAGAACCTTGTTCTTACCACGTCCCATTGTGCTAAATACTGCCAGTTTATAATAAAACGTAATAAAAAAATTCCAATTATTAAAAAGTATACAAAAAGTAATTACCGTAGTTACGTTTATCCTTTACGTAGCGATATTGCATTAGTGTATGTTATTGTGAATTTACAAGTTAGCAGAGGTGTGAAACTTAGTGCACTAGAAACCACGTCTATGATTGGCTTAAAAGCTTCGTATCCTGTTCTAGATAAAAATAAACCTGAAATGCGCTCTACAATTATAAACAGATGTAAGAAAAAACGACTGTATGGCTACAATATATGCAGTGAGAATGCTGATAAATCATCTAAAAACTGTATTTCACAGGGTGTTCCGCTTCTTCTAAACAATAAAATAATAGGCATTACAGCTGCGACAAATTCTAAACTCTGTGGGCAGGAGCAGACCATATTTGCAGCTATAGGTCCAACACTTAACTGGATTAACTCCATAGTAGAGCTAATTAACAACTTAGGGAACCAGAAAAGGAACTTAAGAACTTCAGAACATTTTATGAATACAATGTCCAATTTTCATGTTAGTCAAACGAACTCAAAAAAAGAATTGGTCTCACCTCTAAGATTTGCACTTCGAACACCTGCTGAAGAAACAGCAACTACTTCAGTTATGCTGTCAACTACTCGGTCCACGACAACGAAAGCTTCTACCACACCGACGACAGTAATCAGTATGTCAACCACTACAACGAGCAAGTCAACTACTATAAGCAGCACACCGACCACTGCTACCACTACAAGTACCACGCCTGCGATACCAACAACAATCTCTTCGTTGCCTACGACAGTAGTTACGCTACCTGCCACAATATCTGCGCTACCAACGACAGTAGCCACGCTACCTGCCACAGTAGCTGCGCTACCTGCCGCCATATCCATGCTACCAACTACAATTTCTAGCAAAACAACTACTGTATCAACAACAGCAGCAATCTCTGACTTATCATTAGAAGGAAAACCAGTTGTAGACGAAATAAAAGAAGGTGAGAAAAAAATGAATGCTATGGATTGGTTCAACTCAAATGTTAGAAATAAAATAAAGAAACCAATTTACTTAATTTTATCTACGGCGGAAAATTCTTTTGTTGATTTAACGTAGAATTGATTATTTAATTATTAAATAAATACTTATGTCTTTTGTACTTCTTAAAGCATCGTGTGAGGTATATAAACAAAGTGGTTCTCATCTTATATTAAACAAGCGACCCGCCCCGGCTTCGCACGGTATATTATGCATGTATTATACATATAAACCTTCCTCTTGATTCACTCTATCTATTAAAAAAAACCGCATCAAAATCCGTTGCGTAGTTTTAAAGATTTAAGCATACATAGGGACATAGGGACAGAGAAAGCGACTTTGTTTTATACTATGTAGTGAGTAGTGATACTTATTATTGTGTATATTTAATGAAATAGAATTATTGAATTTGTGTACCTGCTCTTATTTTATTCAATGTATTCGAAGTGACAGTCGTGACTAGCAAAAGCATAGACACAACACCGAGTATTATATCACAACTCACGCTGTAAATCAGAGTTTCATCATCTTCTATTAAACATCTTTTGACCACGACCAAGGTTATGATATCGGGGCCTTCAAAAAAAGAGTCTACTTATTGTTCCTTTAAAGACTATCCCGGGGTTGGTGGTGAAAGGTCTTGCTCGTTTTTGTCCCTCTTTCCATTAAGAGATAAAATAGTGTTTGCGTTGTACCTAATTGATAACTGCTTTTTAATATTGCATTATTCTACAATTATTTTTGTATTGTACTAGCACTTTTGGAAAGCCCTTTATTGACAAGGAGGTCATGCCGCAAAGAACTAGCAAAAATTAAGGAAAAAGAACCGTTCGCCTTTTCGTTATTTACTAGGATTAGAGTGAAAATGAAGTGATAGAAAAAGAAGACGATGAAAAAACTCTTCCTTCGTGAGAGAAATCAATTTTAGTTTCAGTAACAGTAGCTTTTATAATTTCAGTAACGAAAAGTGAATATTCAAAACCAGCTAAAAATTCAAGGACGAGCTAAAGCTCATACCTATTTAGGCATTTGTTGAAATAAAACGATGTTCCATGCTATAAATAAGACTAGTCGCGTTGACTTCTCTGTTAATTCCCTCTGTGTACTTTACGCTCTTATTTGTCGATGATGTTGCGAACCGCTTTACCGTTGAGAAATATGTACCTATATCTGCTAGGTGGTGTCTCAATTTAGAAAAAAATATACCTATATTTTAGACATTCTTTTACGTGAAATAGTAGGTGGCGCCATCTTTTACCGAGTAGGTGAATTACCGCATACCTTGTACGTTAGCATTATTTAGCTATTTCTAATGTAGTGCATGGTCTCGCCAAAATATCGTTGTACAAGTTCATGGCTGTACAGTCAGCGTCTTGATAAATAGTTTGAAGCATCCAAGTCGGCCAAATAGTTCGGTACTTCATAGAAATAGTATAGCGTGTTAAACTTTTGGATCGCCTTAGATGTTTCATTTCATACCATTTATTATGACGCTGACTGTACAGTCATGAAAATGTGAAGCCATCTTTTGGCGAGAATATGAACTACATTAGTAATAGCTATTTAGCAATAGATAGCAACACTCCTGACACGTCGTGTAGATGAGACTTAGATTAAGATTAGTATTCTCTTTCCACGAGATTAGATTAGATGTGGCCGACCATAGACTGAACCCAGTGAAGCCACTGAAAGACGATTAGCCAAGGTCGGGACTCGCCTTGTCTTGTTTTGCTTGCTATGAGTCTAATAAAAACTCATATAATATCAGCAGGCCTACTCCGAAATTCGATTTTCGAAGTTCGTAACACGCCATCCCTCTCACTCTCAAATTAATAACTATTAGTGAGAACGGAACGGCACGAAACGAACTTCGAAAAAGGAACTCACCACTACTAAGTTTACTACATCTTTTCTTTCGTCTACGTTGTTGTTCATCGGCGAACAGACAAATACAGTGTTATAAGTATAGCTCTGCTTCAACTTTTCATCAAAGACGCAATACTGCATGGACTATTATTCTTTTGTCTTTCACAGATGGAATTAATGAATTAAAAGCATACTAATGTCAGAGTGATAGGTGTCGTGTTGATTGTAAATTCGAGTTTCCTATTACCTATTTGGTTTCTTAATAAAGGGACGTTACTTACTACAATAACCGGTTTATTAAATTAGCTGGAAGTTCAGTTGAATTATTTTCTCATAGTGTTGACTTTACGCATTTAGTGTTTATTGTTTCTTACAGCGTTGCCAGATGGGTACGCAATAGTACGCATGGCGTACTATTTTATGATCTTGCGTACTCGCGTACTCATCCGTCGATTTGCGTACTATTTTTATATTTTAGCACCTGACAGCCTAGGTTATTCCAGATGACAGAAAAACAGTATAAATTACCTGTGTGGCTGTCGCGATGACGTTTTTTTTTTTTTTTTAGGCCATTGTTTATGTGCCAGCTGCGTAAAGCGCAGTTTTGCACTAAATGTTGCACTGCGTACTCAAACTTGAATTTGCGTACTATTTTTAAGAGCTACGCGTAACGGAACGTAAAACCCATCTGGCAACGCTGGTTTCTTATTCTATGATAAGGATGTCAATGTCATCAGCTGTTTGATGTTTGAAAATAGCTAATCTCAGAGTGACGACTGCAAGATTTAATTAAATTGTCGGTTTCCAACAATAGTTAAGCGTGTTTCAAATCTAATTCTTTAATCATGACTACATCGGCGGGCGGGGCGTATAATTTTAAAGTGGTGTTGTTAGGAGAGGGATGCGTCGGTAAAACGTCTTTGTTGTTGCGCTTCATCGAGGATAAATTCAACGACAAACATCTTACTACGCTTCAGGTATGTCCTGTTTACCTTAATCCTTTCAAAAGTCGGTATCTTTGTACTAACCTATAAATGCTTTCAGGCAACATTCCTAAACAAGAAGATTAATATAAATGGGAAGCGTATTAATCTTTCCATCTGGGATACGGCAGGCCAAGAGAAGTTTCATGCGTTAGGACCTATATATTACCGAAATTCTAATGGCGCCATTCTCGTTTACGACATCACCGATGAAGACTCCTTTGTTAAGGTAAAGATAACTTTATGATATTTTTCTTTCTCAACATAATCTGAACACTCATGCTCTTTGTTTCTAATAATTGATACTATCACTCGGAAACTTTTATCCTTGATTTGAGATAAACCATAAGCTTAAAGTAGGTAAGCATAACACAACACTGAACTTAATTTGCAGGTTAAAAATTGGGTTAAAGAGCTTAAGAAAATGCTTGGACCAGACATTATTTTATTAATAGCTGGAAACAAGATTGACTTGGAACATGAGAGAACTGTGCCACTTGAAGAAGCAGAGAGGTAAGCATTACTGGAATGTGTTTAATAGTAGTCATAATTTTATTATTATTGAATATAATAATTATACTTCATTTAATTTAGGTTGAGAAACCACAATAATGTTATATTGCGGCACGTGAACTGTAATCTCTTTACGATTTGTACTACAGTAACAATTGACGCCACGTAAATAAAGTGGCATTAAAACAATTTTATTTTGCGGCTGCCAAACTATTGCACTGTACTGTTTGCTAGGTAAGAAATAGTTGACCAGCCGCAATATAATGTTATTGTGGTTTCTCATTCTAAATTAAATGAAGTATAGTATATACATCAAAGAGTTCCTAATTGCTAATCATTGTCTGATTTTTGAAATTTGATTTACAAAATATCTTTTCTGTTCATGTCTGAATATTAGTTAAAACTATTTTTTGCCACTCTCGATTGCTGTTTATGTCACATTGTGATTATATCTTCCAGTTATGCGGCCATGGTAGGAGCTAAACATTTCTACACATCTGCAAAGTTAAATCAATGTGTAGAGGACCTCTTTCTAGAGCTGACCAAGGAAATGGTTGAGAAGTTTGAACAAAACTCACAGAAGGTAGTGAATAGGACTTCCAGAGTCTTAGTAGTTGATGAGGAAGCCCCTGCTCAATCTTCGTGCTGCGGTGGCACTAGGAGTAACTAATGACATTGTTTTTTTGGGGCCCAATTGAAACTTCACTAGAAGAGATAGCCACTATCTCACTTGTTCCTGATATTTGTCTTGTAAGCTTTATGAAAAATGAGGACTGGCAAAATGTATGCAAGTAAAGTTAAGTAATATAAACTGGTGTTTTATGTACTACTCTAATAATTCTATTATAAGTTAGATGCTGTGCGAATTGAACTTTGAAAATGTCACTAAAACTTTCACATAGGAAATGAGTATATAGGCCAGTCATAAACATCAATAATATACATGTATCTTGGAACCACTGTGGGAATTAGAATTGAAGTAAATGATTGTGGCCACAGCACAGTCACAAATTGTACTGACTGCATAAAAGGTATACCTAGTGTATTATTGAGGCCACAGCACAGCCACAAACTGTACTGACTGCATAAAAGGTATACCTAGTGTATTATTTAATGAATGTGTCATTGCACAGCCAGTTGCATACTAAGCTTGCTTACCAACAAAATCTTCTTTCCGAAAAGTAGGGATTGTGTGCCTTTCTATTTCTTATACTTACCTATTCTGCCGTGCAATCCTTAAACCACAGTAAGGGCTATTTGAACTTCTTACACTTACTGCGGTTTAAGGATTGCATGGCAGTATTTTTTGTTATAGTAAAACAGGTTATTATTATAATTTTTTAAAATATAGAATCTTTTATTAAAAAAAAATATTTAAGACCTTGGTCTACACTTCATGAAGTGTAGACTTTTAATTTACTATTATTTTCATTAAAATTCACTTTGTCACTTACTTTCTTTTTGACGTAAGTCAAAGGTTCCTTCACACTTAAAAATCGAACAATATGTCAGGAATTCCAACTAAATCTGTTACTCAAACTAACTGTATGATGGTTATTTAGGCGCCGGAACATAAATTCAAGCGAAGCGAGATTTTATATGTAAATAAATTTAAAAACGATTTTAATGTGGGATGACTTTATTACTATATATTAGTGCTAATGCATAAAATAACAATAACATAATTAAATTTCAGCCAGCCATTTACAAATATTCCAAACCGAATATATATTTTAAATCTTTATAAAATTAGATATAATTGCTTGTACATACCATTGAGTATTTTACGTGCTGGTCTAGTGCCTATGTTATTTATTGATGATGTTAACTTCCAATAAATATGGTGCGACATTGTTATAATGACAAAGATGTTGTATATGTATGTCATAGGACACAATAATACTTATTTGTTGCATTCATAAATGGTACCTTTAAGTACCTACAGTTTGTGAGTTGTTGTGCTTTTAATGTGTAAAAATAATGTACAATACAATACAAGAATATACTTTATTATAAATATTCTAATACATCAGATAGAAGCTTTTCTTGTTTTGTATTGAAATGTCTATGTACGATTATTCCTATGATTATTTTCAATATCACTTTTGTTATATTTACATTATTAAACTAGTCTTATTGCTTGTCTTTATTTTTTGGCGAAGTTATGTTAGTTGTTAGCGTTAGTCAAATGTTTATTTGACACCTTACTTGTTGAATTTAGTTTTTTTTTTGCCAGTGTTTTTTTTTGCTGAATTACGCATTCCCGATCACTTTAATTACGCCAAGCATTTTATTTTAAATGTACCGAGTTCTTATTAGGTACCTATAATTTTTACGCCGATAGTAAAAATTGTGGTGCCGGAGATTTTAGTGTATAATTTACATTAAGTTCAATCATTTGCAGAAACTATAGAACAAATCACAGGCTTTAATTTAATTAGGTTATATTAAATGTAAATATGAGTTCATTTGATAATAGTACGCTAGGGCCATACAGTGCCGGGTGCGTAGTTACTACTATCGTACGGTAACTGTGATACACGGTGCAAGGCGATAGTGTGGCCCGGGTATTATTGCCACTAGAGCCTATAGTTTTAACTTCATTTGCCGACAGAGTCAACTATGTATGTTTAAAAATATGTATAAACGTAAATCTGATTTGCGATTAACAGTGTTATTTGCGACGACAATAAAGAGTGAAAACGAATAAAAAAGGTCATCGAATTTTTCATGAAATTATAAATGAATATAAATATTTCGGCCCAAACGACCATCGGGCTACTCCTACTTGGAAGTTTGCATCATACCTTTCCTCTCACTCTCCCATTAAACATTATTGGTGTGAGCGGGACAGCACGAGCTTAGAATTTTGGAATATAACGCCTCTTTGATTTCCACTCATTATTGTTGTGACGGATGTCGTTTTCATGAAGTTAGTGGCTTGTAATTCTAATTTGGAAGCTGACCACGTTAGGATAATGTAATGACGACTTTATTTTATACTTACGGCGTAAGTGAACTATAATATAGCAGAATATAAATAAAAAATATACCTACTTAAATATGCCTCAGTTTATATCATAGCTCGTAAATTGTATAGCTGACAGCAGATAACTATGTGCTGTACTCTTATACATTCGTTTATTATTCTACTTTTACTTACTTTGTTTCGTTTTCTCATCTATTCTATTCATTGGTTTGCTTCACTTGACTGCTCTATATCTGTAGAGACAAGGTGAGAAGTACCTATTGGTGAATATAAAAGTGACGATGAGTGTACAGACAGTAGTCTAAAAATATGCAATCCACATCAGTTTCACAAATATGCACACACCTTAATACTGTGGCCGTAGGATTATGCTAACTTTGCGCATATCCATATTTTTTACCTTAATGTACTCGAGGGCGGCTGTACACTGAGTCTTTCGGAAAACGGACGTAACAGAAGTGCATAACTGCATTCAAAACAAATTATGTACTACAGATATACATATGTACCAAGCGCGTTAGATCGTGTTTATATAATCTACCATGGACCAGATGACAAAAAATGCTTGTTTTTTTTTCAATAATTCGTTATTTCTATTGTCTATTTGATAGTCCGTTATTGTTAAGAAAAAAAAAACACTATAATATGTTTGTTTAAATTATAATGAAGTTAACCAAAGTTAGATTGCTGTATGCTTGTGTTTGCTCTTTCACTAATCAATCACTAATGACTTGGCAGAAATGGGTTTAGTGCGGAGGTACCTATTTCAGGGATATTTTTGGTTGTATTTCAATCATCGCAATTCCCCTGGGCACTCCCACGTATTACAGTACAGTTCTCCAATTATGGTGGTGTTCAGATATTTTGGAACAGTTGGCTGTATAGATATTGGTAAACTATTGTAACATCTCGTTAGGCAGGTTAGAATGTTATGAGATTATGATGAATATAATGCATTAAATGTTATTTTGTACAGGGTAGCTTTAAATAAAACAATTTTAATCAGGTTTAACAATTTTCTAATATGCTACTAGTAATAGATGCTAATAAAATTCACAACAGCAAACAAAGCCCTATTAACAAATTCTAACTAAATGTTGCTGAACAGTGTCTTCAGATTTTATTATGTGGTTATATTGTACTATATCAGTACAATTCGTACTATACAATATGACAGTTAGAACATTTTTAATAAAGGTGTAAGTAAATAAACTATATTTTCTTCGCGATGCGCCACCCAACCTGTAATCCATCATACGTTCACCCAAATCATGTAACAATAGAAATTTGATGAATATATTAATGTTAATATAAATGCTAACACTGAATTATTCGATTTATAATTATGATTTATCTCAACAAAAGCAACGTTAGCCTAGTTTGGTAATGTGAAAGGATTATACTTTGTAGTGCCCAAGCTGCTGAAAAATCTACTCTGCTGCAGTGGTTGCCAACCTTTTTACAAGCTTCTGAAAGCTTCTTTAGTTTCATTTGTCTACACAAACACACATTTCTATTTAAATCTTGAAAGTTTCAACCAAGATAGTTGTTACTTTTTAATTGTCTGGAATCAACTCCCTGGAAAAGGTTCTATGGGAATTTATTTTATCTCTGTACAAACACCTAATTAAGTGACACTTGAAATTATACCTATAGCTTTTGTGGCGCTGGATCTCAACACTGAATAAAATTAGACATCTCTTGAACAAAAAACATAACCCTCCTGGCGCAGTCGGGTAAAAAGATTTTAAAAAATCATGTGGGATTTCGTAGTATTCGTGGGTGGCGTGCGAATGTCATACAAAATGTATAAGCAAAAATAAAATAAAAATTGTAAAAATTATACTACATTGTCGAGCAAAAATAACGGATCATACAACGTAGTTATGAAAAACTATTTTCGCTCGTCAGTATATCAACTCAATAGATTATAGACATCGGCAAGGATATATTCGTATTCAGCGGACCACCGGTTGGAAACCACTGTTCTATAGAGCAGTGTAGTATACTTTTGCTTTCAATTATTCCAAAACCAGCTTTTTAATATTATGTCACAATAGGATTCAAGAAAGTGCACTCACAAAGTTGTTTGCGCTCAACTACTTAACAGCCGGTACTCGGCAGAAGAAACAAAGCACAAATAAGTTGCTTCAGTACAATCTTTATGATGGGAACCTTTAAAAATCTGCTCCCGACTATACTTAATTTAATTTAGAATGAGAAACCACAATAACATTATATTGCGGCTGGTCAACTATTTCTTACCTAGCAAACAGTACAGTGCAATAGTTTGGCAGCCGCAAAATAAAATTGTTTTAATGCCACGTTATTTGCGTGGCGTAAATTTTTACTCTAGTACAAATCGTAAAGGGATTACAGTTCACGAGTCGCAATATAATGTTGTTGTGGTTTCTCATCCTAAATTAAATGAAGTATACAGATAACAGATTTATTTACATTAAAACGCAGGCCACTGACAGTTCCGCGTACATGACTCCTAGATAATGTAACAGACTTGCATTTACACATTAAAGCCAATTTTATTCTAATTCCTTTACTCTACCACTTTTAACTTTTGCGATAACCAGTGCAGTTGTTCCATGTCACGATCAGTCAATGATATAAACTTATTGTGTTTGGAAATTTTGAAGTCAAATGTTCGTTTGTGTTTATTATCACAGTTCGCTTGTTCGCTATCGGTGTTTACTTTTGGAAGTTCTATTGCCTTTTCTGGTTCATCTGCAATTAGACTGGGTCACTTGTCAGTCTCGCTGTCTCTAATTGCCGCCTTCTTTTTGATCGCGGATCTGGACTTTACTGTTGGAGGTTCTACGTTATCCTGGATTTCCGTGACCGATGCCTTGTTGGTGGATGGGGCTTCGGTGTCCAAAGGCGGCAAGTCGAGAAGGTACGGCATCATGCTTCGAGACTTTTCTTCTGCTGACAACCATTCCATCTGAAAATATAAAAAAAACTCATGAAGTAACCAGTCTCATCATCATCTTCATCTCCAGCCTATTTACGTTCCACTACTGGGCAAAGGCCTCCTCTCAGAATGAGAGGGTTTGGGCTATAGCTCCCACGCGAGCCCAGTGCGGATTGGGAACTTCACACACCATTTGATTGCTACGCAGATGTGTGCAGGTTTCCAACACTCTGTAACCAGTCTATTATGATCAAATTAGACACTCGTGCGCAAGACCAAATACACCCCCTTGCAAAAAAATCGGGCACCTATGGGTTTTCAGATTTTTAGGGTTAAGCTTAGTAAGTAAGCTTTTATGCACATAAAATACAAAAACCATGGGTGCCCGTTTTTTGCAAAGGGTATATGTTCTAATTGAAAAAGAATACTATATAATAGTGAAATTATAGGCCGTCCGATTAACTGAGTCCTTGCCCGCGCGGCACAGGGTAGCGACGCGGGGTCCTCTGTGCGGGCGGCAGGAGCACTACCCGCCCGCACCGCTCTCGGTTACCTTTGTCGTCCTACCCTGTGCCCCTGTACTGTACACGCGCGGGCGAGGACTGTCAAGTGGTCGATACACTTAGTTTTATGTTTTAGAGCTTTACAATACCTTTTGCCTGTGATCCTTGACAGCATCGTCGCAGATGTCGATGCACATCTGCTGCGTGAGTCGTCCGTCGTCGGACGCGTAGGCAGCCGCTTGCCACGCGACGCCGAGCTTGGAGAGCGAGCGGCCAGACATGCCCGCCGTGCGCGCCGCCAGGGTCGAGCACAGCTCGCCGTAGTCAAACTGGTCCACGCTCAGCCGCCTACCGTACAAGACACCATTGAGAACTCACTGATATTCGTGTCAATCATCAATCACATGAATCGTCGCATGTGCTTGAAGCTGAACATTATTGAACAGCAGACAGTACAATTTAGTATTATTTTGCTATGCACACTTTATTCACTGAAATGTGATGTCCTTTAGGACTTAGTAAACTTTATTTTTGAAACGTTTTAACATGTTCGATCAGTAGTTCCCAAAGTGGTCCAGGTGGACCCTCAGGGGTCCACGGAAGACTCGACGGGGGTCTACGTTGGGCGTGACCAAAAATGGGGGTCCACAAACGCAAGCGGGGGTGCATGAAAATTGAATAAAATTTGTGAGAATTGATTGGTTCTTGTGCCATTCATTGTAGATTTCAAGAAAGTAAAGTAGGATGGAGTCACTTGCAGCACAAAAATATAATTTAATTGAAAATTTGTTTAGTCGACTTTATTTTCAAATAATTAACCCTATCAAGCAATCAATTCTAACCAATTTTTTCGAAAACTGTTCATTTATCGTTGAAACTCAGCAACAACGCAAGTTTCCATAGATTATAGAGCTAATCTTAATTTTTTTTTCGAGATTTAGTTTAGAAATTAGTGGTAATGTAGCTGCAGGGGGTCCACCGGATCCAGCAAAATTTTGAAAGTGGTCTATGGAACAAAAGAGTTTGGGAACCTCTGTGTTAGATCAATGTTTTTCAACATGTGGCTCGCGATACGCTGGGGGGTCGCAGTTAACTCAACTACATATTTTGAATTACATCATTAGTTAGTTAGGTACTTAAAATAAAAGAAACTATAAGCGGAGATGAGTGGGGTGGGGGTCGCCTTATATTTTTTCAAAGCGAACGGGGTCGCGCCATGAGTGAGGTAGAAAGCAAAACACTGTGTCAAATAAGTATCAGAGATATGGACCATGCATTCTAGACAAGGTAAGTTTGTAAATACCTTTTTCCTTCTGAAGCCGGTTGAAGAACAAACTTGTCGAAGTACAGACGGATCAAGCGTTCGCGTTCCTCTAAACCTGGGAGGCCGAACTCTATCATCTTGTCCAGACGATCGTTGATGGCAGAATCAAACTGCTGCGGCGTGTTAGAAGCCAGCACCATCATGATACGATTGCTCTGATCAGAAGTGCGGTAGAGGAATGCGTTCAGAGCAGCTCTCAGGTCCTCGCTTATCCTCTCGGACGACCGTTTCCTCAGGAATGCGTCGGCTTCGTCAATGAAGAGCAGTACACCTGACAACGGGTAACGCTGGTAAAATCGGCTTCATAAGAAATCAGCATTGGCCGATAAAACGGAAACTTGAATAAATAATGTGTCATAGTAAAAATAGTAACTGAATTTTCAGCCTGGTTTGAGAATATTCAATGCTTACTTACCTTTTTTACTAGTATTAGCCCAATCGAACACCTTGTGGATCGCCGCCACCGCGTCTTTACCCATGGGAGCGACGTCACCTCCTGTCAGAATGGCATACTCCATGCCCGAATGCTTAGCCAGTTTCTGCAAATTACGTATAAAAAAACCTTTACTATCTGACCTTAATCTTAATTGAAAGTACAAGTATTAGTTAGTACCTTTGAGAACAATGTTTTTCCGGTACCAGGAGGGCCGTACATAAGAAGATTCCTGTAGAAGCCTTTATTCAAGCGAGTGTTCTTGGTAGCAATAGCTATATCACGAAGTCTCCGCTCTAGGGTCGGTGCGAGGACGACCCCAGCCAGCGCGTCAGACGGCTTCCTGAAGCTCGCTATGGCCTTCGATACAGTCAGGATGGGATGTTTCACGGCTTCCAGTAGCGAGAATCTTGATGTTTCGTTGACAAGTGTCGGTTTACCTGGAACACAGTTTTAATTAAAGAAAATACTTACATTTAAGAGCGAGCAAACAGGGTGGTAGCACCTTGTGCAGGGTCCGCCTGGATTGTTAACTTAGTCAAGTTTTAGTTTACAAGCAAAAGAGTCAGGTTAAGTCAACTTAACAGTGGTGAAACAGATCCTAAAACTTAATTTACAGGATTCACCAGAGTTGGCACAAATGGATTGAATAAGTGAATTTATTATCTATGTTGTTACCTATTTGAATACGTTTCACACACGTATAAAAGTGACAGGCTTAAGTCATGTCCATACAAAAATGTCTAAGCGACATTAGTTTCGTTCAATCCATTCGTGCCAACTCGGGTGAATCAACCTGTACATTTATTAATAATCATACCAATCCGAGCTTCGATGAATCTAGCAGTGACAGAGGTAGCGCCCTTTGCGGTATAAACACCGAGTGCCACGAGCGACAGACCGCCAGCCGCGGCCAGAGTCTTGTCCCAGTCGGTAACCAAAGCGTTGACACCGGCGCCTATCACGCTGCCTGCTGTTCTGTTATAAAAGTTTGACTTCACACAATGCCGGATTTAGAGGTCTGGAGGGCTCTGGGCAACATAGGAGTGGAGGCCCTTGGCCCCAAATTATTTTCCTGTCCAAGTTCTGTTGTTTACTAATGTTTACTAGTCTGAATTTGTTTTTTCTTTCGAAGTCTATTGTGGGGGGCCCCTCTTTTGTGGAGGCCCCGGGGCTGTAGCCCCAGTTGCCCCCCGTAAATCCGGCCCTGACTTCACAACTGGGTCAGAAGTACACCACTACAGAACTAACAAAAAGAGGAAGATGGATGTCATGTGAGATAACAAAGCCAGCCGCTTACAGTGTCCATTATATATGTAAAAGTAATTATTCCGGCATTTTCAGCAGGTGGCTGACTTAGTCCATTTTAACACTCCTGTAAAGATTTTTCATCATAATTTTGGAATACATGAAAAATTTAAACATTATTGTAGCTGTGGTCTAAATAAAATTTCCTATATCCATCTGCAATGTACCACCACTCCCACTAGTCCTTAGTGTAGTGATTGAAGTCTGAGGTGCACCTATAGATAGTGCAGACTACATACACCAAAAGTGATCCATCATATTTAATCCACAGAAATGTTGGGCCAGTGGCCAAAGGAACTGTAATTGAATGAAATTACCATTTGAACTGCTCTAAACTGGCATTGATAGTTCAGTGAGTCGAATAAATTAATTATAATATTCATTAAAAACTTCTATCTATGATTCCGTCTCTATTTATTACTACGAAACAGACAGAGACATCATCATAGATAACTGACAGTTAAGGAGTGATGTTAATGCAAGTTATCTTGAACTTACTTGATGCTCTCCAAAATAGTAGTCCTGTTCTCAGCTGCCTTCAGTCTTATTTGTTCTAGAGTGATGTCTCGGTTCTCGCGATCGGCCTTCGCCCGCGCCTTCGCCTCAGCCTCTATGGCCTTAAGTTTGTTCTTTTCGCGGAGATCCATTTCATGCTCTATGGTCGCGCGGCGTAATGCCTCTTGCTTGGCGACACTTTCTTCTTGCCTGAGAAATGCATGATAATTTAAAGGCCTATATAAAAAAAACGAAATACATACATCCAGAAATATATAGATTACAATGTATAATGGGTTGAAGTACATAATGGTTCAAAATATATAATGCTATTTTCTATGTAACTATTAGCTCGATGAACTTTTTTGATGGTGTTATATATATTGTTCTAGGTTAGGTTAGGTTTAGTTTATAACAATTCTGTTAACTTGCATGAATTTTAAACTTCATGTATTGTAATACATACCCTCAGAAACACTTTTACTTATTCATTTTCAGACAGGTCGGTCACAACACAAAAACTATTTGAACACACAATCTGGAACTATTACTTCACAACCAGTTCGCTATGTGAAAAAAGGCTTGCAAAGAAATACTCACTTTCGCAATATTTCTTCTTGAGACCTCTGTTGTTGCACAAGCTGCTCTTCATATCGTTTTTTCGCCAATTGATCTTGATACTGTGCCCGCATTTGATGTTGCTTTGTTTCTTCCTGTTAAAAAATATTGCTAGGTTAGCAAAAAGTGAGGGGGAGAGCAAGAAAGAGAGAAATAAATGTTATTTTTACAACAAAAGTAAAATAGAACCATGGAAATAGTTTTAATCCATGATATGCTTAACATACAGATCCATATCAAATTTAAGGCTGTCTTTTTCTATTTTCATTGTAATCAGTAAAATTACATACATACATACATACATATTGTCACGCCTCTTGCCCACAGGCCACAGGGGTAGGCAGAGACTACTTTGTTCCACTTGCTACGATTCTCACATACCTCTTTCGCTTCATCCACATTCATCAATCTCTTCATACATGCTAGTCGGTTTCAGGTACAGTCACCAGCATAAATAAGTGATCATTTTTGTACCTTGTCGCTTTCAGTCGTTACATGATTTCGTATAGTTTTTCAAACATGACTTTAAAGTGACAAGGTACAAAAGTGATCACTTATTTATGCTGGTGACTGTACTCTTGACTTGGCCTTTTTCCAAAACGTCCCCAATTTGATCATGGAACGTCCGCCTAGGCCTCAGCCTAGGCCTAAGCATCAGTAAAATTGGTATTATTTAAGACTATTAAAAAGTATTTGCAAATCTAACACTTCAAATAATAGGTCAGTTTAGTACAGTAAGCTGTTTCCTGCGACTGAATAGACTTTAATATTTTAGCTTTGGCTTTATTTGCATGATATAATAGGCAATACTTCATTTGCTTTACCTGTAAAGTCTTCCGCCTCTCCTCATAGTCTACTTTCTTTTGTTCCACCTTGGATTGTTCAATGGCGGCTTCATACTCCTTGATCTTGGCCATCTGCTCCTGCTGCCGCGAAGCTTCTTGCAGCTTGCTAAGTTCCAATGCATCTTTTGCATGTCCTGCGCAAAATGTAGTATTATAGATATTGGAATATCCTGCACTATAAATATTGCTTTTTTATCATGAAGTTTGGGAATATAAGACACAGGTATTAATGAACAAGAATGAGTTTTTTATGTTTTAGATGCATACTATTATTATATTTTATAATAATACAACACTAATAATAATTGTTTATTTGTATAATGAAAGCAGTAGTATTTCAAGTGGTTGACACCTCCTAGTAATAGTTACATATTTATATAGTAACTGTCTAAGGATGTATCTCTCTTTTAATATTTATATGAAGTTCAGATTTATCTTAGATTATATTACAGTATTTCAATGATTTTTATATTGCACCCTTTCACTTAGTTTCTCTACAACAAAGTAACTAAAAGATTACTTAGTTTAGTCAGTAAAATTCTGCTCACTCAGTGGGTGCAAATAACAGATAAGTAAGGCTTAAATATAGTAGCATAGAACCTTGAAAATTATTGTTTGTCTGTCAGTACTTGTTTTGGTTTCGTAACAAGCTTGTTAGGATATTTAATGTGTATTTTAATTTTCAAATTTTATACAATACAATATTCTTCAAAATTACTTTTTTTTAAATTACGAGTTTCATGTAGAGTTAAAAACAAAATATTGCGTGGAGCGCTAAATTGAGAAAAACTTTAAAAACACGATTTTTAGGGAATATAATGATAGTACATTCGCTTAATAAAGCCGCAATGTGCTTATAGGTTATAGGGTCGCATTATGCAATAGTGTGAAATGTGACTGATAACAGCGATTGAGAGTGAACTTACTTGACTGTTCTAACTCTCTGGCAGCCTTCGCTGCTCTTTCAAGAGCGCTGGAGTCAAACCGATAAGCTTCCATAGCCTTTTTCTCTGCTTTTGTAAGGGCAACTGGGGGTGCAGCCGCACCCGCACCCCCGCTGTTAGCCGGTGGTTCATCCGTAGGAGGTTGAGGAGGCTTGGCACTATATCCAAATATCCACGACATGATTAAAGTATTTACTTTAATTCATTAAACGATCTAAAAATAATTATAACAATATATTTTATTCAATACGACCTCAGTCGGCCTCCTGTCTTCTTGCCTTGCCTTATGCTACCACAGAGTAGATATTTTTTACAATAGAAAAGTCACTCAATCCGTATGCTTGTTTATAAGGAATGTTTCACAATAACGTAAGGTCCTTGAGACAATGATGCCATTTGAGTCATTTATACTTGTAAAGCATCAACCACAATAATGAATATCCATTTATCCTAAGCGGGTAACCAAAATAAACTAGTCTAGTACTTAATGCTCAGATTACGTAATGAAGCTACACTCAATGATATACTATATGCTAGGTACACTATATTCTCATTATTCATTCTCGTATTATCATTTCAACAGTGGCCAGAGGGGCAACTCCGAAATCCGATTTTCGAAGTTCGTATCACACCGTCCCTCTCACTCTCAAATTAATAACTATATATATACTAGCCGTGGTAGCCTAGTGGTTTGACCTGTGGCCTCTAAAGCAGAGCTTCGTGGGTTCAAATCCTGGGCTCGCACCTCTGAGTTTTTCGGAATTTATGTGCGAAAATTACATTTGTAATTTGCCATGAGCTTTTCGGTGAAGGAAAACATCGTGAGGAAACCTGCACACATCTGCGAAGAAATTCAATGGTGTGTGTTAAGTTCCCAATCCGCACTGGGCGCGCGTGGGAACTATAGCCCAAACCCTCCAATACACGGAGGAGGCCTATGCCACGAGGCACGCCGAATTACGCGACAAGTTAATAAATAAACGACAATAACAACAACATGTACTTACTGAAATTGTAGCGAATTCGGAATAAAAAAGGCTTATAAAAAAAAAAGTGACAGCGGAATGGCACGAAACGTACTTCGAAAATCCGATTTCGGAGTATAAGGCCTGATTTTGTTGTCAACCACGGCGTAAATTTGTTAAAACTGTAATCAACTAAAACTATAATAGTTAAAACCAAATGTCCTCTTCCGTGATTGTTATGTGCCATAATTATGCTTAACGATAACGATGCAGTGGATAATCCACGAAGTACCAGGGACCCACGGGCGTTTGAAGTCATAAATTAAGAAAAAAAGACAATTTATATCTGAGCTAGTCACAAATTAAGCAAAGCTTGTATTATCCAACGCCACATTATACCTACACTCCTCACAACACAGGCCTTATACTCCGAAATTCGTTTCGTGCCGTTCCGCTTTCACTAACAGTCATTCATTTTAGAGCGAGAGGGACGGTATGACACGAACTTCGAAAATCTAATTTCGGAGTAGCCCCCCAGGAGGCTCCCAAATCCGAAACTCGAAGTTCGTATAACGACGCTCATCTCACTAATATTAAACCCGATGAGTGCGAGCGAGATGACATTCTGGGACATTTTTTGCCGATTTTTTGGGCCCGATGAGCCTGAAAGAAGTGGAAAGTACCCACTTATCTTACCTACCTACCCAAAACATTATTACTCAAGTTAACATTTCTCGTTTTACTAGCACTAACATAAAACATCTAACTCGTATCACAGGCTCGTCTATGGCTACGTTTATCGGTCTATTTATATTATGTATTCTCTCGCTTATTTAATGTATGGCCGGAAGGTTGAGGAAAGTTAATAGTAGTAGTTGGAGTTGACCACAAAACCACAGTTCCACGTAAAGTACATAAGTTTATTATAAAGTCACAAGTTTAGTTAAAAATGCTCAACTGTGGCCTGTCGCGCTCAGTGCTAATCGTCAACTAATTATATTGTATTTTCATGCGTTAAAGTAGGTCGCTGAGCTAGCAGAATTCTGTACGATACCGATCGTACATTTAACTTTAGTGAAAAAAATAACACATCAAATAAAATACTTTATTAATAAAAATATTAATAACATTGTATACAATAAGATCTGTGAATAGGTACTTAGGAATACAGTATCAAAGACAACAGCACATTCAATCCAATAGCTGAAAAATGCTGATCACAAAAAAATCTACTGCTGTAAAACAAAAACAACAAGAAAATATTGTAAAAAAAAGAGAGTATAATTTATTTAAGATTCTATTTGCTGTAATACTATTAAGAGATTGTCCTTGGCAGGAGTCAGGATAATAGGTCGCTTCAGTACCAAACAAATGATTTGACTAGGATTAACACTGGGAATCTGTTCAAGAACTATTTCGATACCGCCAATTCCTGAGTTAGTATTAAAGCAATTATACATTATGAACAACAGTCAAGCCAAACCACTTAAATCGTGGTTCGACATAGGATTTTCTTTTTTATGATTTGATAGGTTAGGGACTTAGGGCTCCATAGGAAGTCATTGTGCAAGCTTTCTTATCTAAGAGACAAGGTAACTGGGAAGAAGCTAAAAGGATCCAAAATATCCAGCGCCCGCAACGCATACTTTCAAATAAGCTTTCACAGAAAAACAAAATACTGCATACACAGGAATTACGGACGGTGTTACATATTTTTTTCCGGTTAACTATACGAGTATGTCCGTGTTTGTTCTTATAATATTTAGTACACATAATATAAGCATTAGACATGTTAAAGGTACACTTAAACCTAGTTATTAGCTAATTTAAATGTTTAACATTGAAAAATCGTTGATAAAAAGAAATATTTTTATTTCTTGGCACCAGTATGTAAAAATCCTATTCAAGCAGTACCATGATGAAGTAAACTGACGATTATGTATGAGTTTCGATTAAATAAGAATATATATTTTTTTATAATTTATTATATCATCATTGAATACTCGCACTAGGGAAACTGCAGCAATCTCATGTATTTTAAAAGTAGTATAATAAAATATTCTACATATTCAATAAGAGTTCCAAAAGATATAGTATTACTTTGGAAAATAAAATATATCGTTTCGTTTTCTTGCTTCCTAACATTACATTTTAGGTAAAAAGTAAGTACTATAATAATTATCAATTTACACACATATTTATCAGAATTAATTTCCACTGTAAGTTCCCCATTACACAAAATATATGCACAAACACTTTAGTGTTTACAATAAACCTGACCATCCAGTCTTGAAATACAACTACCGAATACAAGTTTTTTTAACAGACTTCAAAGATATGAATGTCTCGGAGAACAAACATTGAAAATAAAGAGGCAATTTACTATTTTACATGAAATAAGTCAGTTGAATAGGTCGGAAAATTACAGTACAGCCGACCAAAGAATTCCTTTACCAGCTTAGGTTCAATGTGATTTGTGCAGCCTTAATTTAAAGAACATCAGACTATGTTTCAGTTAAAAGTCATTTTAACAGTCAGCCTTATTGTATTATTTTCTGATGCAAGGAATTATTATAAAAACTGGTAAAGTACTTGCTTGGTCGACTGTTACTGTTTATGCATACATATAACTAGATCATAAGAAAAAGACGCGTGTCTGTGGTCAAAAGTGGTCATGTACTAGTGTGAAAGTGACCTCTGAAATGTCCTAACTATTGCATTTGCTTTACTGTTAGTTAACAAGCTTAAAGAGTTATAAAGGTAAATCACATCACCTGTGTAAGTCATTCATAAATACAAAAATATCGTAATAAAAACACATTTAACCTTATCGACGCCAACGACACATATCAGCACCGTAGGTTCAACGCCCACGACCTATATATACGTCAATTACTTCAATGCAAAAGCAACCTTAGTTCAATTGGGTTAAGGTTCAACTTGAGGCATCGCAATAAAGAAGTTTGGTGTGTAGGTGACAACATCTCTTGTATTTGACGAGGCGACAAAAAGGTTATCATTTCTACTTTTAAACATTTAAACACACTTATTGTTATAAAACAAAAAGCCGTGGTAGTCCAGTGGTTTGACCTGTGGCCTCTCAAGCAGAGCGTCGTGGGTTCAAATCCCGGGCTCGCACCTCTGAGTTTTTCGGAATTTATGTGCGAAAGTTACATTTGTAATTTGCCATGAGCTTCTCGGTGAAGGAAAACATCGTGAGGAAACCTGCACACATCTGCGAAGAAATTCAATGGTGTGTGTTAAGTTCCCAATCCGCACTAGGCGCGCGTGGGAACTATAGCCCAAACCCTCCAATACACGGAGGAGGCCTATGCCATGAGGCACGCCGAAGTACGCAACAATTTAATAAATAAACGACAATAACAATAACAACAACATGTACTTACTGAAATTGTAGCGAATTCGGAATAAAAAGGCTTATAAATAAAAAAATTGTTATACAGTTATGCAAAACACACATTTATGACCTTACCATTTAGATGCATGCAAGGTCAGAATATATCCATAAAAAATTGGTTTTAAATAGAATGAATAAATTACAATATCAATTCTTTTTGTATACTTACCCAAGTTCATTCAAGTTGTAAATTGATTTGATTCAAACAAAATTAAAGTACTTTTCTTAGTACATTATGTAACCACCCCAATATAAAAAATATCGATAGTACAAGACGAGACACAAGGTTTACAGACAGACAGACAGATGACAGTAACTTACATCTACAGTGTATATTAATTTAGTAGCAAAATTTGAGATACAAAATCAACTCATAAAAATATACAATTACATTTTATACCGCTCTATAAATACATCCCGGGCAAATTTAAATGCGGAGATTACTCTATTTTCGATTTATTAAGTTTACTCCTATTATATATTACTCATGTGACGGTAACGACCGAGGTATGCATTGCAATTGGGGCATTTGTGGTGTATGACCATGCACCTATTTATGCAACAGGGGATTAGGCAGCAGCCACAGAAGCATCTGAAAATTACATTATCAAATTAAACACTCTGGAATACTTGACAAGTTGTAGTAATATTGTATGAGCTGGTGTAATTATGTGTATGAAAACAAAAAACTTTTGATCAAAGCCAAAATAGTGTCAATCCTAGTAGGCTGTTATCGCAGTTAACTTCAAATAAAATACAGTAGAGTATAATGGAAAAACCCAAAGATAAACTATCACTTTTTGAAATCAGTTAAAAACAATACTTACAGGTATAGGCTTAGTCTAAACTAAGACAAAACTAAGAAAATCTGGTTATGAGGAAGTCCATTTTGATATAAATAATTTAATTTCATAAACCTTTCATGGATTTAAACTGACTGAATATGAAATATTGCCATAATAAAAATAAACTGAAATAAAAAAACATGTTAATTTTCTGTTTATAGTTTTTCAAATAAAGTCAGTTTAATACATGGTGTTGGTGATAATATTATCAGGGAATAACTAGTGAAACTTACCCGAGTAAACACATGATGGCACCAGATATATAAGCAATTAGACCTGGTTTCGTTTTGGTTGCAGTGTCTATTTCAGCATGACAGCTGGGGCATATCATGTGGGTAGGCTGCGGTCCAACAGGTACCACTGTTGTTACAATCTGTGGTCCAGCTACTGTAATAAATAAAAATTCCAATTAACGTAAACAAAAAGTTACTTCAATTTAACAATATTATGTTTAGTAATAGTAAAACCATTCTTTTTATTTAAATATGTGTGTGACTACAAGGCTAATTCAGTACCTGTGGGTAAGTAAGTGATGACTAATAATGTGGCCTAACATTTTTTTTCTTTGTAATCTTTAGGACCCCTAAAGAGTAGTAGAACTAGGATGTTAAAAATACCTTGTATTGAGAATCGTGATCGTCCCCAATACTTGAGTTTCAATTGACACAGTTATTCAAGGCCGTAGCACAAGGTCTACAGACACATGCAGGCATAATATGATATTATATTACACTTTGTCTATGAACATAAAAAAAAGGTGGCATGGCTGGAAATTATTTCTTTCTCCATAATTCTTTTAACTTTTTTCCATAAGTTCCAAAACAAATCAAAACTGCCTATGAAGAAATGCTCCAGCTAGACATAAATGTTACAAGGCCATTATTGAGGGAATAAAAACCTTTTCATGAACAATTATTTACGTTTATTTAACTACGTTGGGTACCTACCAGGTATGTACTGGGGAGTGTAAGGGCTGGATGGTCCTACGCCCCCAACAGCCTGGGAGTAGCTAGGCGGAGCCGCCGGAGGAGGTTGTAGCGTATGCCCATTGCCCCATCCGTAAGGGGGAGGATTACCACTTTTTTCCATGATACCTATAACGCAAAGGTTTTTTATCAAGTAAACACTATCCTCTTAAAAGCTGCAGCGCGCACCTTAACAAATATCACAGATACGATGATGCAATACAAACTTGAAAGCTATTTTTAGGTATGATTTCGAACCAATTCAACACAAAGCAGATGTTCAGTAGAACGCGGTTTTCTTGCAGTTATTTACCTGTGGACTAATGCGGAGAGTAGGTACTAACTAACTTCGAGGAGAACACATTAATTAACGTCAGTAAATATGACACTGTTAATAAAAACAACGACGATTTTATCAGGATTGATTACAAAGTGATACACAGACACAGGTAAAAACGAAGTGAAGCGAAAATTTTTACTCTTTTACAGTACAAGCTTTGGGGTATTTATTGGCTTGTAACAGGTGTAACCTGTGGCTTTCTTTTGTGGTATTTATAGTATCACAAAGCAGAACAAACACCATAATATTATATTATAACGCTTCTTTATATTTTACACTTTTATATTGGTGAACATGACAAACAATACTATTTCACTGAAACATTTTTTTTGTCCAGTCCAATTAAAAACAAATTATTTCATACACAAACCAGTGCAGCCAATATAACAAAAATAAAAGTAAAACCACGATAGTCTTTTTGCATATAGCTTCCATAACAAAATGTCGAATCGACTGTCAATCTGCAGTCTGTCAAGTTTGTTTTTAGATGTTCATGTACTTGCTATTTGGAAACTTCTGCAAAGTAGGCGAGGCGAGTCCTAAGAGGAAGTCTAATTTTGATATTTGATGTAATCAGTCTTTGTCCTTGTATGTATGGAGTATATAAATATTGAACAAAATTGAACGTTAATTGGATGATTCATATTTGTATATACTTTTTCCTTGTTTTAGTCAGAACACATTAACGCAGAGCCAGTGAGTGTTACGCGAGATGTCTTCTCCACGCCCAAAATCACCCCGAACTCCGGTTTTGCCTAAAAAGGAAGACAAGGGAGAGTCATTTTGGGATAAAATAGGAACTATAGGACGCAAGAAGGGAATTAAAGAAGGTATGGACTCAATATTTTCTTACACGGGGAACCATATGCACTACATATTGTGTGGGTTGCTCTAGTTCTAGCAAGTACTTGCACAGGAATGACTTCATCTTATAAACTTGTGATTAGTGTTTTATGTTTCTGATACCATTTATACCATAACATTGCAACTGTATAAAATAAGCTTAATACTTTGATATCTTTAATACTGGCCATTTACTCTTTATTATTTTTTAAATTTCTACCACCACTTAGGTATTTTGTGAGATTAATAAACCAGAAACAAAAATTTTGAAGTTAATGCTGTACATGTACACTTCAGAACCACTGTTCTGTTCTGAATTATGTTTTTTTGCAGTTCAAGAAGTACAAGCTGAGGGTAAATATGCTATTGACTCACCAGGAAGTCCTAATGCCCCAGAAATTCCTCCAGAGGAGTACAGTTTGCGTAAGTTGTCATAAGTTCATTAATTTCGTTCTTTATTAACTTCTCTAAACATTAAAAAAACTCAATAAATAAGTATGTGAGCACTCTTAGAATAATTCTTTGCCCACCGTCACAGTATATATATAAGCTAAAGCAGTAGGGAATCTACGAACAAAACGGTCGAAACGAACGCACACATAGACGCGCGCTTCTACACGGCCCCTAAGCGGATCTCGCGGTGCTGTCAGTCCCGCGTGGCGCATTGAGACGAGCGGCCATTTTTTCGTTTAAAATATGCCAAGAGTGTATTGCGCAGTGTACGGCTGCTTGAACTCGGCTTCTTCAAAACCGAAATTGCAAATTAGCTTTATTCATTTACAAACTAGAAAAAAAAACAGTTTTATAGTGCCGTGTCCATGTTTCCCAATAGTTTATTTAAGAAAGCTATTCATTCAGATGAGAATTTTTTAAACAATAAAATTTTGTAACAGAGCTTTCCGAACGTGTTGTCATATCAGGTGAAAGTATTTTTCAGTAAGTAATATACCTATAATATTTACCTACAGACAAATAAAAAATCCTAAACTGTTGAAGTCTTTTTTAAATACCCTTATTTATTTAAAAAATAGTTAATTCATTCGATTATTATTTAATTAATATAGTATCCATATAAACGTTTGTTTCTCTTTTACACAAATTATGGGTGCCAACCCTAATACTCATAATTAAGTGTAGTTAGTTACTCTAAAAACAGGCCTTACCAGCTGAGATTATAGCGCTAACTAGACAAAAAACTTTTCAATTTAACAAAAATTTAATCGACAACCCTAACACTTTATTGGAGCGTAGGTACTTATTTCAAAAAGTAAGCCTATCTTTCGTACTGCTTTAGCTTATATATATACTGTGCCATCGTGGTTCTTATTGGTTAAAGGTTGATTATAATAAATCTATGCATCTTTCTGAATGGCACTGTTTATTGTTTAATTATAGGTATTGCCAGCGTGCATGCTATACACAATTGTATAAAGTTTTCTTTTTTCTGCAGTTGATAATGAAGAAAGAGCTATTATTGAACCTCGCTCACTTGAAGACCCAAGAGTCAAAGAGCTAATTCAAGTCCTCATTGAGTGGATTAATGATGAGCTTGCCATGCAAAGAATCATTGTAAAAGACATCAGTGAGGATCTTTATGATGGCCAAGTACTTCAAAAACTTCTGGAGAAGCTCGCTGAGAAGAAACTTGATGTGCCCGAGGTAACACAGTCAGAGGAAGGTCAACGGCAGAAGTTAGCAGTTGTCTTGAAAGAAGTGAATAAGGTATGTAAATTATGACTACACAAAACTGTATGGTCAGCCAAAAAAGTGGTCTGTTACTTTTCATCAAATTCCTATCTATCTAAGTTGCTAAAGTCGAACTTTCAGGTTGACAACCACATCTTATCAACATTATATTTTTAGACATGCAAAATGATTTTTAACCTTAGGGTGATAGACCACACATATTCGGCTAATGGTAACTATATCAGAATATCTGATAAAATTGTAGAAAATTTATATGTATATTTATTAAATTTTAGGCACTCTACGGATCACCAAAGCCTGTTCAAAAATGGAGTGTTGATTCAGTCCATTCAAAAAATATTGTGTCTATTTTGCATTTGCTGGTGGCTTTGGCTCGTCAATTTCGCGCTCCGGTCCGTTTGCCTGAAAATGTCCGAGTTAATGTTGTTGTTGTGAAAAAGGATGCCCCAAACCAACTCTCACACAGGTAAACTTTCTAATACATCTATAAAGCTGATGAATTAAGTACCCAACTTAAACTGAATTGCTTCTAGACTAAATCCAAAACCCTTGGAAAAGAAGAAAAATTCTGTTAGATAATTATATCATCTTAATTTTAGAACATACATTGAGGACATCACTACCACCTATGATGACCTTGGCATGAAAGGCGAACGCGACGCATTTGATGCTTTGTTTGACCATGCTCCAGATAAACTACAAGTTGTGAAAAAGGTAACATTAGATTAATTGGTAGCAATTTAGAAGAAACCACTACAAATAAAAAATAACTATAAATGTATATTAATTATTTTTCTGCTATGTGGCGTGGCGATCGGTTGTAAATGTATACTTATTTATGAAAGGAATCACAAAGACAGCTAATGGCCAAAGCGGTAAACGCGGCAAAGCGGTTTATTGGTTAAGCCGAACTACTGTAATTCACGACATTACCCGTGGTACTACCGTTATGTCCCACTGTTATAAAAATCCTCACAGAGATAGTAAAATTAGCTTAGGTTCGTTAGGTATCTTCAAATGCCCAAAGGGCAAACCGAGTCGACCTTGAGATAAAGTGTAATTCGTCATTTTTTATAACAGTAGGTAGTGACTCAAATAATTCACCTATTTATTTATGTTTCAGTCACTTGTTACATTCGTTAACAAGCATTTAAACAAAGTGAATCTCGAAGTAATGGACCTTGACACTCAGTTCCATGATGGTGTCCACCTCTGCCTGTTGATGGGTCTCCTTGAAGGTTTCTTTGTGCCTCTTTATGACTTCCACTTGACGCCTCAGGATTTCGACCAAAAAGTGCACAATGTTGCCTTTGCCTTTGAATTGATGCAGGATGTTGGCCTTGCTAAGCCTAAGGCAAGACCTGAAGGTAATTTGCTATTACAAGTGAATAGTATGGACTCAACTAGTTGGAGTGTCATTGTATTATAATTCCCTGTTTTCTTTTCCAGATATTGTGAACTTAGATCTGAAATCGACTCTCCGAGTTCTCTACAACTTGTTTACCAAATACAAAAACATGGCCTGAAGTTGGCCACTTTCACGATTTAATAAATGCCTTAACTAAGATAATTTCAGAGTGCAATTACCTACTAATAAAAATAATGACCTGTGGTAAATAACTCGAAAAAATAATATATTATAATTTTATATTGTTTTATAACAAATAATTAACTCAAATGTAAATGTTGTGCCTTAATTATGTTAGATTAAATTAAGTAACTGAACTACTATAGACTGGTTTCAATTTCCATTTTACTACAAATAAACTATGATTCAATTTCAATGAGTATCATGAACATGACCAACTGGTTTCCAAATACGTAGGTCAAAACAGCACTCGCAATAAAACTGCATTAAGGCGCTGTCAACAGCAAATGACCTGGAGCAGCGCCACTCTTCACACATACGGTTCACGTGCCTGTTAGTGAAAGAGAAGAAACTATTCCGGCAGCTTGGCGCGCGTCTAAAATCTTGCAAATAAGACACAAATCATAAGAAATAAACAAAAGTATGGATTATTTGTGAAATATGACTCGTTAGCCGTTTAGGTATGAATATGTTCATCTGCACTCCCCCGCGATACCTTATAGCTCAAGAGCCCACGACTGCCAGACCTTCGTTATTTTATTAAAGCTGAAAGTTTCTCTGTATGTCTCCAACACACGTGAGAACGACCCGCGACTATGGAGTTTCCATTGTGGTTGCTTGGGCAGATATCAGCTAGTAAAGGTGTATAAAATAGCACCTTACTTTCGTTAAAGTATTAAGGTCAATTTTTTATATGTTCTTCAGAACATCTTTAGAAATCACGTTATCCATTTGCCGGACACTTTCTGTGGTTCCTTCCCTCTGCCAGACACCCCTAAACTGTGACAAAATCTAAAAACCAGTGTAGGCAGAGCCCTGCTCCAAAGCAAAATGTACGCAGTGTAGGGTCACTTTATATTGGTCAGTGATATTGTACAGACACATACATTATTCCAGTTTTTAGTATTTGTTGTTATAGCGGCAACAAAAATACATCATCTGTGAATATTTTAAGCGTCTACCTGTTGCCACTATTAATATCGAGCAAAAAACGCAACTTACGTGCCGGCACTTGTACTAGCGCAGGTAAATGGGACAAATTAATGAAAAAGCAATGATTGAAACAGTGTAGTTTATTTTCTAAAAATTAAAAAGTTAGTTCAATTAATGCTAGCACAGTATGAAAATACAATCATCTTCCGGCAAGATACAAATGATTATTTTTAATTATTTCCTTCAGAGGGCGTCGTAAGTGGTTATGGATGCTGAGTGTACAGCCTAATAATTATGCCATGTTATTTCAAGGTCACTCAAAGAAGTCTTCATTATTTAGAAGATATGTTCGGTTGGATTTAAAAACAAATATCTGTCTGTCTTAATGTTATGAAAATTCGGATATAGGATAGTATCAAACGGCTTAAATATAAAATCAAATGTACTGGAACCAGGAGAATCGAGGCTGCTTATAACAAGGTAATCTGCAACATATTATATTGATAAAATAAAATATTTTAATTCATAACTAATTAATAAGTCTAGTAATAAAATCAATACAACAATAATAACACAATATTTCATCCCTTTTTTTAACTAAAATCAATAGTAATAATAGAAATACCAATATAGCATGTAGTCATGGTTTAAAAATTCATTTACCTATAAGTCGTCTATTACTCATGCAAATTGTAGTAAAGATATCTGATAGTGTTCACGCTAACTCTCATTTTCTGTTATTTACATTATTGTATAGGTGCTATTAGTAGCTAAAGTGGCAGGGCAAAACCTAATGATAATAAAGTTCTGCGTGTCCATAATCATCCCAATGAAGGTGATTCCAGAAATAAAATTATTTTCATGATTTAGGCCGCTTTTACATAACCACACGATCGTATTATTCAGTTTTATTATTGGTGATATTTTTAATTGGTCGCGAATCGCGATGAGTTATTCATAGATATTATATTTGCACATATGACAATGTAATAGCGACCTTTCGCTTTAATAAGCAAACCAGATTATATACCATAATGAGAGTAATTTAATTTTACAAACGAATAACTCAATGCTCGACGTGTTTCGTACTAGTTCGTAGTCCTTCCTCCTGGAGCGCTCGCCCCGGCAGCAGCGAAACGACTGCGCGGAGTTAGCGCGGGCAGGTTAGCGGAGGAAGGACTACGAACTAGTCCGAAACATGTCGAGCATTATTCGACTTTTATACGTGAGTTATCCGTTTGTGTAACTATGTTTAAGTCTCATGGTAGTTTCATGTTGAAAATGAGAGTAATTATTGAATTAATGATTTGGCATTAAAGCATTGAAAATATTAGATAAAAATACATCAGGATATTCACAGGATGACGATACATTTTTTATCAAATAATAAATAACTTAATTTAGCGAGACTTTACTAAATTAATAATTAATAAAACTATAATTTTATAGCTGTCTGGTAATATATTGTAATAAAACAAGCTTTAATTAATTATTAAAAAGAAACAAACGTACGTGAAAATGAGTTTGCTTAGAAGTTATCTAGTTTTTTTGTGTTAACTTAATAGTGGGTGTATAATGTGAATTAATTTAAGCAACTTAGAGAAAACCAAAACAGCCGAGCGGTAAACGTTAACGTTAAGGTAGTGTAATGTTATGGAATGCCTCACTGTTCTGTTCCTCACCAATCAGTAAAAGTATCTAAATAATGGCAGCTGCCTAAAATCAGTCGTTAGTCACAGATCACAGTTTTATAAAAGTGGCGCCAATTTATAATCATGAATTAATTTAATAAATAAAGTTCAAGTCTCCAAGACGTCATCACGATAAATGAGTATTGTACCCGAAATACGAACCTAATACAAATGTTTAAATAATTAGTCTTACATATCTAAATAAACAACACATGTACTAATTTAATAATAAGTACTGTTATTTGCTGTAAGACTCGATTTAATAATCCCTGCAACACATCTAATAAAAGCGAACGACGTTCCGTTCCTATTATCGTGAAAGTATGAAACGCTATATTCACAAGCCTGGGGCTTACTTCCGCGACGTTAATTAAATAATACTTAATATAATATAAAACCTATTATAAATTGGAATGTTTTAGCAAAATGATTATGAAATGTGTGATAATCTAGCAAAATTATTTCAAAATAAGCTAAATATAAGCCAGTATTGCACAATGAAACGTACTGTATAGCAGGAATTCAGTGATGGGATCGGCAATAGTAAAGACAAAATTGAGATCGAACAATTTGGTATGTCTATTTTAATTCGATTAAGCCTGCTCATACATAACGTTTATCCAAACACTTTCATATTCTACCTTCTGAACTTAAGTAGTGAAATATAATTATTAACCTACATTTCGACTACAACCATATAAAAATTACAACTACAGTGCATCAATGTCATTGGCAACATGAGTAATTACTCTATCGGATACTATGGAAGAATCCAGAGATGTACAAAATGGTTTTGAAAAAGCATTTAAATACAAAATGCAAAATACTTTTCAGATTTACTATTTCAAATGCAAAATACCAAATAGTTTTGCGTTTTGTATTTCAAATGCAAAATGCAAAATAGGTATTTTCAAAATACTTTTTCAAAATAAAATACCTTTTTACCAATTCGAATGATTTATATTTATTTTAGGTATTTATCATGAGAAATAGAATAGAGATACAATGCCGAGCCAAATTGCACCTCACTAGTCAAACATAAGGCGCGCACTTTGACCAAAGAAGAAAAAAAACCGGCCAAGTGAGAGTCGGACCCGCGCACCGAGGGTTCCGTACAAATTAGCCAAATTATTAAAAAAACCGGTGTTAGCAGAGCCCTGCTCTTAAGCAAAATGTAGGCAGTGCGAGGTCATTTTATATTGGTTACTTATACAGACAGACAGAAACTACAAAAAAAAAAAACTTCTAACTAGATCTCGTTCAAACCAATGTTCGGTGGAAGTTTGCATGGTAATCTACATCATATATTTTTTTTAGTTTTATCACTCTTATTTTAGAAGTTACTGGGGTGGGGGATTTTACCACTTTGGAAGTGTCTCTCGTGCAAACTATTCAGTTTAGAAAATAAATATATTAGAAACCTCAATATCATTTTTGAAGATCTACCCCACACCCCACGCGTATGGGTTTGATGAAAAAAAAAATTTTGAGTTTCAGTTCTATAGTTACTTCTAATTTTGACAATACTACATTTTTTAAGTGCTACTTTTTACTGTCTGACTGGAAAGAGCGCACAATTTTAAGACACCCATATTTTTTATATTCGTGAAAATTTTGTATTTTCGTGGAAAAATCCATTTAATTCGTAACAAACGTCAAGTATTAGCGAAATGAAGTCACTGCTCTGCTTCGTACACTTAAAAAAACGTTGAAATAATTATATTAATTGACTGACAAAACCTGTGCTTAAATAGTTTGACAGTGAATGCAGTTGTCAATGTCGATGTCGTCGATGATCGTCAAAACGAGCTGACAAACTCAAACAGAATCCTTCACAAAAAATATGATTTTAAATGAAAACTTGCAAAAGTATTATTATTATTGCCCGGCAAACAGTTATCTATTTTAGGATTTTTCGGATTTTACTCATACATTCTCATACTCAATATAATAATAACTAATCATACAATAACTTGGCGAATTTGTACGGAACCCTCGGTGCGCGAGTCCGACTCGCACTTGGCCGGTTTTTTCTATTTTTGTGTGATAATCTTAATGTAGTTCACAAAATACATCTACTTACCAAGTTTAACAGTATAGGTTCTATAGTTTCGGAAAAAAGAGGCTGTGACATACGGAGGGACAGACAGACAGACGGACATGACGAAATCTATAAGGGTTCCGATTTTTCCATTTGGCTATGGAACCCTAAAAATGGGCACGCATGGCTACCAGGCGCCTCTATCGGTCAAATTCGGCAATACAAGCGTCATCCATTCGTTCATTTCATTTTGTTTGACTGACTGGTAATGTTGGCTAAACTTAATCAAAAAGTATTTTGCATTTTGAAATGAAAATTAAAAATGCAAAATACATCTCAAAAGGTATTTCAAATAAAATACAAAATGCTTTTTACTAAAAGGTATTTAAATGCAAAATACAAAATAGGTATTTTGCATTTTGTATTTGGATTTAAAATAGAAGTATTTCAAATAAATCGCATCTCTGGAAGAATCACACTCCAACGTTGCTGTCGTACTGCGTCCATGTTAACCGGGCTTACGAGTCTGCCGAAAGCTAAAGATGGCTGTAGAGCAAACAGTTACGACGCAGACGCAGAGGTAGGTTCCTTTACGAACAAAACTATTACATACGACTTATTCACATTGTTAGTTGGTGCATTTGCTAACTTTCAGTTAACATGGGCTATTAACCCTGTAATGACTCTGATGTATCGCGAGAGAAGATAAGAAATAGCGCTCTGTTAACTTTCAGTTACTAACATAGGTCATACAGATTTTTACCTAGAATTTTATATTGTAGCCCAACTTAACGACGTTAGAATGCCAGTTAGGTAGAAAAAACTGCCTCGAAAGGTTTTAACTTTCCGAGAAATACTGTCTCTTCAGAAGAGACAATTTTTTTTAGTTTAATTGAATATGACCCATTTTCCTACTTCTTACTAATCAGACAGGTCGTATGTAATTTTATTTTAAGTAAAGAGGTTACATAATAGTCAATTTGGTTATCATAATTATATTATTATACCAGGTGGTATAAAAAAAATAATCCGCCATTTTTCAGTTAGTGGTCGGATGAGTTCGACTGAAATCCCTTCTAATGCCACTTTTTGAGCACTCAGTCCTTCTCTTTCTCGTCTCGCTCATAAAATTCCTTAAAAGCGGTCAAAAAACCAACACCGATACCCGATCGCCAAAAAGACAAGAAACTCATCGCATTCTCACTTCTCGAGGGACTTCTCGCTGCGAGTTTGTATGGTTTAAAAGTTATCAGGTCTTTTTTTGCGAAAACAGTACATTTAGTCGATGTTCATAATGTAACGCATCAAAGACGTGAGTACAGTGCTTCTATTTTCGTAATGTAGTTCGGCAATCTTTGTTTGAGTTGACAAAAGTCAATAATAATATGAAAAACGAAGATAGTCGAGCTACATTAAGAAGCACTGTAACGTCATGTCCCGGTGAAAAACTTGACAGGAGTGTTAATTCACTTTCCCAACCACTTGCTGAAATATAACGCATTAATTTTTTGCACCTTGTGCACAATGTGTCCCCAGCCCTAGCCTATGACCAATAACTAACTGGCCGCGATTTGAAGAATAAACAAGACTAAATTTTCTAAAAAGAAGAGAAGAAAAGCAAATCATTGAATTTTCTGTAGAAACTCAACCAATTATTATAAAAAAGAAATACCCTAAAAAACGTTCAGTGCTAATAATTGTTAATAGGCTAGCTAGGGAAACGCTGTGCAGTTATCTACGGACTATGGTTAAATTCTATAAACGCTAGTGTAATGTGGATTATATGGGATCTACCTTACAATGTTTTGATATTTATGGGGATACCTTAATACTAAGTTTAAAATGAATTGACACTGATAATTTCAAAAACTTGAATTCATTCACTAAAACACATAATATTCGTTCGCTGATCTGTTATAGCTACTGCATGCGCATGATTTAAAACAAAATAACTACATTTTACAAAAGGCATAATTAAAAGTTAATACTTTAAAAAAAAACTTAAGACCAGCCACATAGAAGTACAACGAAGATCCAAAATAAACTATCAATTCTAAAATTTCCTTCGCTTACGAATAAAGAGTAGAATGGATAATTTATATTGATAGAGAATAGTTTATTTTATGCAATATTTTGTATCACTCACTATTGTTGTATTATAAATGGTACAACCGAAGTCATAGGCAGAAAACGATGTTTAGTAGAAATGTCATTTCATAGTCATATTACTCACAGTTGAGTAACTGTTCTGCTAGGCTAATAAAAATATCAACTTTACAAAATAACATTCACTTTGACGTGCACAACGGACTGACACGCATGTTTAATTTACAGCCACATATTATCTGTACATTCGTTTACTTTCTCGATGGCAAAATCTAGTTTAGCAACAAGTAGGGTGTCAAAGGTAGAGAGTAAGGCTTCGAATAGTTTCATCTGTCGTATCTTGTGTGTCGCGGAAAACGATGAATATGTCCCCGTATTTATGTTATTTATATCACATTCTCTGAAATGTATGTTTTTTATTTGTTTTCTATCACAATGAAAAAAATCCGTCACACCCTTTTTGTTAACGGCACTTGATTATTGCGTTGTGATCGGAGCCACAGAATAAGTAATAGTACTAAAGTACAGAAGGCTCACTCTCTGGAGCCGATTAAATGGATAAAAAAAACTCTTGCCGCGTACACATAAAGCACAATCTAGTTCGCTTCTGTTATATTTACCTACAGCGATAATAGCCTACAGTCCCTCCATCACATTTCCCGCAAAGCATTCATACAAAAATAAACCGTGTTACTACGCGAGAGTGCTTCTTTTAGTTTAACCGTTTCAATCATGCCCGTTCACGACGTCACCGCGTGCATAATTATTAAGGTTGTGACTCACGAATTATAATATTTTTTGTACTGTAGCGGGTAGAACGGAGTGAAGCGAGTTAAAGACGATAAGTATTATTGAAATAGGTAAATGAATAATAGGTGTGTTGAATGAAATAAGAACACAGTTATATAAATAAATTATTCTTACAAATATTACAAACATTGATTATTTATTATGTATTTATGTATGTATATATAACTCTTTATTGTACATAAAACACATTAATTTTACAGGTAATAAGAATGTAGGTGGTTTATTTTCGCAATTAATAATTAGTCCAGCAGTCAAGGTAAATTAGAAGAGCATTTGGCCGGGAATACACACGCTTGCACTGCACATTTTTGTCCAACTAGCTTTCCTTCCCGAGTCATTTTTGCATGAAGTGGCAGTGGCACACGCCAGGTTACTTGCACAAAATTTTCAAGCTACAGGCTCGTGTATTCTGGCCTAAAACTCAAGTAATGTTTAAGTGCACAGCGTTAAACGAGATAAGTTATTTATAACATCATGTATAAAAAAGTTGATTTTTGCTTTAGTATGGGATATAGTTAAGTACGTAAGAAAAATGCCATCGAGAAAATATCATTTTGGACAGAGAATAAATGCTCATTGCATTTTCCACTGTTATTAATATTTTAAGTCAGTATTATTGCGAGGACCGAGTAATGAAAATAATTTCTACCACAAAAGCCGATGTTGCCATTTAGCGTCAAGGTGAAACATTCAGTGGCTGTCATACGAGCACAATGCGCTAATACTTATAATATACCAAAATATTAAGTGAAGTTTATCGCAATGTTCATAACAAATGCGTTCTTCCAATACATAAAAAAGTGTTGCATTAGGCGCTAGGGGCAGGGAACTCACAATGAGGTATGTATCAATGTGTGTCTTCCAAGTCTAATGGGTCGTCTTCGAAGGAGATGTTGCGGGTGATGCCTACAGACTGATGAGTCAGGCCCAGGGACCGCGCTTTTGAAGCCTCTAGCCTCATGACCTATACAAACAACAATATTAGAACACTCAAAAGATCCATCAAGTGCAGCATGCCAATATAATAATTATATCTAAACAAAATACTTTCTAATTACACACGACAAAACACAAAGTATATTCTCTTTTCATCTACATATGTGAAAATAGACAGGGAGTAATCCGTTTAAAAATGAAGGTAAACAGCGAGTTACACATTTTTAGTAGTGATAATGATAAGCGTTACCTGGAAAAATACATGCTGAATGAGTGTGAAAACAGTCAAAGCGGTAACATGCATAAAAAAACAAGTGCATATTAGAGGAGCAGATATTTAAAACAAATACTACTTGCAACGGAAAATCGACGAAAAATGGTTTGCTACACCACATCTATACCATACCACTTAATTATAAGAATTTATTGTTTAGTAGCTTTTAGATCTTTACTGCAAGCAATCGTTTTAACTAATATATATGGTGCTATGAATTGTTTTCTGAAACTGGCGCGTAATATTAAGACACCCACGAAGCTATTAGTGAGTCTTGTGCAATTTATAACAAAAGACGTTTGGTGACGGTACTTTTTGTTAGCTGTACTTTGATTGTTAGCAGATGAATTTGCACTTAACTGAAGGTAGATGATAATTGATTTGCAAGATTAGTTCCAAACGTTAACGGCAAAAGTTTAATAAAAGCTATAAAATACGGGCACTGTTATGATATTGTAGTAGGCACCCAGTTAGTTTCAAAAAACTGGTATATTTAGTCAGGAGGAGGTAGAGCCAGTTAAATACACAGACACAGATCAAAGCATACTGCGGATGCTACCAACCAATTGTTCACGATTCCACATAACAGCTAAAACGAAATGTTGGAATGACATGTAGGTTAAACTTACTCGAGCCATTTCCAGGGCTCAGTGTCCGGAGTGGTGATGGGTGTTGGGAACTGTGCAGTGCCAAACAGATTATGAGACACATCACTGGAAGCGCATTGTTCATTTGTATACAATGTTCACAAGATGTAAGCTAAACACGAGTGTAACTGTACAATTTAAATTATAATGATTTTTCAGAGCGGTCGATGGTGATCTTAAGAGACAATGCGATATTTAAAAATATCCAATAAATTTATTATATTGTAGTGTATACATATATACAAAGCTTTCTGATCAGAAACAGTGGTTTTTTTTAATTTTTAGGCACGCACAGTGCAAATGCCAATCATACTATCCATGTGACTTATTTCAAGGCGTAGTGGACAATCTCGAACACATATTTACATATGGTCGTGAAATACATTAAGCATGTTAAATTAAATATTGTCTGATGCAAACGGGTAAATGTGTTAAGTGAAGCGAAGCAAGGCGCCATGTTAGTACGTTAACTGTGTGATGTAGGCACAAGTCGTTGGGGACAACATTTTCAGACCATTGTTTTTTTGTTTAATGTGTAACAAATGATCACTCAATAATTACCTCCGCTTTGAGCTCGGCGACCTGCTCCTGTAATTCGCGAACTCGCTCAGTGTCGTCCATGTTATTTCGAAGTTCGCCTTCCGTGGCCATAACTTCGTTCTGTACAAAAGTTAGACACAGCATTAGTATGTTAATTTCCACAAATGTCACAGACAAAACTAGATTCGAAACACTCACTTTGAGTTTATACTCCGACACTTCGGTTTCCAGCTCTGCTATCCTTTGCGCGTCCTCCATATTTCTAATATTGGCCTGCATCGAGTCATACTTCGCCTAAAACAAGGGCATGGCTTTAAAAAAAAAGGAAAAAATACACCTTTGATTAACAAGAGCACACAACAGTGTAGTAAGTTCGGGTTAATTTAAAATGTAGTTTTTTATGCAGCAAATACTTTGTATGTTAACGTTGGCTCATTTATAAAGTTTTACTAATGATTTATTTCAAAGTTTTAGAATGTGCCCCGATCCTGCAGTCACGTCATATAAAAGTATGGAATAGATTCACCGTCACTCGTCCGTGGCACAGCTTGTTTCCAGCAAGGTGAACTTTGATACGGGCGCGATATTGAATCCTGAGCGTAGCGAGGGAATTAAGATCGAGTCCTGAGAGGAGCGAAGTATTAAGCGCGCCCAAGACATAAACAGTTTTATCCCCGAGGAGTATACTCTACTTTTCTCACCTTTTGCGAGACAATAAAACCAAGGCAACTAGAAAAAGAATTTAATTAAAACAACAGTAAAACAGAATTAAAAGTAAAAAAATATATTTGAGACATTGGTTGTGTAATAAGTAATATTTTTATTTGGAATCTTAGCAGTTCTAATGCGTAACTATATATTACAGCGTCAGCAAACGCTCGCGGCTTTTGTTATATTTGAAATTTGTTTCGTTCGTACAAAAATCGAACGCCGCTTGCCGTGGTGGCATGCTGGTGGCAGTGGTGGCATGGCCAACTCGATTTTCGGAGCCATGCGATTTTTACGAAATTAGACTAAGAGTATAGCAATAAGAACTATGAGAAGTGAGATTCATATAACTAACCGGCGGGTTATAATGAAATTCAGTACAATATTACTACCCGGCTAGAGCCAAGGGCTATAATGAGTTACTTTGAGTAAGGTACATTATATATAATTAGCCATTGTCGAGCAGGTGGTGTGAAAAGTATGTTACCTTGCTCTCGAGGTCCGTATATTTGTGCTGAAACTCCCTCTGCCGCGCCTGCAACGCTCTCTCGCGCCGCAGCGCCGCGTCCAGGTTCTCCCGCAACTCGCGCGCCTCCTCATCCTGCCGCCGCAACTGGTTCGTGGACACATGCACTTGTGTCTCTAACTCCATCAGCTGGAAAGAGGCGTGTCAATATTTTTAAATATTTAGTAAAGACTTTTCGACACACAAAGGCACGCCTGACCACATATTATGTAACTTATATGTACTGGGGCTTGACCATGACGTCTTAATGCGATTCGGTTTAGGTTCGCTCGCTGTCAGATTCGTACTAAAAGCGACAGCTAAAACTTGAACTGAGTTGGAATTAGGACGTCATGGTAAGACCCCTGTGTGTTGCACGAACGCGTCTTTAATAGCTGTCAGTATAGTCACTCACGCACACTAAGACCTAAGCATAAGCTTTACTTGTACATGTACAGTTGTTTATATGGTATTTTCATTCTTACCTGTCCTATTTGGTAAACAAAATTCTAACCTCAAAACGTCTCGTTTTTGTTATTTTTTAACTATTTCATCGTAAATAAAGGAATTGGAGATACAATACAAAACATTGCCTCAGGTTTATTTGAAAACATAATACACATTATTCTTTACAAAAATTTGCACATTGAGGTTAGAATTTTGTCTACCAAATAGGACAGGTAAGAATGAAAATACCTTATGTGGATGATGTGCTGTCATCTCGAATTCGTGAATAAACCGATCTGTAAATTACCAAACTGACCTTCAGCCTAGCCTCCTTGAGTTCTGTGAGCGCCTCAACCTCCCTTATCCGCGTGTTCATGAGGTCCTCGTCCAGCTTCTGCATGTCAGCCGAGCGGCCCTCCCAAGCCCGCAGCAACTTCTTGGGCGTCGCCATTATGTCCGACACTACGTTAGACTGCACCGGCGCAGTGGTCGGCTCTTGTCTGTGCTCCTGTTTTTTTTTTTATTAATCGATAATTACTCTCTTATTCATAAACGCTCTATAAGTAGGGTTGCCATAATTGTTGAAAACTGATACGGGACTTATTAGTTGATAGTGAACGAGCGGGCGAGCGAGCGCCCCGCACCGCCCCTTCCTCACCTCTCCTCGCTACCACGCGCCCCCGCGCGACTCTCCTCTGCCGTCGGCTTCGAGCCTTTAGTACGTGTATATTGAAATATTGATAAAACGGGACAAATACGAGACTAGTAACAATACGGGACGTGATACTTAAATACGGTGACAGTCTCGTATATACGAGACGTATGGCAACACTATCTATAGGCTTCTGCTAAAGTAATAGTTTGTCCTTATCTATGAAAGGTAAATGTCAAAGTGACAGATAAGGACAAACGATTGCTAAGTTAGCAAGCGTTTATGAATAAGGGGGTTAGAATGCACAACTGTGATGGTCCCAACGGAAGACCAACGCTGGCTGCAAGGCCAGCAAATGCTGAGTTGGGACAATTTTGTGACAATTTATTTATTTATCTGCTGTTTAATGTTTATTTATTTGATGTATTGTGACTGTCATAAATAAACTATTTTTCTTTCTTTCTTTCTATGAAGCATAAGACCGCCTCAGGAAAGGGGGTACAATTTACAAATTATTGACGAGTTGGGGAACGGCAGACAAGGAAGGGGGAGAGGGTTTCTTCTGCTTTTATACGGGTATCATTGAAAATAATACTTTTCACTTACTTGAAGGTATCTCTGCCATGACTCAGATAGTTCAGTGACGCGTTGACGCAAATCTTTCAACGATAAATTGGCCTCGGCTTCGCGCAGTTTTACAGCGATTAGTTCGTCCTGAAACAATAATTCACTCACAGTTGGTACTAACGGTAAAGTGGTATACATAATGTAGGACGCAAGACAAAGCAAAAAGCTTTTAGGTATTAGAAGCTTTTTAGACGTGATAACGTCTTATAAATCGATGAACACCGGCTGCACGCACGAAAAAGTGTCACGTTCCGCGTGACGTCAGAGCTAGCAGTTTTCCTCCATGTTTCTTTTCCGTAAACCTACTTTACAGACAACCAGGTTTTTTGATTATAAAATTTTCCTTTACGAGATCTAGGACTACGCAAACTTTTTACTAAAATACAGCTTACGGCAAACTTCTTGAGCAAGAACGACGTGGAAGAGGTAAGTTCGCGCATGTACTGTTATACCAAAGAGAGACGCTAAATTCACTTCTGCGCATTCAAGGTCATGCTCAAGATGTTTGCCGGCAACTGTACCTTTGTAACTTTTCATGAGTAATGAATACACCTAACTAAAGGGTGGATGAAGCGAAAGAGCTATGCCAGGATCGTAGCAAGTGGAACAAAGCAGTCTCTGCCTGTGGGAAAGAGGCGTCACTGTATGTATGTTTGTATGTATGTATGTAACTAAAGGGTTTTTGACGACGCGGTTGGCCTAGTTGGTAGTGACCCTGCCTGCGAAGCAAGCGTCCTGCGTTCGAATCCTGGTAAGGGCATATATTTGTGTGATGAGCACGAATATTTGTTCCTGAGTTATGGATGTTTCTATCTATATAAATATGTATTTCTCTATATAAGTATGTATATCGTTGTCTAGTACCCATAACACAAGCCTTACTTGCGCTTACTTTGGGACTAGGTCAATTTGTTCCCAATTTCCCGTTCCCAATTTGTTCCCAAATATTTATTCATTAATTTATTTACCTGCAAGTGCGCCACATTATTGTCGACGCGCTGCCTCCTCAAGCTCTTGTTCTCGTTCTCGAGCTCGTCGATGCGCGCGCTCAGCTCCCGCTCGGCGGCCTCGCGCTCCGCCGCGTCGAGCCGCGCCCGCACCAGTTCCCGTTGCAGGCACCTGGCCAACTCCTCGCCTTTCGCTCCGCTGCCGCCCTCCGTACCCTCGATACCCTCCAGGGACGACTGCCGCGAGTTGTTCTGTACATATGGTTATGAACGTTTTGAGATTAGGTCCGTGGGGTCCCAGCGCGCATATGTTAATCAAGGAAATGTTTAAGAGGCTGATCGACTGCAAGGGATCCAGAGCGGATTAAGAACTTCACGAATACACTATTGAATTCACCCATTTAAGATGAAAAAAAAAATGAATGAAAAATATTTATTTCGTTATCACATTAGTGTATGTAACAAAGGATGGTGCCTCTCTTTAAGTTAAGTAGAAACCTGTGTTGAGAGACACCGCTCTTCCTAGTAGTATGTATCTTAAATATCTTATCTTAGTGTAGACTTAAATAATACTTAGTGCAAAGATTAAGTTCAGATGGAAACAGAGAAAAGACTGAGAAGAAATATCTTAACAGTGAGTTAGGTATTAACGTTTTACAAAGTAGGTGGATTTTGGAATCCAAAAATTTGTTTAAAAAAAGATGTAAGTATATTTTTCAGAATTAGTCTTCAGTTTCGGCTTTTAGGTTTGCTGACAAACAATCATGCTAAACGTGGAATTTTAGGTCTTGTTACCTTAGGCTCTGTCAATCCCGTAAGATGTGACTTACGTATACCGTTCACAGATCTTACGAAATTAGGTTTTTTGACTTTCAGTGTTACAAAGCGTAGGTACCCACCCAAGTTTGACATCAAAATCTTAAATTCACGCAAGGAAATTTACCATACCGCTGTATCACAAAAATGTGGCCGGAAGCTTACGTAACAACAAAGTCGATAAGCTTATAGACACCGAGAGAGCTCCCCGCAGTCGTCCTACCCCGCGCCCCCGAGGCATGCGGGCGAGCACGCATAAGCGAGCGGTTTACGGTCTGTTTCAATAAGGAAGGGTTGTGTGACAGATCCATAGAATGTAACTGTTAGCGTCCACGAAAGTTTTGACAGCAAAATAAATACTAAATTGAATTACTTAGAAATAAATCAATACTTGGTACTGTACATTACTAACGTTCTAAAAAGAATCACGGCGATATTTTTGCGTTTACATAATTTTCACGTACAAATTTTCAATATATGTCACTATTGACGAGACGTTGCTAGGTTACGTTCTATGGTCATTAAAACTAGAGAGGTGACTATGTATAATTGGGTAATCGGTTAAAATAGAGTATAATCCAAAATCCAAACACAACCTACAAAAATATGAAGTGAGTATTTTACATTCTTTCACACTCACTACACAATACCAATCGATTTTATTGGTAATAAATAGATTCCTTAGAACTTCAATTACATAATGAAGTTAAATAATATTTTATACAACCTATTTTGTTGAAAAAACACCACTTGGCAAAAAGCGTAAAATAGGAATTATAATTATTACATCTTAGGAGATTGACTTGAGTCGTTATTTTTATGCAATCGATTGTTATTAGTACTAAGATATAATCGATAATCGTTTCATGTGAAAGGTGTCACAAGGAAGCCTCACCTCTAGATTTGTCAAAGGTAATGTCACATACAACCCTTCCTTATTGAATTGAAACCGAGTGTAGTAGCCGCGACGATAGACTAACCTCAGCTATGGTCATCTCGAGCGATCGTATCTCGTCCTGAGCGACCGCTAGCCGCTGTTGCGTGTCCATGTTGGCCCGACGCAACGCTTGCACCTCACGAGCGAGCGCAAACGTCTCCTCTTCGCCCTCAGCCCTGTCCACCTAATACGAAAGCACATTTTTTTGATAAAAAAAAACGGACAGGTCGCACTCCGGAAGTGCCGGCAGAAGTGAAAACTACACAGACTTAGATCTGACTGACGAGTGACGCGAGTTAATTTTTTTTTACCCATCCCAAAAAGTGCTCAATGCCGCTAAAGAAGTTTTCATTTAAAGTCGCCACAATTTAAAAGGCCCGTTTTGACAGTTCACGCCCATGAAGTTCTAAATTTTTTACCGATCGAAATGTTCTGAAGGTAATTGCATTTTTCATTGATGGGTATCGCTCACTCAGCGAAGTGCTGTGCATAACGATTTTTTCATATTGTCCACAGACTATTAATAATCGGTTAAGGAAAAAATAAATCGATCAAGATAATTTTTTTTAAGGCCGACTCGCACTTGGCCCGTTTTATTTATTTTATTTAGACCAATTAATTACTGAATTTCACCAGCTGTGTAGTGATATTTACTGAAAATTATGACCATGGAGCTCAAAGCCGTAAACAATGGCAGCACTGATTTCTATAGAATGGCTCGTCTTCATCATCTGAAGAAAATGATTGACTGATGATTCACTTTTTCTCGATTTTTTTTTGTGATTGAGTGAATGTTATTGTAATCAAAATATTAAATGAAAGAAAATTGACTTTTCGTAACATTGTATCATTTCAAAATGACTATAATATCAATTTAAGTTAAATTTTCTAATCAGAACTTTAATCCAATGCACTTTACAATACATATTCAAATCGATCAAATACTCATGCAAACTTGAATCGATTTATCGTGAGTATCGAGTACCGAGTCATATGGTTACATCACTTGTTACGTCGGGAAGACAAATGTCAAAACGGGCCTTTTATTTTGCGACGACTTTAAGTAATCACAGTGCTACTAGCAGTTAAGCTTCACCATCCATTAACACATAGGATTGCAGATACGTCGTCAGCTTACTAGACTGACATAGACTACCTCATGTGTCAAACTACATTGGCTGTCTTACTCTGCTGGCCGGAACAGAATAGCGCAAGCATTGTCACTCGGTGGCAGGCTGGCAGGTCTGTTGTTTTGGTTGGTACTAAGAACAGTGTGGCTACTCCAAAATTGGAAGTTCGTATAAACCCGTCCCTTTCGCTCTCATATTAATGTATACTTATCTAACGGCACGAAATGAACTTCGAAAATCGAAGTTATCTGACGAGTTCTTACCTGACCGCGGACCAGCCGCTCGGCCAGCGCTGAACTCTCTTTCTCTAGGAGTTCTACTCGCTGTTTCAACAGACGGTTCTCTTGTCGTAGACACTGTCGAATTAAAAAGTTTTGTTTTAACTTCCAGAAGCCACAATATTCGTATGTAATCAAACTGTAAAACTTAAGATAACTTTAATACAAAGTGCCTCAGAATTATTTCGGAATATTTCAGCAGGTCGTTGGGTTGCTTTAATTTAACACACCCGTTTAGGTTAGGTTAGGTACTTTTTGATTAAAAATTAAGTCACCTTTTAGATGTCGTACACTTTGAACATCGACCAATGAATGGAAACATTTGCCAACCCCAATTAAATAATCATGAATATTTTTTAATGGGCTGTTCAGTCAAAGGAACTTAACTGCTGTAGTATTCTTGATTAATTTTATGACACAGACACAGTGTACATCAACGGCTAAATGTGTTGCTACGCGTAGGTACTTGAGAACGGCATGACCAAATCAGTATTTATTTAAATATTAGCTGTTGCCCGCGGCTTCGCCCCCGTTTCGGTATTAATGTTTTTTTCCGTTTAAACCTTCCCTGGACTTGCACAAATGTTTCAAAATCAAAATTATTCAAATCGGTACAACCATTCCCGAGTTTTAGCGAGACAAACGAACAGAAATTCATTTATACAATCCTTTGCACCTATGGTTTTCCAGATTTTTAGGCAGCTTAGAAAGTAAGCGTTTTTGCAAGGGGGTGTATAAAAAGATAAGAAGACGGTTTCATTGAAATCCGAAGAAGGTTTCATGGTTTTGCTTCATTGATAAACTGAAAAACTGTCTGGAAAAACGTAAAATAGCATTTGGCATAATGTCTGTCGGGAGAGACAGTTGTTTAATAAAAGTCTTACCCTGAGCACTGCTATGTCGCCTTGCTCTTTGGTCTTTATGACGGTGTAATCCTTTTCTAGTTTCTTCATTTTCTTTGGATTAATTTTGATTGAGTAAGCTAAAGTCATGAATGCGTCCTGATCAGACTCCGCTTTGGTTGGAAGTTCCTTCTGTATATACTGTAAACAACGGTAAAATCAATCACAATGGAACTTCTTTACGAGGTGTGTTAAGTTATTAAATGGAATTGCTTCTGTGTGTTACCTTTAAAATGCTCTCCATGTCTAGTGATAGAAGATCATTCTTCCCCAATGTGAGCATAGCCAGTGCCACTTTGAACACAATTTCTATGCCTTCAGACAAAAACACGTCCATGATCCGACAAGCAAGCGGCAGAGAGAGAGTAGTTGTAAACAGCGTTAGAAACCAGCTGCTCGCGTATATCGATGTGCTAAAACTCTGTAAACGATAAAAAAACTTGGTATCTTGATCTGCGGTATAGTCATATATTTTATTTTGTCGATTGCGCTTTTATAACAACATTTATGTATACTGCATGTGTATTACCCTCTTAATTCAAAAGCATAAATATTATTTTAGACCCGTCATTCGTAGGTACAAGCGAAACATCAGAGATGCGACATTTATGTCATTTAAATTAGTCTAACTGAGACGTAGACAAAAATGTCTAATAGTTCACATGCCGCGGGCGAAATTCTATCCCTCTCTTTCGTCTGACGTATGAGAGATATAGGATTTCGTTCGCATCGTCCAGTATTAACAGTGGGCTGACCTACTGCGTCTTGCTGCTGAATAGCAAAGTGCGTTGTAACAATACACGACATAAATATGCAGAGATACATCAAGCAAATTATGATTTGCAGAAACGCGACAAGCGACGGTGTTTTCCAGGTTGAAATAAATAAAATCCGAGACATAATCATTAGTAGTAAAAGATTCGGCGAAAGGGAGATATTACTACATTTCAACATGGAAATATCGATGAGTAAAAAGAGTACGGCGCGTAGTAGAGCTAGAAAGAAGCCACGACCCACAGCGAAGTAGCCCGTTTTCTTCACGTATCGCGTCCCCGCTGACCTTAACGAACAACAGCCTCTTATGAATACTTATTGAGTGACTTATTTGATTAACATTCAACGCCCCAAATGAAACTCCAAGATACCGGACTCGACAACACAACAGACACCCGAAACCAGCATGTGTAACACGCACAAATGTGAACAAAGAATTTTTTCAACTTCTCCAACGTTAGCCCACCTTGACTCTATAATATTTTTTTTCTGATCTCCCACTTTTGTGGCCCCAAATATATTTTTGGTACTTCGACACCTGGGCTATCTGTAAAACATCATACTGGTTCTACATTGTAATATATCACAAGACCCTGTATTTGTAACCCGAAAAATTGTGGCGTTTGGCATCACGGGCACCACGGTACCAGCAAAACAGTATTACAGATAATCATCATAAGGTTTTATTACAAACTCTTTTGAAAAGACTCTAAGGGCCCGTTCCGTCACTCTCTGTTAAGTTCCAGATGTCTTAACTGTAAGACACATAACGCAGTCTTGGTCAGTTTTGTGGTAATAAATAGAGATGACACCATAGATATCTGACATTCACTTATCAAGAACCTAATAGAAAGGTGAAAAACGGGCTTTTATTTATGTTTTGATGGATCCTACATTGCCTGTTAAACGCTACCAGCAAACGACAACAGTACGGATGGTTGCAAACGGCGCAGGGTGGTTATTCGAATGATACCTTGCTCACTATTAAAATATGGAAGGCCAAATACAGTACACTAGAATTAAAGACGTTCCAGCACCGTGTAAAACTGCAACGTCTGCAACTCGGCTGCTGGTAGTTTCTAGTAGGTTAGGACTTGGAAGGTTACCTGTGATTGGAAGTGGACATGCAAGTCTGGGAGCAGCTCTTGGACGAGGTTTTCCAGTTGGAACATGCAGAGGCCAAGCTCCGCCATGCTCGGCTTGAACATGTCACGCATGCGATGCTGCTGCATAATTTTCACTAATACCGCAAAAGCCTCTTCTTCAGGCATCTAGGAATAAATAAGAGTTCATGTAATGAGAACCGCTTGATTATTAAGACTAGGGACATAATTTACTATCGAATATATTCTCACATATTATTTGAATACCTACCTGTGGTACTAAAACCGAAAAAAAAATAAGAATTTTCTCCCGCCTATAAGTCAAAGCAATATGTCGACTAGATTTAGAAACCACAAAAAGCCCTAAATATATCTCTTTCAAAACTTTTAGAAAACAAATGATTGTTCTCATTTCTGCAACAAACGTAAACGCTTGAATGTAGTTTTAGTGCCGAATTCAAGATAAAATAAATTATGCGCACCGAAAATATTAAAAATGACAAGTTTTCTAAAACAAATCTGCACACAACTTTCAATACCACACTAAAATCGTGTCGCGTGAAAGTAGCTAGCAACGTTAATTTATTTAAAGACATTCACTTCACTATTAGGAATAAAACCTATTTTGGCACGTTTTAAGTTTTGGCGTTCGGCCCACACGGCGGCACGTGGTTTTAATTGGCACCGGGGCACGGCACTTACTTGCATAAGCAGAAGTCCAACAATGAACCCAGATCCCTGGCAGTACCCCACTTCCCGGTCGTGCAACGAATACGCTTTCATTACGTTGAACAGAGACTCCTGGCCCAGTCCGTCCTTCTCTTTAAAGAAATCATGCTCTGGGTAAGTGCGTGCGATGTCACGACGAATCACTTTCTCACAAGCTGACTTCGCCTGAAAGTTATTATAGTTAATTACAATCGCGATATTATTATTAATTAACATACAGCACGATCCATGAAGCACATAGAAAATTAACCTTAATGTAAGACGCGTATAGTTTTTTTTCTGCGGAGCAGTCGACTCCAGCCAGTAGCTGCCAAACGATGCCTCTGAAATGGTGAGGCACTCCTTGCCGCACAAGATCGCGAATGTACTGGTTCCGGCGCTTCCACTCCGTCTCCCAGTTGTTGACGATGCGGCCCCAAGTACTCCATAGGTCCTCCTCGCCGTTGCCGCTCCCGCTGATCCGCGCCTCGGCTTCATAGCTAGAGCTTGTCGCTAAACAGATAAAGTGAAACTTGAATTAGAAAAGTACCGCGAGGCTCTGGGCTTATGACCACTCATAGTTAGAGTCCACTGACTCGACTTTAGGTTTACCTTTCTCACAAAGGTTCACTGCAAATGGAAAGCTAGATTGCACCTGCTCGCTCGTTTGTTTAGTTTGAAAGTGCCGAATCAAGGGTAGGTACTTAAAAGATGGACAGTTTGCATACAATAGAAATATTCAAAGACGAGCATAGAGCATTATGGTAAAAAAACTGAAAGTCGGGAATGCGCTACGACAATGACAATTCAAAGTAGGCTAACTTTAAATCATCATTTGTGCGTTCGATTAAGTGACAAGTTTTAGTTTTCTAGGGCAGGGAGAACTAAATAAACCCAGATATAATTATAAGTGGTAAACGAAAAAACAGGCTGAAATCTATACAATAATATAAAAACGAATTGTTGTTCGTTTGTCTCTCTAAAACTTGAGAATGGCTGGACCGATTTGAATAATAAAATTGGGAATTTTGATTTGTTTGGTTTTGGTTTTGAAACGTTTGTGTAAGTTTAGTGAAGGCTTATACGGTGAGAAAACATTAAAAAAAAAAACAGGAACTGAGGCGAAGCCGCAGGCAATAGCTAGTAGTAAATAAATGTTGAACTCGCAAATATCACAGTGGTAGCATTTGAACAGTATTTGCATGAGGTAATTTGCATAACTAAAATAGTAAAAGGTCATTTCAATCCAAACAGAACAAGTTTATGACTCAACGTCAGAATAGCGCCCAAATTCTCACAACTGAAGTCAGTGGGTCACATTTGAAGCTCCGAGATTACACGATGACATAAGGTATACAATAGCTCATAACATAAAATGGACATAAACAGTAAAATTTGGCAATGTTTTTAATCCAGACACTGCGCAGTTAAGTTGCACAACGTTCTCTTGCGTAAAATAACCGTCTGAGTATTCGAAGACTGTTCTTTGGAGGAGCTCATTTACTCCGCTGCGCTATCGACTTAGCGTCTACAGAAACACTATATCGCATGTGATAAAATTTGCAGGACAACCTGTCAATATTTACCAGTTTCATATCTCACAGCATCATTCGTTATCAATCTTGAATGGTAAAAGTCAAACACTGATTCGTAGATATTCCAATTAGATAACGTTTCTGCGTGGGTCATTTCCATAGTTAACTCTGCTCTGTCACATTGATTTAATGAACGAGAAGTGGGTTAAACACGCGCGTCTTCCGTACAATTTAATTATTTCACTGCGCCGCCATAATTTTGTGTGCGATCACGGTTGGTCGCGTCACTTTACTTGAACTGGCACAAACTAAGATAAAACCATAGATAAGAACGTTTAGGCCGGCAGGGTTTACTTTTCTCACTTTTCCCTTATCAACGTAGTCATAGAATAAGTCATAGCATAACTAGAGAAGTTTCACTTTCGGACAAAAACGGCGTTTAGGCATGCGTAACGTGCCTACCTTATGCTTATCTGTCTACAGTATAACTCTTATTAATGCGCACGCGCATGTAGGCATAGTTCTGGGGTTGTCAAGGCAAGAATTCGCTTGAGCATAGATGTCAAATTTATACATTGTTTTACAATATGTCATTGCCATTTTACGAGTGTTTATTTTCTTGACGCCAAAGGCGGCAGAGGACTGCAATCGCATTACCAGCCTAGAGGATTAAGGGCCAGTACAGACGGACTGCATTCCGACTGCAACGTAACTGCCAACTACCGACTGCCCATACATTCCGATCGCAGTTAGCGTGCAGTCGTACCGAATGCAATGGAACTACAATAGAAAATGTATGGGCAGTCGGCAGTTGGCAGTTACGTTGCAGACGGAATGCAGTCCGTCTATACTGGCCTCACGAAATATTCTATCATGCGCCAGTAATTTCACTAGCAGTCTTACTCTCAACGCCAGAACACAGCAGCTCAAGCACTGCTGCTTGGCGGCAGGAGATGGAAGTAAATGATGGTGATCCGAACGCACAAGGCCCTGCAACTTTCTAACGTTTACTTTCAATTGAATATATTTGTTTTTTTTTTTTTTTTTTTTTTATGTGAATAGGTAGGCAAACGAGCAAGTGGGTCACCAGATGGTAAGCGATCACCACTGCCCATAGACACAATCACAAGATGTTCAATCTAACAGTCGGTTTTTGACATTTCATTAGTTATTCAAATATATGACAATAACGTTAAAAGTATGTTGATCTATGGCATCATCAGAACGTGCCGAACAACCAGCGTGACATGTCCGCATAAAACGTTGCACAAATGTATTAAAGCACGCGATTTTGTTAGTTCTGGGGAAGCTATAGCTACAGTTATGATTATGGATTATTATCAGAGGTCAAGAAGATAGAGATGTGGTTTTTAGAAAAAGGAATATTAAGTACGTTATAATTATATACACTCTTTTTTGCTCGTGACATTTGAATATTAACTAATGCCGAGTAAATCTGGAATCTGGTCAATGGAAGATGATAAAAATCTACTTGCATTCTTCAATACTGATCAAACCCGGACGCCGCATACAGAATTAACTAATACAATTTGCACGTCTATTATCGGAAAGTGTTGCCTGTCCGCACACGATTTGTGTTGGTAGACTAGTTTTCAAAGGGCTGTCAAACCACTCGAGCGGGATAGGCAGCGTTAGTGTTGCCAGAGCATAGCACCAGATAACAACTGAATTATGGTGATGTCGCTTCCTTTCGAAGTATTTTATAGGTAGCAGGCATTGCATAGTTACCTGAGGCTAATGATATTTGCGATGTGTCGGAGTTCTTCCGGCTGTGGACGGTGGTGAGTGAGCGGCTCTTCGCGTCCGCCTCTATCTGCCTGTTCGCTTCCTCCAGTTTGGCGAGCAGCGCCCGTTCGGGCGTCGGTATAGCGTCGGACGCCTCTGACGTTATGAAACCTGAACACGAAATTTCACAAGATTAGACACTGGGAGTTACAAGGCTTCAAGTTTCAGCTAAATATATGGATACAATCGAAAGTATACGATATAAAATTTGTTCATCAATATCCGGCCTTCTACGAAATAAAACTCACGTTGAAGACGATTTGTGAGAGGTTACTTAACAGAGGTCGATAATTCGACACAAACACAGTTTCACAATGTACAACCGATATTAGTACTAGTATTGAATAAATTTTCATAGATATACTTATACACTGGCCAATTGTTGTACACAAGTCAAATAATAATTAATAATAGACAACGTACTTAAACTTAGTACGCAGATGAGCAGATTTGGGTAAATTAAATACGTATTTTAATATTATGAATTAGTGAACGACAACAGTAGATATAAATGAACGGTGTTTAGACTAGCCTAAGGCGCTGAACCGGCTTTGGAGATGGGAGTTAGCACTTAGGAACCCTAATGCGCAATATTAGCGATTTAAAAGATTATCTACTGTTATTCATCGGTTTGATTAGTATTTTTTGTAAAAGTTTTATCTTATAAAATACAAACTAAACTTAGCTTTCAGATCGAATTAATAAGTTAGGTATACCTATGCGCGGATATCTTCGGTTATTGTTTCTTAAACATAAATAATAAGTAGTAGATACCTATCTTTATTTTATTACTTATTATTAAACAATAAATTACTACTAAAATGTGTATATAAAACAAACAGAGCCAATAAATGCGCTGATTATTGTTTGTTACGCTAGATGGCACGGTGTCAATAAATAATAAATGTAAATTAAGAATGGTAAAGCGAGTCGCGTCGGGGTACCTTGCGTGGAAGCACCAACAGGCAGGTTAGAGGTGAATGATGAGGCGTGTGTTACGCACGGGGGTAGCATGCGGGGTTAGAATAGTGCTGTAGGTTAGTGATGTTAGTGTTAAACCAACAAACCGTCCAAAGATGACACAGGCGATTCGGTATTACTAGCGATCGGGGTTCCGGGTATAGCGGCCGGCGCGTCCTTGGCTTCGGCTTCCACCTTCATCGCGACTCCGGATCTGCCATATAGAGCCCTCCCCTCGCCCTTCGCCCCGCCTCCGTGCGCCTCTCTGCACCAGACACGCGCAGACACGCCATCAGCTCCATACTCACTCACAAACTGACAGTACATCGCCCTGTCTGGCCCTATTTATATGCGGAAGACTACATCTCGGTTCTATTAGGAAGATAATGTACTGATTTTATGTTTTTATCTGTTCCTAAAAAGCTACAACTACAACGCATATTGCACGGAAAGCCGTAAAGTGAAAATGTTGTCCTTAATAATATTAATAAAATGCTCGTTTGTTTCGCTTTACGAAACTACTTTTAAAACTTACGAAATCTATCTGAAAACAACTCATTGTAAATAATCAAACAAAACAAAATCGCTTGCTTTTTAATTAATTTGTTCCAAGTAGTTCATTCCCCATATAAAAGAAAACAGAATTTTAATTTGTATCATACAAAAATTAGAGCAAAGCAAAACAATAATTAAAAACTTGCCGAATGGTGACCTGATTTGTCAAAAAAGTTCGAAAGGTAAGGTTCGGTAAGGTATGCAAATGACATTTCCACCAAACATGCACACATTATGAAAGACGAGACAGGTGATTTACGATTATGAAAGGGTTGGAGCCACAACACTAACGAACACTAAAACGGCGCATTAAAGTCAGCGTTAACAAAATAGATTTATTTTAGCATACGATTTAGGTTTGTTTTGTGGTAATGTTGGTGAAAGTCAGAGTGATCCGCGGCGGTCATCCGCCCACTAAGCATGAAGGTCGCAGCCGCGCGTGTGTTCATGAAACTGACTAGTCCACGTACGCTGCGCCCGCGCAGCGCGCACGGCGGCGCGGCTGCATGCATGCAATATCGGCACATAATTATTATAATATGCTATAACGTGAAATTCCTCACTAACAATTGATAAATTAAAACATATCTTATTACGTACCATAGCCGACGCGTAGCGATTATCGAAAATAAATCGGAAGAATTATAAATTATAATGATTTCTCGCGACGGTTTAATGTTTTTTTTTACAGTCGGTAAGACGTATTTTTTTGCTATATGCTAAGAAAACCATTGTGTGTATTGGATTTCATTGACTATTTTAAGCTTAAATAAAATCAATTTTATACAATAATTCATATCTAACATAATTAAAAATTAACTAAATTTTTTGGTATTTTTTTGTTTTCAGCTTATAAGCCCTCAATTGGCCTTAAATATACCTGTAGGTCTAATAACCTAGATACAGAGAAAGGTATATTACTTTTCTTTAACAGAATTTATCGACAAAATGGAATAGTGGGAAGGTCAATACACCCCAAAGACGGCGTGACTTGTTAGTTTCAGTCGATCTAATACCAAATAATTATTAATAAAATAACTCAGACGAACGACGAATAAAAAGAAATACACATATAATAATAAGCCGTTATAATATATTTAATGCTCAATTACGGAGGTATTTTTTGCAAATAGGATAATTATTCTTTAATTTATCAGAGCGGATTTAAAATAACAGAGTTATTTAACTAACGTAGACAGTAAACGGTCTATAAAATTGTCATTTATTCACATACTGTAACTATGTACAGTCAAGGGTATAATTATATATGTATACGTTACCTACCAGTCAAAAACATCTACACACCTTTATGCCATAAACAATATTGCCGATGGCACATATACATATTTGACATGATGGCTGTATGGATATTTATGCCCTCGACTGGACCTATGTACTTATTGTTAAACGGAGGGTGTATACTCATGCCGAGTAGTTAAATTTTGATTTATAAAAGCGTAATTGGAAACTGCGAAAAAAAATATACGAAATCTTTTTCGTTCTTAAGAGCGAAAAAGCTCTCGAAGAGCTTCGATTAGAGAAGCGGTGGTGTTGAGTTGTTGACATTGGCGCCGGCAAACAAATCAAGTTACAGTATATTATTACGACTACAGAGTGCCGCGAGACTGACTCATGCCCCGACGACACACTCGACATTAAACTATCCACTTATCTATTAGTACAATACAGCAGCCATTAAGTACACCGGAGTAGTTTTTATCGGGGACGTGGAGTGTTCAAAAATATTTGAACACGCCCTAACGCCCTGAACACTAAGGGTGCGACCACACCGCCGCTTAAAAAACGGTGGCGTTACGAAAACGCAACAAAATGTACGAAGAAACGGTGAGAAAACGTGGCGTCTACGACACGTCACTGCGTATACGCGGCGGTTTGGTCGCACCCTAATTTGGTTGCATGAAAAGTGACCCGTCATTATAATATTGCTTGTATTGTCAGTGTAGTTTTGTGAGTTCAGATATTTTCGAGCCATTGTTTATCGCAACGAAGTATCTGAAGTAATATCAGCGAAATTCAAGCAACATGCACCATAAAATTCACAAACCATCATTCTTGCATTGCGTTGAAGGATGCTGTTTAGTATGCCTATTATGCAGGAAACTTAATTTTATAACTAGCGACCGGAAGGAGGTCAATTATACACCGACCACTTACAAAAGCTCGGTATTAATATAACGTAAGACTTCAGGACACTTAAGGCTTGTACACGCGCTAAAGTCCTTGAGCGTACGGGCGGGGCTTGGGCGGAGCTTATGCCTCTCGCCCCCGCGACCCGCTCCATTAAAACGTCAGCGCGAAACTGTCTTACAGAGTAAAATTATAGACGCGTCATCGCGCCGCGCATCGTTACCAATGCAAGGGTGGACGTGGACGGGTCGTATCGCATGATTATCGTTGTCATAACGTGATATTTATCATTAAGTATATTTTCCTACTCCAGTACTTTTATTTGACAGTTAAAGGGTCACCAACACCAATATAATGGTACCTACACATAATATACTGGAGACAATTTTTTTTAATTTTGTCCGTCCGGACTAAGGCCAGAAACCATTCAGCCGTTTAGGACAAAATACGGTGTTAGCAATTTAGAAAGCACACAAAATAAAAAAGTGTGTACAACACAATATTTCAATTTTACTGACATAATTTGACACCTGACATGTAAATGTTGATGGCTGTCGTTTTCGGGTAGTTTGGTGGATCTTATCACGAAATTGTAAAAATTTTTGGATCCAAGATGGCGGATGACATTTTGACACCTTTGCCTCAAAAATGTTCATGGGTGTCGTTTTCGAGTAATTTGGTGGCTCGGAGCACGAATTTTGCATATTTTTTTGGATTCAAGATGGCGGATGACATTTTGACACTTTTGCCACAAAAATGTTCATGGGTGTCGTTTTCGAGTAATTTGGTGGCTCTGAGCACGAATTTTGCATAATTTTTTGGATCCAAGATGGCGGATGACATTTTGACACTTTTGTCACAAAAATGTTCATGGGTGTCGTTTTCGAGTAATTTGGTGGCTCTGAGCACGAATTTTGCATAATTTTTTGGATCCAAGATGGCGGATGACATTTTAACACTTATGACACAAAATTGTTCATGGGTGTCGTTTTCGAGTAATTTGGTGGCTCTGAGCATGAATTTTGCATAATTTTTTGGATCCAAGATGGCGGATGACATTTTGACACTTTTGTCACAAAAATGTTCATGGGTGTCGTTTTCGAGTAATTTGGTGGCTCTGAGCACGAATTTTGCATAATTTTTTGGATCCAAGATGGCGGATGACATTTTGACACTTTTGACAGAAAAATGTTCATGGGTGTCGTTTTCGGGCAATTTGGTGGCTCTGATCGCGAATTTGGCATAATATTTAGGATCCAAGATGGCGGATGTAATTTTGACACTTGACACAAAAATGGTGATTGGGTATCATTTTCGGGTAATGTGGTCGCTCTGAGCCCGAGTTTGGCATTATTTATGTTTTATTTAACAGAACATACGCCTAGGTCCAACGCTGATCACCTTTCAAATGCTAATGATGTGATGACGATGATGATGATAATTTTAATGAAGTCGTAGAAAAGTTATTGTATGCAACGTTGTATAAATAAGTCAAAAAATGCTCGTGGTGTCTTTCTTTACGATGTTCGCTACGCTCACATCGTAACCCACACCACTCGCCTTTTTTGACCTCTCTTATACAACTGTTGCATAAAATACTATATTGAAACGTGATATCCCTACTTAATATTATACATGCGAAAGTAACGCTCTATCTGTCTATCTGTCTGTTACGCTTTCATGTCTAAACCACTGAACCGATATTAATGAAATTTGGTAAGGTGGTAGTTTTAGTCCCGAGGAAGGACAGGATAGTTTTTATCTCGGAAAATCTCATAGTTCCCGCGGGATAGCAGCGCAGACGGAGTCTCGGGCTACAGCCATTTGTCATAATTGATTAAGTTTAAAAATGATGTCCCCAATATACCATTACCTACTTTTGAAAATATTTATTTTTCTACACATAGCAAAATCGATATCTAAGGGTCCGAGTGGTCCTCAAGCATGAATCCGTTGTCAAAAGTTTGAAAAGTGGCCGCCATTTTGAAAATTTTAGTTTTTCGGCCGATTGCGTTCAAAATCGATATCTGATGGCCCGAGTGGTCCCCAAGCATGAATCCGTTGTCAAAAATTGAAAAAGTGGCCGCCATTTTGAAATCTTTAGGTTGTGGACCGATTGTTGTCAAAATAGATATCTGAGGATCCGAGAGGTCCCCAAGCATAAATCCGTTATCAAAAATTGAAAAAGTGTCCGCCATCTTGAAATCTTAAGTTTTTGGGCAGATTGTTTTCAAAATCGATATCTGATGACCCGAGTGGTCCCCAAGCATGAATCCGCTGTCAAAAATTGAAAAAGTGGCCGCCATTTTGAAATCTTTAGTTTGTGGACTGATTGTCTTCAAAATCGATATCTGAGGGTCCGAGTGGTCCCCAAACACGAATCCGTTGTCAAAAATGGAAATAGCGGCCACAATTTTTAAATGTTTAGTTTTTCGACCGAGTGCTTTTAAAATCAATATCTGAGTGGTCTCCAAAGTTGAATTTGTTGTCAGAATATGATAAAATAGGCGTAAACTACACAGCAGCTTACAAAAATTTCATCGCAATCGAGTCTATAGTAGTACCTACCTAACAGGAATTGGACATTTTAACATTTAAATCCGACTCACGCTTGACGCTTTTTTGACAAAAACTTTCTCAGCATACACACAGGCAGCTCACAATAATCTTCATTTGTATTTCGGATAGACGCTTTCCCCTCTCTCTACTTAGTGTTTAGTGTGCGATAGACATATATTGTTAGTAACTTACATTATGACTTTTGTCGAACGTCCCGAGACGCACACGTTTTTTTATTAATGTACATTTCATAGACAATATTTTTGCAATATGAACTTTTTATATTGTGTGGTATTATTGCCACTCACTATTCTATCACACCACATGCAACAAGCAAGTCTAGCATTTTTCTCCTGTAGTTGACAGAGTCTTGACTCTTGACATTAACTATAATCAGGAACCCCTATTTTTTCACTTGTAACCATTTTACTGCTCCATTTTTTATCAGAAAAAGATTACATTTTATAATCTTCGTCATAAAATAATGAGCAATAACTTTATTTTCTTACTTACTTAAATTTCTTAAACAATTAGCTCGTTTTTGCAATATTCCGGACAAGTTCCTACCGCTCCCCATTTTCGTCCATACGGTCAGTGCGGGACGAGGCGCGTTGCATGACGGACCTGTGTAAATTTTTCGCGGCGACCAAATAAAACTCCGTTTTTAAATATTTGTTGAATAATTTTGTAGCATAGAGTGGACAATCTGTTTCGTGATTTGTAAAGAAGTTACCTAATAAACATTTACGTATAGTTTAATTTTGGTGTGTATTCTAAATATTTATTATTCTAATAAAACGGTCAAGAGTGATAAGCGTTCACTTTGCTAGATCTTCAGACGTCCATTTTGAAATCAATCTGCCCAAAAACCAAAAATTTTAAGATGGCGGCCACTCTTTAGGTTTATTTTTGACAACGGATTCAGCTTGGGGACCAGTCGGATTCTCAGATATCGATTTTGAAAACAATCGGCCCAAATCTAAAGATTTCAAAATGACGCCCACTTTTTCAATTTTTGACAAGGGATTCATACTTGGGGACCACTCGGGCCATCAGATATCGATTTTGAAAACAATCTGCCCAAAAACAAAAGATTTCAAGATGGCGGCTACTTTTTCAATTTTTGATAACAGATTCATGCTTGGGGACCACTCGGATCCTCAGATATCGATTTTGACAACAATCGGCACACAAACTAAAGATTTCAAAAATGGCAGCTACTTTTTGAATTTTTGACAACGGATTCATGCTTGGGGAACACTTGGGCCATAAGATATCGATTTTAAAAACAATCTGCCCAAAACTAAAGATTTCAAGATGGCGCCCACTTTTTCAATTTTTGATAACGGATTCATGCTTGGGGACCACTCGGATCGCCAGATATCCATTATGAAATCAATCGGTCGGTAAGCTAAAAATTTCAAAATGGCAGCGACTCTTTGAATTTTTTGGCAACGGATTCATGCTTGGGGACCACTCGGATCCTCAGATATTGATTTTGAAAACAATCGGTCCACAACCTAAAGATTTCAAAATGGCGGCCACTTTTTCAATTTTTGACAACGGATTCATGCTTGGGGACCACTCGGGCCATCAAATATCGATTTTGAAAACAATCTGCCCAAAAACTAAAGATTTCAAGATGGCGGCCACTTTTTCAATTTTTGATAACGGATTCATGCTTGGAAACCTCTCGGATCCTCAGATATCGATTTTGAAATCAATCGGTCGATAAACTAAAAATTTCAAAATGGCGGCCACTTTTTGATTTTTTGACAACGGATTCAAGTTTGGGGACCACTCGGATCCTCAGATATTGATTTTGAAAGCAATCGGTTGAAAAACTAAAGATTTCAAGATGGCGGCCACTTTTTTAATTTTTGATAACGGATTCATGCTTGGAAACCTCTCGGATCTTCAGATATCGATTTTGAAATCAATCGGTCGATAAACTAAAAATTTCAAAATGGCGGCCACTTTTTGAATTTTTGACAACGCATTCATGCTTGGGGACCACTCGGATCCTCAGATATCGATTTTGAAAACAATCGGCCCACAAACTAAAGATTTCAAAATGGCGGCCATTTTTCAATTTTTAACAAGGGATTCATGTTTGGGGACCACTCGGATCCTCAGATATCGATTTTGAAAGCAATCGGTTGAAAAACTAAAATTTTCAAAATGGCGGCCATTTTCTAAACTTTTGACAACGGATTCATGCTTGAAGACCACTCGGACCCTTAGATATCGATTTTGAAGACAAACGGTCAAAAAACAATTATTCTGTACCTACCTTTTACGCAAAAAGAAGAAGAGAGAAAGCAAAGGTTAACTTTCACACTCAGAAACGCCAATTAACATAATTAAAGCACTATTTGTTCCTTTGTATCTGGTTACGCAGGGATGATAAATTAAAACTTGAACTTGATCCGTTAACACGGTAAAACAGCGTAGAATATCCACCGTCAGTCAATACAACCGAGAGGACAATTACAGTTAAGTTTCACACTCAGAGACGACAATTAAGTTCTAACTAATCATAATTATTAACTGACGTCTCTGAGAACGGCACTCGTTCAAGTTCTGCAACAATTTATAAATACGTTGCAACTCTAGGCAGCTACGACCTTTAACATGTTTATCGCTATCCCGCGGGAACTATGCAATTTTCCGGGATAAAAAGTAGCCTATGTTTTAATCTAGGGTACCAGCTATCTTCGTTCCAAATTTTATCCAAATCCGTCCAGTCGTTTGAGCGTGAAGAAGGAACAAACATACACACTCACTCATATCCTCACAAACTACCTACTTTACGAATCACAAAACGGATTGTCCACTCTACGCAACAAAATTATTCCACAAATATTTAAAATCGGAGTTTTGTTTGGTCGCAGCGCAAATTGACACAGGTCCGTCATGCATCGCGCCTCGTCCCGCACTGACCGTATGGACGAAAATGGGGAGCGGTAGGAACTTGGGAGGGAATATTTGAGAAAACGAGGTAAATTTTTAAGAAATTTGACAAAGTAGGAAAATAAAGTTATTGTTCATTATTTTATGAAGCAGATTATAAAATTTCATCTCTTTCTGATAAAAAATGGAGCAGTAAAATGGTTACAAGTGAAAAAATAGGGGTGACTTTAGATTGCTTTTTCTCTGCTTTCTTTCACTAAAATGGATTTCTACCAAAACTATGTTACTTCTCATATCTTCCAGATTAGGATATATTTTTTCCGACATATAAATTGTTACGTTATAATGTATAAAATGGTTACAACACAACTCATTTTCACGAAAATTTCAAAGGTCGAGCCTTAAGCTACGTAAATAGAATTCGTAGGGCTATTTATGAGGAAGGTAGGTACTTTGTATTTATTTTATCTTACGTCAATAAAGGATTTTTAATTATGATCCAACTTTTGTTGGTTTTAAAATTATATTTTTACGAGGGCAAAAGGGATCCTGAGGGTACATATTGCTTAACGCAGCGGTTCTCAAACTTTTTCGGTGACGGAACCCTTTTAGAAAGCGAAATACTTTACGGAACCCTAAAATCAGAATGAGAGGTGTTTTGAATTATTTCGAAATGATTGCGGAGCTCTCACGAGGACTTCGTGGAACCCCTACGAGGGCTTCGTGGAACCCTAGGGTTCCGCGGAACACACTTTGAGTATGGCTGGCTTAACGCACTCGGAATCATAGTCACATTCACTATGTGTTTCTGTTAAACAGTAAAAGATGAGGCTAGAAAGAGATGGTCACTGCGATCGCGAGAGCCCGCGTGATAGGCAATGAGACCTCAGGTTAAGGACTAATGAACGCTGATTCCAATGAGCAAATAACTTAACGTGCACGCCACTTTGCACATCTAAGTATTAGCTTAGCAGAAGGGCGTGCAAGATTTTTTTGGAAGTCGCTCAACTATCAAGGAAACATGAGCTTCCGTTTATAGAGCAGAAAAATCCGGCGTGACAAACAGCGAAAAATTTAATAGTAACGTTACGGTGCACAAAATTTTATGCTCAAAAGCCATACAAAGCCTTTTATTATGTTTCACGGTACCTGAATACAGATAACTGATGGCTGGACGAACCAGGTTTGCAGGCAAGTTATAATGATACGTCAAACGGCAGTGCCAGTGGACATATCTTTTGATACCTGTTTAGGAAGTGTCTAGGAGTTTAAACTGGTATCGTTATTATATGTACTCAGTGTTAACTTTACTTTGATCAATATGGCGACCATATACAGCTGGGTCCGACAGTCAAGCTGAAGATAGATTCTAAGTCGTGTTTAGGGGTGCGAGTCAGATAACATCCTTACACTCTCGAGCGTTACTGTTCCCTTCTAGCATAAGGCCTTAAGTGTCAAAGACTAGCGTTTGGGTTGCTGCACCCCCGGCAACAACAGTTAACTAATTCATATATAAATTAAATAGACATTGGCTAACATCTGCTGGGTGGTGGTCGGCATGTAATAAAAAATAGTTTTTACTGAATCTTGCGATAATCGAGTCGGCCGTCACTAGACGATAGCAGTCTTTGTAAGCCAACTAAAAATGGTTACGTATTCAGTTGCTCATGCTATGACTATGACTCAAACTGTAATTTTCGGTCGCTTGGAAATGATTACACTTCTTGTTAAGTATATAAATTAATTTTATAAATAAATCTAAGAGTAATAAATAAATGTGCATAATTAACAATAGTTATTGCCAAAAACATCGTTATTAACACATTATGGTTAATAGGTTTGATTGTTATCTGTTTTTTTTTTATTTGTTCTGTACTCGTTTTAGATACACTATAAACTACAAAATTATATTAGAAGGCATATTGTTTAATCCGCTCGAAATCCCTATAGCTATTAAGATTAATTTAAGAATGTCAAACAATACAGGCCGAAAATAGAAAGAGATGCTGAATGCGATTGAGAGCATCCGCGCGTTAGACAATATAGACTCAGCTAGCTTATTACGTAACTCGCTCGCAATCGCCATCGTGTCCATTTTGACAGTTCTTGTATGAATGTGACAGCTAGCTGATTCCGATGCCAATTGTCAGCCCATACATGAACTGTCAAAATGAAGACGATGGTGATCACGAGCGAGTTACGTAATAAGCATGCTGGTTTAAATGTAACTGACAAATTTCCGAACTTCCTTTCTTCTAGACACCGACCTAATTATCATTCAAGTGGAGTGGATCCTAAGTGTTTGATAGCAAATATAGTGCATTTAAAAGCATTTTATAACAACTGTAAGGTCAAAAATCAAAACGTACTCAAGTCTAATTTACTGCATTCAAAGCAGTAGTGCATAATTTAATAGCAAAAATCAGAGATATTACTATAAAGAAAATAAACGCGGCTCAGTTGTTTGAAAAGATAACAACTTTAGCTGATGCCCGAGATATTAATTTACCTTTAATGAAATTTGAAGTTGTCAGCGTCGCCACTGATGCAGGCTCAAACATGAAATAACTGAAACAAACATTTTTTTTGTTAAAATAATTCAAAATAATGTATTGAAGTCCTACTATGACTATGATGCCCCTTTTTGCTATAAAATTGATACTCTTTGCAACAGACTTCGAAGAGGTTCTTATCAAATTCGTTTTTTTTTGTATGTATGTAGCTATAAGTACTCAATTCTGGGATATATTGACAACTTTAACTGTGCTAAAATTACCTCGACATCTTGGCAAAATAAGTTATTTAATAATTTAAATTTTCGATCTGTTTGGAAGACGGTTAGCAACTTACGTTAAAGACCCTATATGGTACGATATGTCGTTACGATCCGTTGCTTCAGATTGATCGAAACGATGAAACCGAATAGACGACGTCAATATCATTTTATATGTATAGTACACTTTCAAATTCATCGTTTCACCAGTCTAAAATGTCGGATCGTAATAATTAATCATACAGTATATATTTTATTAAATCAGGCGTTACCTTGCTGAGGTTCATTTCAATGAACACAAAATATTTACCTTGCTACTCCGCTACTTACGTGCAAGATAACCAAGCTATATAACCAAGATAATCATTAATCATCGGGGTCATTTTTGATAATGATCCCGTAGAGGGATCGAAACGCGCGTCAGTGTTTGTGTGGTGATAGGATTAATTAAGTTTGTGGGATTTGTGTGCGTTTTGTGTGGTAGTAGTGGTGGGAGGGCTTGCATGCAAAACGTATATATTTCGCACAAGCTTGGTTATCTTGCACGTAAGTAGCGGAGTAGCAAGGTAAATATTTTGTGTTCATTCATACAGTATATATATGATGCCTTTGAAAAACGGCCCGCGAACGCAAATTAAGTATGTTAAGCCTTCTGTAAGAATGTAAGAAATAAACTAACCTAAAAATGTCATTTTTGACACAAGCTTTTTTTTAATGTACTTTTTGTTGACTGTACCTAACTACCTGCATTGCCACCCGTCTTACATATGTCTACCAAATATCACGTCAGATCAACCGTTGAAGAGTTCCGTCCTGTTGAGACTGTCCTGACCGGTCCATCAGAATTCTACAACCGATTATTGTATTGTCATCCGACTTCCACAAAAATGCAAAATTTCAGCTCAATCTGTTGAAGATATCTGCTTCAAAATTGAGTCAAAAAGATTCCACCCGGACAAACATACTACATACCTACATACGTTGCAAGTTAATTAAAATCTTGTAAGTAAAAATAGAACAAGCGCCCTAAAAAAAAGACTGCTAAGGGATTCCTATCAAGATCAGTCAAAAAAGTTTAGGACGATCTGATTTTGGTCGATTCGTTAGTCGTCAATTCATTACGTTACGTTAGCCTCAGTTCAGTTATTTACAACATGAGTTCTCTTTCGGACGCGATTATTGACCGATTAGATCATACAATTCTTCATTGAAAGGGCATCAGACCAAAAAAGACACCTAGTGGAGTGAGTAATATCGTTACATTTACATCCCTTGCAATTAAGGTAATGCTCGCAGTAGCACTGCAAATCGTTTTGTGCCCGATATTTTGATTATTTCCCCTGCCGCTTCTCGGCAATGTATACTACGCAACTATATAAGTAGAACGATTGGTAGTGGCACTACAAGCAGTGCTTTGAGTAGGGCGCTTAAAAGTAATCGTTTATAAATAAGCATTGCATGTAAATATATTTATATACTCTTAGCTTGCGTGCACCATGCACTATGAATGAAGTAAATACTTGACATAATATTTCAACATAACTATAATTAAATAAGGTCTGCGTCATTGAAATAATGTTGCGATCTAAAAATTGGTTGTAAAGTTGTAAACATATTGAAAGTAGGTTTCGTACAAATGTGTGTGATGTTATATTATAATAGAATAGAGTATGCAAGAAATATGTGGGTACTGTCGAAATGTTGGTACTAATTAAAGTTATTCTAGAGCTATGCAATTTGTAACATCTTTTAAAGTGGTATCGCGCAAGTAGGTTGTACGCTAAAGAGATGCCATTAATACCATTAATACCCATTACCTAACTGACAGGTTTGAGTTTGTGACAATCCCATGATGACGACGAGGAGTCATCGCGGGAGCGGCAACGCTCTTACCGGTTTATTGCGACTAATAACTTAGGTCAATCTCTTGTCTGACTCAACCTTTCATTATGTAAGTATATTTAGATGTTTATTGTTATAAAAACAATATGTCGGAAATGATTTAATATCGAACCAAGGTAGCGTTTACATCCGCATAAATACACGTACTCTTAAGCTTGTGTTACGGTATATTATTTTATTATAGCTGTGTAAACAAGGGTCCATTATACGACACCAAAAGTTAAAAAATACTTAGCAGAAGTACATAAATTATGTCTTTACTCATTAGATGTAATTAATCAATTTTAAGTGGCTGTTGTTCAAACATCAATGTGTAAACAAATTTCCCTACCTATACCTAATACATATCTGAGGGCTTACCATGACGTCTTACTTAATGCGATTCAGTTAAGGTTCGTTCGCTGTCAGATTCATACTTAAAGTGACAGCTAAAACTTGAACTGAGTCGGAATTAGGACGTCATGGTAAGGCCCCAGGGCTTCCCCATGGATTAGTAAAGGGAAGTTAGAACTTTAGATGGCTCACCCTGTATATAAATGCAGAGGACAAGGACATGCGCACTGCGCACCACGTGGGCAGGTAAACGAGCGTACCGTGACTCATGCGCAGCGCTGGCTACCGACATTTCCCGTTCTCCAATTTGAAACGTTACCGCGCGTCGACTGCTGCATGAATAGGTATAGCTGTACATAATAGCAATACGGAGCAACGCATACCGATGGTTAAGTTTTTGTAACTTAGATAAAAGCAATTAGTGATCGCAAGTTGAGTAGGTACGTCTCTGCTTAGATCCTCCACTCCATTCCAGTTCCACTTCCATTCTCATACACGGAGACTGGTTTGCGAGTGATTTAGGGGCTGATGACAGAGTGTAATAGTTGCGGAGCGCCACATAGGTACCTGAGAGCTCTACAATTTAAAATAACTTCACTAGATAAAGTATTAGTAAGTTTGTGTCGGTATGGTTTTATAAAAAGTACGAATTTGTAATTAATGACTACAAAAACTCCTTCGTCCATAATACTCGTACCTACATACATATAAATAAAGTAAATGTTCCGTATTGCCCAAAGCTGTCATAGTAAAGTTTCTTGCCTACCAGAAGTTATAATGACAGTTAGCGGCAATGCTTTCGGACCTGCTCTACTAAAACTAATTACCTGCTCTGATTTGATATCAGCCCTTATTCAGAGCAGACACAATAGGAAGGTTTAGACCAATTTGCGTTGACACGCGAATTTATTCAATTAATTAAGGATTGATTTCAAATAACGGCGCAGTACTTCGCTGGCTAATCTAATTAAAAATCAATCGCGATGTGACGAGCATGCAGGCAACCTGGAACCTGGTACCTGTAAGTTGTGGAGCGAACGCCTCAGGCGCAATATTACATCCACGTACCTATTTTCATAAAAAACATCGCGAACGTGCTCGCAAGGTTTTTACGGCCAGGCCGGTACCGTAACAAATGAGCGCGACGTTATTATCGGGGATAGACGTCAGTAATAGTTATCCATTGAAAGGCCGGGTGTGGTTGGAAAAAGTGTATTGAACGTGATTTTACAAAATCCTGCTCTTTTGATGTCGCGTCTTTTATTTCAGCTCGACTTCCTTAAAGCAAAAGGGGATGTATAAATTTGATTTAGGTACATTTTATTTACAGTATTAGCCGAAGCCCGCAACTACAGTGCAAATTTCAAGTATTAGTAGCTGTGAGTAGGCCTTAAATTTATTTGGGCTGAAAGTCGAAATATCAACAGTCTTAATGCATTTTAATCACATTTATAAGCCTATCTCTATCCTAAGTAATTAACGCATTTGAATATGCCACAAAAAATTGCGTAAAATTAATCGACAAGATTTCGCGGTATTATAGGTACTTTTTATGTTTATCTTTACCGCTCAGAGTGCCGCCACCTACCTATATCGCGTAACCCAGAGTACATCGACCCAATAGCCGTCCTACTTGCACTCACTGGCGCTCGATAGTTTCGTCGCACACGAAGTCGTTTAAAAAAAGTTTCCCTCCTGGCGCAGTCGGGTAAAAACGTTACATACGCACACTACATCACTGATCTACTAATTTCATTAATAAACAATTAGTCCTATACTATTAAACAAGCAAAATTTATTTATACATTACGCACTGTCTTAAAATTATTCCGAATTATACCTACTCACGTGCAAAAATAACTGGTCACTTTTCATAGAACCTTGTATGAAAAGTGACTGTTATTTTTGCTCGTCAGTGTAGTTCAGCAGGTAAATGAGACAACTTATACTTATTTAAATGAACTCCCCTGTGAATACTTTACTGTTTTAATTGTGGTTGACAAAGTGGTCGATCCTCAAAGTGTATTGAATTTGTTGGAAGGAAATAATGATGATAGATTGGAGGTCACCAAAGACTAGGTTTTGTGTTGCCTTTCGATTATGACGGGTAGGTAGGTATAAATAGGTTAAACTTCACAGGAACAAATTAAATATGAATTATGCTTCCATATGCCTATACATATTATATACCTAAGTGTATTTTCCTTTGATATTGTAAATAATTCTGTAGTTTAAAAAATCCGGCGTAATAAATTCTTAAGCAAAGAAACGTTATTTTTAATTACTTAAATTTGATGTGCCGCATAAAATCCTATTATAAATAGGTACGCGTTACTATTAGCAAACACTTCACCGCATTTAAGCTATAAAAAGACCTTGCACACAGACTTAAGAATAAAATTAATAAGCATGTAGGTTGTTTTCGCGTCACGCAAACAAACAGATTATTTCAAATTGAACCTAATAAGCATTTGTAATTATTAACACAGAACTAAGGTTCTACGCTAGTACCAACTTTAGTATCTATAATTTATTATTAAATTTAACGCATCCGAGTATCATAGGTACTCTATGGCAAATAAATAATCCTAGCTAATATAATAAACGCAAATGCGAGACTATTTGTTACGCTTTCACGCGTAAACTACTCATGCGATCGTGATATAGTTGGAGACCCTGTGAAGGACATACCTAGGATAGTTTTGATCCCAGACAATTGTATAGTACCAGCGAGCGCGCGATAAACGAATTTTTGTTTACAAGATGTAAAGTTTCTAAACGACACTGAAAATTGGAACACAGAAAAATCCGAAAAGTAAAGCTATGGCCGGGAATCGAATTCGGATCCTCGTTATTCCGTGACGAGTGCTATACCCCTACACCACCCATAGCAGGTGAGTAAACCTTAAGAATATGTATATATAAAAATGTTAAATACCTACAAGGTTTTAAGATCTGGGAATCGGCTTGCAAACACTGTTAGCTCGGTCGTCCCAGTACTAATTATTAATATGACATTCCCTTACACAAATCGCGGTGCTTTTAACGGCTCTATTCGGTCTCAACATTATAATGATTTTGAATTATTAATTAATTTTAATCATAAAAGAATGAAATGATTTTATTATCCAATCCATTACAGTAATTGAGGTCCCTATTGCGGCAGTAGGAGGTTATGACGAGGAGGTAGGAGTAAGGCAATGTTGGCATTTACATGATTACAACAATTAAAATATAATTATAACAGACATCTAACTAGTCTAAAGTAGAAAGCTCGCTAAACATGTATAGATTTTTTAAATAGACTAGATAAATACACCCACGCGCTAGCACAGGCGCTTTACCCTATTTACTTTAGTACACCATCATGCATAGAAATGTATGTATTATAGAAAAATGTAGGTATAATTTGTCTGTCTTCAAAAAACAAATGTTTCAGTTTCAGATAAGACAATAATAACGATTATGTAGTTAACACCATTCTATCAATTGTTTGAGAATAAAGGGGTACGAATTTAACAATAGGTAAATATAAGTAAGTACATAAAAGTACATCAATAATGAGTAGAAATTGAATGAGGGCACCACTTCCTTCACATCTGTCAGATGTTTGATGTAAAGTATTTGTTGATATAGCAACAATTCTGTGCATAAAATATTACTTCTTTTTCCATCTCTTTTCTACTCTTTGCTGTTGTATTCTACATATCTACAGTACTTAACTCTTTAAGACAAACTATACTGTGACGATGATAATTTTTACTTGTCATAATTTGTCCTCGAGAGGAGCCCTCTATTTATACTCCATTGAGTATTATTTCGACTTACTTAATAATATGATATCAAAAATCGGGCCCATTTCTCAAACACAATTAGTTTAAGAAAACTTATACAAACCTTTATTGATAATAAGTATCACAGTATCAGACTAATACCTATTGTCTGAGAAATGGTACACTGTAAAGCTAAACTTAAAAAAAGAATATATTAAAAGCATAGTCCTGTCGTCATAATAATAAAAAAATCGCAAAGCATTTAGCATAGCAGGCAAACATTTCGCGAAACCAATTTTTTAAAAAACAAAGTTCATAATATTGTGATTAATAGAATTAAGTAGTGTTAAGTTCAAGGATATAACATCTTTTTTATCATGTACTTGACTTTACAATGAATAAATGAAATGAAATGAAATGAAGGACTATTCTAGTATAGGTCGTAGTTTAGATAGTAGTAAGTACTAGTACTTAGTGGTAGTAGATCTAGTAAAGGTATGTATAGTAGGCGGCAAAGAAGTAAAACGTGGAGGGGATCAGCGCAGTATGAAAATGATGTTGTTTTTCATACTATGCATATCCCCTCCACGTTTTACTTATTTGACGCCTACTAAAGGTAGGCCTCTTTCTGCTTGATTGTATTACGCTTAGTTATTAACATTTCTGTGAAACATGCTGTTTTGTTTAAATTGTGATATGGTGAAAAGCTTTACAGTATATATGGGCTATTTTTATAATATATTAAAGGCCTGTCTCACCACTCCTTAACTGTCAGTTATCTATGATTCCGTCTCTATTTATTACTACGAAACAGACAGAGACATCATCATAGATAACTGACATCAAAGATTAGTGACAGCGAGACAGGCCCTAAATCTGCTAAAACCTAAGGAGAAAGAAAAGGTATGGACTTGTTAAATCTAGTCCGGTAATTCAGACATTACTAGGTCATGTCTGTTAATTTTGTTAGAGGATTCTCAGTGCAGATGATTTAGACATCGTAAAATTTTTTCAAGATTTAAAAAAAAAGTATTCATCAAAACAAATCATTTGCAAAGGTTACCTTCTTCACCTGAATGACCATTTTATTTTTTTAATTCAATTTAGTAAACAGAATGTGAAACACTGTTCCGGTTATTGAAGTAAGCTTTTTGCCTTGTGGTGATGGTATAGTCTATTGGTGCTTTAACTGCAACGATCAGAATAGGTAGTATAATTTGTCAATGACTTAACATGTTACACTTAGAAATCAAGTTCTCCCATTTGATGGTGGACTACCTTATTTCATAGGCATGATGTTAATAATAATTGAAGGTAGATAAACAATGGAAAAACATAAAAAGTTAGTGTACTCATATATTTTTTTTTAATCTAAATTTTTTACGAGGCTTAAGTGCACCTGTGTGACTATGCCAGCCTCATTGGATGTCTCTTGGTTCAGATTCATCAAACACTCACTCATATTTTAAATCAAGGTTTTCAATATTGACAAATCATATTACGGTGATTTAACTCGTTGTATGCGGAAAGTAAATAAGTGTTTTACACTCCCAAGCTAAACACATTTTGCAGAAAGCATAGCAGCTCATAGCACAAGAATGCCAAACTATGCAGCAAAAATTTGTCCAGACTGACACTGTCTTATAGACTATAGCGTAGCTAGAAACAGTAACAGATACTTTGTAGTAAAGTAATTTAAGTAATAGACCACTAGAAGCTTACTTCAGGGCTAAATGCTAGATTTTTGTTCCAAAAAGGCTTTTGAATGGTCTGCTGGCTGCAAATTTACACTACTAAACAAGAGAGCTTAAATTTTATGTTTTTCCTCTTCAATATGTAAGAATGTTGTTCCTACAGCCAGTTATATGACAAAAACGAAATGGGAAGAAGGTATTGGACGATTTATTATATTATTGATGTAGGTACGCAAGCACTAAATGTAAAAACAAATTAGTATTGCCTGTAGTCTAAGCTACCTAATACAAGAACAACATAATCAGGAGTACGATAAAAAAATCTTACAAGTTTTAGGAAGGTATCTACCCATATACTGTTCATGTTGAGAGTAATTTGATGAGAATCGGATAATTATGTTACTGTTACTTTCAATATTTAGACCGCCTGTCAGCCGTCAGGGTATTGATTCGACACGTATGGAAACAAATAAAGGCACGTATCTAATTAAGTACTCACAGTTTGTTTATCAGTCATTAGTTGTACGTAGTGTCGACGAAAATCACTAATTTAGTAACTTCCCGAAAAGAGTATAAAATAAATCGGATCCGCCCAGCTGGCAAACTGTACAAGTCAAGTAAAACTACTACAAAACTAGCATTTATGATGCGTTCACATTCACAGTAAACCAAACGAACATACCACAGGTTATGCCAAATGAAAAGTTGAAACAACGTAATGTAACGTAACGACAAATCATTGGCTCTGTAATTAACACATTATTTTTTTTCAACCGCATTTTTTAAGTTTTGAAATTGCATTTGACTGAAAAAGTGCAATTTCATGCTTATTTAAATTTAGTTCATTTACGGTTTAAATAATTTCAATCCGTACAAAAATAAATACTTAATGATTTTGAAAGTAAACACTTATTAATATATCATGACCATGCACCATGTCATGTTGCGGAATTATTAGAACAAATTTCTTCCACTGAACTGCCATTTAAAATTAGGACAACACCGATAGTAGCGCCCTCTTGGCTATAGCCGTAGTAGTTCTTTGCGGCATCGGGATGGCGTGCCGACTGACATTGACAATAAAACTATTTAGTCTGTGGTAAGAATTACATTTATCAGAGTTGCCACAGTAAAAAAGTTTCATAATGTGGCGCGTAAATTTAATTATAGATAGTCCAAGAAGGGCATGAATTGCAATGAAAGAAAACAAAATCATTACGTACACACGGATTTAAGTTTTTAGGGTTCCGTAGTCAACAAGGAACCCTTATAGCTTCGCTATATCCATCTGTCAGTCAGCGGCTTATCTTAGAGATTCCTAGTACTGAGAAAGTAGGAATTTGGCATGGGTGTACATCTAGACCAATCTAGACACGCAGTAGCGAATCAAGCCAAAGTTCAAGCTTATAGAACTGGCGAGCAGCACCGTGTGTAATATTACAGGAACCATTTGGAGTCACTTTGGACCCCCTCATAACGCAAAAACTAAGTCATAAACATGTCAAATTTGGCTCAAATATTAAGATTTACGAGGTAAATGTGTGCTCCAAATTTCATAAGAACAGCTCAAACGGTTATTCAGATATTAACATTCAAAACTGACTGACCTACAATCAAAACTATATCCAGTTCTAGATGACCTAGAAAGTTCAAATTTGGCATCCAGATAGTTAGTTGGGTGAATACAAAAGAAAAAATCAGAAACTAGTAAATTTTTGTCATTCTCTATTGTTTTTCAATTTTCATACAAATTCCTGACCAGTGTTAGCCTCCTAAGCAAAATGTAGGCAGTGAGAGGTCATTTTATATTGGTTATCAACCTACACAGACGGAACTGAATATTTAAAATTCAGCAAGTCCAGTGTTAAGAGGGTCCTGCCTCCTAATCAAAATGTAGGCATTGGGAAGTCATTTTACATTGGTTATTCACTTATAAACAGAGTAAAAAATACAAATCTGCACGTCGTCTTACTAGAGCCCTGTCTCCTAAGCAAAATGTAGGCAGTGGGAGGCAAGGCAAAAATATAAGAGCATACACACAATTTTTTAGAAAAGAAACAAAAAACACAGACATGAAAAATAGATCATCAGTGTTGAGTGTCTTCGTAAAAGTGAAACGGTCGCTGGCTCAGCATTACACCAATGTGTTAGACACCTGCAGCACTGGTTTTCAGCCAGGTTCATCAAAAGGATAGTTTAGAAATTATGTACGAATTTTTTGGCGGTTAAGTATTTTTAACAAACTGTGAGTTGGAAGCAATTTTCAATCAAAACAATTTGAATAATCAATATAGGATAGCAATCTGATCCCATGAGAGTTCCGCGTTTCCTCTTAAGGTCCGTACCTACCCTAAAAATGGAATGTGTAGGTACCTAAGTACTCATGTAACTAGATGATTGAAGTGATGATCAAAAAATGCTTCTACACTACCTATTTATCGACTACCGCTGAACCGGTGAACATACACGTGGGAGATTAGGATAGGTCCTGTTACATTCATTAATAATAGCTGGGTCAACCTGTAGCTATACTTATTACAAAAATCCTTGATAATGACCAATCACACTGTAACGTATCTTAATTCACAGTTTCCATTATAATGAATGATCTTGTAAACAAAATTATTGTAAGGGAAATTGAATAAAGGTGCGACCACACCGCCGCTAAAAAAACGGTGACGTTACGGAATCGCAACAAAATGTATGAATAAACGGTGAGAAAACGTGACGCATACGACACGTCACTGCGTATACGCGGCGGTTTGGTCGCACCCTAAGAGTACCTACTGACCAAAGAGAATATAATCACTTACCGTTTGTACTGACTTCATAACAATAAATTATTATATTTATTATGTCCCCGGACGTTACGAAGTTACGAAGTCAATCTTGACACATTGCACAACTATGAAGTGCCTGATTATTGTCAATGTCAAGCCTCTGTCAACCATGCACAGCAGAAAAATCCTAGACTTGCTTGTTGCGTGTGATAGAATAGTGAGTGGCAACATATCGATTCACGTTAAAAAGTTCGTATAGCAAAAATAATTAATGTCTATGATATGTGCATTAATAAAAATTAAAATTTATGGATTGTAAAATATACAAGTAATATTCTATTTTATATGCACTACTAGGTATTATACTCGTAAAGAGGAAGGATTCGAATAAATGAGTATGTTTCTTTATTGGTAACCTCTAAGAACAGAACGTTTTTGAGAATAGATATCTACCTAGAGAAAACTTTAGAATGAGAATGCAAATTTCTTTCTTTGTTTACCATATTTCCTGTCAATCAATTCCATAAAACGTCAATATGATAAAACAATTTATTATGTACTAATAGGTTCATCATTTTGTGTGTTAAGCTTGTGACTGATTTTCAGAAGATAGATTTTCCTAATGCTTCAGTATTTTAGATATCGACTTGATTAATATAAATTATTCCAGTAGTAACAGTGATGGTGATTCGGAAAGACACACTATATAATGAAGTTATGAATATGAGTATTATACGCCTGATAAATATTTTTTATTACCTATAGCTGCAGAGAACTGCACTCAACTCGACTCACGCTTGACTAAAATTTTATCGATACAATCGAACGTGTATTAGACAACCCTAAAGGATGTGTCAGGATTTACTTCATAGCGGCCGGGCACTATAGGTACATTAAAAAGGAGCTTTTGTTTTGCATTGTAACGTCTATTGTAACGGTAGGTACTTCTTTTATTTTGTGTCAGGCGCAAAGTAAAAGCTTCGTGAGTCGTATCGGTTCTTTGAGGGGTTGTTGGTACTTGTCCATTTCTTCAGTAATAAGACCGAAACGTATACAGTAGACAGGATTTTAAAGAAGTTTTTAATAAACGCCGACAGTACAGGTATCTATGTCGTCATTTATTTAATCATACAAATACCTAATTAATTTAAATGTTGTCAATTTCAAGGAATACGTTCCAAAATATACAATGTAAAGTCACGCAATTAAAAGATGCAGTCGGTCCGAGAAACGTGCGCTTATCATTTTGTGAGGAAAGTACGACGCTAAACTCTGATTTATATTCACTTGGTGAACTAGCCCGCTTTCCGCACCCTTGCTGGCACTCACAGGAGTCAGGGTTGCCAGCAACCGCAAGACAATTGCAGCCTGAACTGGCTTTGTGGCGACGTATCTCTCTATGAACCACATAAATACAGATGGATAGCGATCCTGTGACACAATGACTATATTTGATTGAACTTTACATTTAAGTCTGTTGAACTTTAGCTTTACTTATGCAACACGAGACCATGGTCTCTATCTCTAATACGGGGTAGAACTTATACACGAGGGCCCCCTTTAAACTTATGCAACCCTCGACAAATATGGGTGGACTTCCAGAAACTTATGCACGCATAGAGTCCCAGAGAGGCGAAACTACTACACTCTCTCCTAAGCACCGAGCGGGACCGAAGTCCCTTGAAGGACCTCCACAACACCCCTACAGTCCAACCCTTACCACCGGAACTCTCAGTGCTTAGACCCATAAATTGTCTTCACTTCTGTAGCATGCACAACTTCTGCAAGCTACTGACTACGCTTAGCATACACAACTTCTGTATGCCTCTGAGATCACTTATGCCTTCTGCCTTTGTTCACCGGCAACATCATCTCCTATAGTCACTGTCTCAGGATCACTATCCCACACGAAAGGACATGAGTCCATCTTTGGTAGTAACATTTAATAGTTATGATCATTAGTTGTAATATAAGGAGGACTCACCTGTGGCTGCTAGTTCGCTCGCCTCCTACTCTCAACTCACTCTCTTACTCGGTTTTGCCGCGCTAAACCCGTTGCGATCTGTCAAAGTGCGAATTCACAGGAACAAACAGCTTCACAGTGTTGCCAACGTCAGAAAAGGCATAGATAATAAACTTACCCGTGGGTCATGGCTCGCGAGCTTCGCGACAGGCTTGCTATATTCTGAGAGCTAATCGAACGAAATTCCACGTCAATGTCAAAATTTGGTTCGAATTAGTATCCACTTTGCAGTCTGCAAGTCGTCGTATCCTACGATAAGAGCCACTATCACCATAGGGGCTTTTAGTTTTTATTTTAAAATTGAAATCTACAAGTCAAGATACACGTCTATAACTTTAAATAATAATTTTAATAGTTTTTCATTAAATAGTAAAAAAATATTCTGAATAAGCCACAATTACGTTTGTCTCGCTTCTAACGCGGAGTAAAGCCAGAAGTACGCCACTGTCCTTTTTCGCCGTGCAAAAAGGAGCGGCGCGGGCAGACGGAGGGGGCGCAAGCGCCGTTTCTGCAGTACTCGCCGGAAATGTGGCATGCTTTTGATATTGTGGTTTAATTTGTAAGATCGTCTTGTTTTCGTTAATTATCAATGAAAATAATAAAATGAATCATCGATGACATAGATAAGTGAAAATGGTTATAAAGGACGACGCAGATCGAAAAAGGAAAACACCAAGTAAGTTGAGCCAAATTGGTTTATGAAGATTTTCCATTATTCAGATCCTATTTATTACTTCTTTTGGGTTTACTTTTTACTATATTTTTTTTTAATTTACTTATTTACATATTTACACAGTATAATGAAGAAATTTACACAATTTAATGAAGTAGTTAGTATTACCTGGAATAAAGCCCGAACGGCAACTGCGGACTTATTCCGCGGAATAGCTCAACTTTATTTGTATAACGAGTGTGTGGCCACAATTTCGACAGTGTCCTTTTTCTACGTACGAATTATGTTTTGTTAAATTAGTGCTTTAATATTCGCTATTTAAAGATAAATTTTGGTGGCTTATTAACCATGCGGCTCCGTGAAATGAATACAATTGTTTTTGATAGCAATAATTATTTTGAACGTGTGATTTTGCATGTCTTTTTTTTGGGTTCTTATGGTGCTTGAGGCTTTATTCGCTGTATATAGCAGCGTGACATTTTGAAAAAAAAATATGATTTTGGCATTATTATTCCTATTGACCTTCTAATTTGTTGTCAATTTGTCAATTATAGGCACGGATGTTATTCTCTTGTGGTTTCTTATGACATTCGGTATGATTTCTCTTTTATTAGGTATTGAAATAAGTTTTAAAATTTAATATGTAAATTATCTACACTGTGAAATTATGTGCTACTCCTCTATCGTATTGGGTAACTGTAATGATAGATGTATGTGATTAAATGAATAAAATTAAATCGCTTACTTTGGAACTAGGTCATTTTGTGTGAATTGTTTCCTGCTATTATTATATTATTATTATATATTATATTAAATGTCTGAAAAAGTGTATTGAAAAAAAAAACCAAAAATATACATACTTAATCTACTTTTGATTGCTTCTGGAAGCTTGTTTCTCACGAAAAACAACAGGATTTTATTTTCAAACACGTGAAGACCCTAAAACCCAAAATAATAAAATCAGATTGTCCAAATAGATCTCGAGTTATGGTATACCTACAGTCTGCCAAAGGATTTAAATCCGTTATAGTTTGCCACACAATGTTTTTGAACCCTTTGTCTCTTAGTGAGAAAACAGCCAGAAATGCATTTAAAAAATTTTAAGATTCTGAGTCCACGGGAAGTTCCATGGCGAGTTTCGAAAATTTGAGGAAATTTGTGGCATAAACGGCTGTATCTTTTGATTGCGTTGGCTTAGAAGTTTGATTTTTTTCACAGCTTAAAGGAGCAATAGCCTTGAGTATTTTATATAAATTTGAGCTTGATACCTCCACGCGTTCCTGAGAAAAAGGGTCTTGACAGTCGGATCGATGGACGGACGGACGGACAACAAAGTGATTCTATAAGGGTTCCGTTTTTTGCCTTTTGAGGTATGGAACCCTAAAAACGAAATAGTGCAGAAAATGAACACGATATTATTTTTATGCGTGTTCGGCATTAAAACTGTGATTTTGGTACTGCGGGTGATACACGATGACGATGAGAGAATAAGGAAAGATGTCCAATGAATACTGAAAAGTTATTAAATAAAGCGTTGGGAAGATTTTAAGTTTCAGAAGTTACATTTTTTTTTAAATAAAAAATTAAGAAGTTCCTTTTTAGTTCCACTGGTTTCCTTAAAAATAATTTGTTTTATGTTAGGAAATTACTGTGCGGACCTAGGTATCTTAGATTTGTTTTAATAAATCTTAGAAAATATTATTAAATAATAATAATATTATTATTTTAGAAAGAAAGAAAGAAAAAGTTTATTTATGACAATCACAGTAATTAAAAAACAAAAACATTATTAAAAGCTACATAAAATTGACATAAAATGGCCCCAACTCAGCATTTGCTGGCCTTACGCTATTTGCCACTTATTTCAGTAATACAAGAAGACATAGTATATTTTTTAAACTATGCTCTTTATTTTTGTTTTGAAACGCAGTTCATTTAACTACCTCGGTTAGGTCATAAAGGTAGTTGTGGCCCCGAATTCTTCAACGATAAAAGGCACAACGTCGCTTATGGCCCATTAAAACTCATTTACTCCGACGAAAAAGGATTTAAAGGACAAAATCGTTCTATAATATATCATTAAGAATATAAAATTGGTTTAAGTAGAACCCCAGAATACTAATGCACATTATTTAATTGCAAAAGCATCAATTTATTAGTTATCTTTTGAAAGAAACACAAAAATGCTTCTCCTGAAAAGTAAGCATTTTGTAATTGTGGCTCTTCTCGTAGGATACGACGAAGTAGGTACTCACGTGTAAAACGTTCTTTAGTTAGCCTCACCCCTAAATAAGACGTAGTGTTGTTCGGCGACGCACAGACCTCGCCTCGACTCCAGTTTAATTTGTGATATGGCTTAACTGTCCACGCTTAGCTGAAAGTTTGGACCAACAGAAACTTTGCAACTGTATTAAACATCACGGTAGGGAGGCCGGCACGGCACTATACCGCAAATAAATGAACTTAGTATTTGCTTTACAATGGTAGTTAGATGGCATAGCTTTGTAAAGTAAAGATTTTTCTGCTGACGCGAAGAGGGTTCAATTTATACAATTAAATACTTAAGCTATATTCTAGGAAATTAGCATATTTGAATTTTCTTTTAACGATTATAATGGACAAATACGACAAATAGCAAAAATTCAGAAGACGCAAAATGTCATGACTTCATAACATGGAGTGGACCGGCATCAAAATAGTGGGACAGCTATGTAGGCTAGTTGTAGGACAAGAATAAGGAGCTCAATGCCAAAGTTCAGCAAAGTAGTAGCACTTTATGAAGATACCAGTGTTTAAGATCGAGATTTTAGCGCTAGTCACGCATACGGGAAAACTCCAGCAGAATTGAGATTTATCATTCTATGAAATTTGAACATAAGAAACAATTTGTGTGAAACAAAATTCTATAAAAATACTGTGCACAGCAGTACTTCACAAGAAATTATTTTATCCTAATTTGTATTAAGTTCTTGGTCACCCTATGTTCTGCTCATTAATCGAAACTAGTATTAGTGCTCCGTGTTAGACTTATGAAGCTTTATACAAAATCCTGCTTTCAATTCAAGACTTAAAGTTCATCATTTAAGTATATTGATAGAAAGCTACCCGCTCTAATGGCAGGCTATCTATATAGCATCAATATCAATTAGGTAGCTCTCAATTTAAGCTCGGACCTGACTGATTCATCGATGATGTGATTGATGAGTCCGCTTACCTTTCGTCTAGATAATTAACTGATTTACTAATGTCGGCATAAAGTTGTGATGTTTTTAATACTTATGGTCCGTTACAGCAAAAAATTAATAATTTTTCTGTCACATACAGTCATAATTAATACTGCTAACCTAAGCTAAAGAAGGCCGTCTTGCAGTTACAAGATCTAGATTCCGTTTATCGTTTATTGTTTACTGTCAACATCTATCTACCTGGAACTGTCAATCATTAATGGTTTTTTTTACTCCCAGCATGTAGCTCTATAATACTGGATATAAATTTCATGCCACCTGGCGGCCACAGTCTGAGTATCACTAAAGTTAAATTGTAGATTTTTTAATGATTCACACAATACTTATAAATAACGGGCACTAAGTAGTTGAAGAGATTATACATCGGACGTCATACCATCGGTCTTTCTTTTCAGACATTCCATTACATCAGTTCAATACCTATGTGATTGTGACGCCTTGTATTTATATTTAGATTGAAGAATAAAAAGGTGGGATGAATTAGACATTGACCGGGTTGGCGTGAAGTCGGTAATTAAGAAGCAGAGCCGAGGGGGGGGGGGGGGACATTCTGTACTTTAAAGGAGGAATGATGGAGGCTGGAAGGGGGTCGATTTTCAATTTGCATTTGAATCGACGGCGGAGCGCAAGAGGCCTATGTTGCCAACAAAGGCAGATTAATCTACTTGCAATATGAAAGACAATATGCAATGTGTCAATCCAATACGAGAAGGAATAGCCAGTACCTAGAAATATTTATTCATGTGTGTGCGATTTAATTGTTCAGACCACATTGCACGGTGTGAATGAAACTGGTTGGACAGAGAATTCTGATCTAATGGATCCAATGTCTGTTCAGCGTATAACGTCCCTCTAATTGGGCAATTAAGACTGTTAGTTGCACAAAGGACACATTTACATCGTTTTTTTGTGCTGTGTTAAATAGGATCTCAGTTTTTATGACAAACTGGTGTCTCTCTATAATTTTTGTAGAATTATCTATTAAGTACTTAGTTGTTTCAACTTAGTAAGTACTGTTACGAAAAGACTGAAGAATTCCGGCCTACAACCAATGTACATGTGATGTAGCAAAGGGTTTGGTTCGCATCACGCATTGATAAGGAACCAGGGTTGGTTCCGGCCGCATCTTTATTCGGATTTTAAACATGCTCTTTTCAGTATGGTTAATGGCAAAGTTGTTTTCACAAAAAAACATAATTACTTAAGCAGTTCCCCTCGATATCCTATTTAAATCGGTATGAATAGATAACTCAGCTCCTTGATAGTTGAAAGAAATGAACACCGATTAATTGCAGTTATAGTACGTATAAATATAGAGGCATGTAGAGACACAGCATGAGTATGCAGGTATGGATAAAGCTACGCGATGCATAGGTACTAGATTGTCTTATACCGTAACTTTAGATGTGATTTAGATCTTGGTAAAGTGCCGCTTTCCACGCATGACGTGAATTATTTTTTATCACGGCCCGCACTTGATTCTTGATCATCTTAATCCTTCCAAGTTTAACACCACGGTAATATGATAACAGTAAGTTTTTGTCGCAACATTATCAGTAGGTTATTAATTCCATGGCCGCTGGTGGCGCTGACAATATTTTTGTAGTGATTGAAAGAGTGTACCTACGGAAACGCAGTCCAATAGTTTTTTCTGTCAATACTATGCTATTACAGTAGCGTTGCAGAATTCTGTCCTTGATACTTAGAGAGTTTTTTTTTATACCTGGTTTCGTGGTTTCACACCTGCGGCAACCGCCCGTCGAAAAGTTAACTGTTCCAGAGATTCCAATACAAAGCGGTGCATCTTACATTATACATTTAATAATGACTGGGTAAGGACTAAGGAAAGTAAAATAATCTCGTACAAATTGAGATGTAAAGAAAATCTTACTTATTGAGCGGCGTGACCCGCCATCCATTTACTTAAGCGTCAATAATTTAGTGCATATTCAGAATTTGAGAAATGACGGCTGGCCGGTATTTACGCTGGGGTAAATTTTATCGGTGCATATTGGCGGTCCGTGGCCTTGTGCCGGAAGCGTTTCAGTACAGTACGACATTACTTTAATTGACATTCCTACCCAACATTATCGAATTGCCACATCCCTATAAAGTTGGTACTTTACAAATAATGATAATAATATTGTCCGATATTAAAATCGGAGGTTCTCAAGATGGAAACTTTTTTGCACTTTTTTGCACCGGGCGTTCTAAAGTTTCAATCACTGCTCCTTTTATTATGTAAATTATCAGCCAAGCGGAAAATTGCTACTTATTTCAATTCTGTATTCATAGGAAAGCTTAGATATTAGCGAAACTTTGCTTTTGAAGGTAGCTTAAGCTGCATCGTAAGAGGTATCTGGATTCATTACTGAGTAGCTTTTAACCGCGGCTTCGATCGCTCGAACCATTGTATAAATTCTGAAATTAGATATTGAGTAGAGACTTAATTAATTTATTGTTAGGTATACCGCTGGAACTAAGCAGTTTACTGAGAAAATAGTCTTTATTCCCTATCTCAAGGAAATTATGAAAAATTCTGAAAGTACGGATACGGATGCTAGTAAGTAGGCGACCAAGCATAATAATGTAGTAGAGGATCCCTCCATAAAACGACCTTCACCGAGCTGGTTAATGGATGAAAAGTATTGAAAAATTACATAAATAATGTCGTACCGCTAGCAGTGGAAGCGGAGGTCTGGTAATCCTACCTACATAGGTATGACATTAATCGGCAATAAAATAGTAAACTGTGAACATAACACTGGTGATCGTAAACGCCCAAGTTTCCACCTCGGACCACGAACTGTACAGCCAGAGCTATTAATCTTATCACGCTTCGAATAGGAATTAATCAGATCTCCATGATCATGTTTGCTAACAATTTAGCTGCTATTTATGCCAATAAAGCCGTAAACGTGTTATCTGGTCTTCTTGAATAAATACTTACTGTGTTAATTATTATTGAAAATTTTAGTAGCAACGAATTAATCTCTGTTAATGATAATGAATATTAGAGGTAGAACAACATAATTATTATTTGGAAACAGTTTTTGCGCTCGGCTACGTCTGTGCAAAATTAATTGTAATAAGTCTTAATTAAACCGAACTCAGAGACGTTATTATCAAGCAAAATGCGATACTTACAAGCGCCTACGAAACAGCTAGAAGCTAGGCAAGATCAAAACCTAACTAGTTGGTAACTCACAACTGTACTTGAGGCACATTTAGGTATCAATTTACTAGGGACTCACACAACAATTACACTACACTGATTGATAAAATTTTGGACAATAAGTGTCAGTTAAACATCTAGAACAAATTGCATATTTTTCATAAGAAAAAATCCTTTCTGTATTTGAACTTTGTTTATAACCTACGTATCAGCGTGTGCGACGCGACCTGCGTAAAATGCCTGCTCCATATACAAAGTATATTATACTTATATATTTACCTAGTTGTCGGCATGCGTATCGACACCTACGACAAAATTAGACTAAATGCACCATCCATATAGGGTGCGCTTAGTCAGGGGTTTCAAGTGCGGGAATATGCTACCCGGAATTCAAATTTGTTACACGGTGGTGCATTAAGGGAATTAGGTATTTTCCTGTACGAGATTTCTCTCTGAAAAAAACTTCCCGTACCTAGGTACATTAGTTGTATTCTTATATTGTTTGACCAATTGCCGTAGCGACCGGTTGTGCTGAATTGATATTACTTAACTAAAAACCTTGGCATGAAGTCCGGATAATTAGAACGCCCTAGCGCCCTACTGTATTGAAAGAAGCTTATGTATATTACCGTTCATGACCTTATTCAAACCAAAACGCTTCATGTTTCGCCTCTTGATTTTCGCGAAACTCATTTTTCATTGCTAAATTAATATAATTTTCAATACGTACCTATTACGAAACAAAAGCGCCTGATTTAGGTGATTGTTGTAATTAAAACATAACGTTCAACAGTTTAAGTTTTGATAAATTCACGTAGTTCATTAGGTTACAATTCAACGAAATATAAATTTATTCACTTTTAGTTTAGATAAAGAGTCAAAGTTGAATAGATATATTTATTTAATAATTATCAATTAATGATATGATCTATTCCTAACTACGTGTACGTCTGAGATATACACGGTGATTTTCAATCGGTGCTCAGGTACCAATTTTTCCTAATTCTTGAAAGAGGCCACGTTAAAATCGCGGGTTACATCGAACCAATTTTTTTTTTCTGTGATAATTTTTTTGACCAATTTTCATTGTCTCCCAATGGCTTGATAGGTACTTAACTTATGATATATGAGTAATAAGTTGTCACTGTAAAAATTTTGTCAAATCCAAAAATTCGTGAATATTGACGCGCCAGATCTGGCATTTCATCTTAGCCCTCTAGGTTGGCAACGCATCTGCAATCCCTCCGGGGTTGCGGGTGTCTATGGGCAGTGGTGATCGCTTACCATCAGGTGACCCACTTGCTCGTTTGCCTTCCTATTCGCATAAAAAAAAATCTAAGGTTAGGTTGGTTAGGTGCACAACGGGTGATATTTTGTCTCGGTGACATTCGGATCCCTCGTTTTTATCTTTGTAAAGACAGAGATAAATATGATATCCCACTGCCAACGTGACAAAATGTTTCCCGTGCGCGCCTGGTCAGGTTTACGGGGACTTCCCCGTAGGTATTTCGTAGCCATTTCGCTTCAATAATTATAGGATGATAATGTAGGGTGTATTCAGTGGTTATTGGTTTTAATAGTGAGATAATAGCGTAAGACCGATTAAATTAAATTTAACTGGTTGTAAATATTTCTCAACTCCTCACCAATTAATAATCATTGTTTATATTTTGTAAATGATACTTATGAAATCAAATCTTAATATTGTAGAGGCTGTTTCAGCAGGTATACAATGTAATTAGGTATGTAAGAGGTTCATTAGTACAGTTTACACATGTTGGTAGGTACGTTAATTTACGTGGTAAGACCAAAACACAAGGGACGGAACATAAAGCTATGGTACTACGATTTAATTACAACTAAGTAGGTACGAGCTCTATTTTGTACGCTTCGCTTCTTTACGACAATTTCAACTACGTAACTTAAAGTAGAAGCAAATCGTAACGCTAAGGGCAATAATACAATTATATGTTCGCCGCAGAGAAAATCTTAAGACGGGCTGTGGTAACCAGAATTTCCCACCACGCGTGGAGCCATCTCATCTCCGAGCAGAGCTGCGTGATAAGCGAAGCGGATGTCTGTAAACAATTTCTTAGAATATTTGCGACGACATATACGTGCCTCTTGTTATGACAATTTTAGGCGGATGCGTTGCAAGGAATATGTGCCTTATTTGATTTACATATTTACGCATTTACAATTCCAGCGTTCATTGTTGTGTGAACCGTGATCGAGGCGTAAGCTTACTCAATATTGTTAATCAGTGTCTCTTCGGTTAGGTATTTTATTAGGTGGACTGTTTCCTGATTTATACAATTTTGTACAAAGTTCACAAATAATTGTTCTCTGGTGAGTAAGTAGGTAACTCTGTATTGATTAACTTGTGCGATATCTGTTACTCGGTAAGCTTATTTCGGCAATGTTAAGTATAGTATATTTAAGTCCATCCGATCAATAAAAGTGGGTAAAATAAGACTTGCCAGGTTTGATTCATCTTTACATTGAATTGCCTGCATTCATGCTAATAGTTTCTGGGCAAATTAGTGGTTAGCTACGCCGTTATTGTTGCCCGAAGGCTATGTACCTACGATTAACGTTAGAAGCGTTTTTGACCGTAGCTAATCGCTTTCACATATTCAGTGGTAGTCGTATTTACATATTCATTACTTATGCAAGCTGCGGTGAGTACTGTGAAGGGCTTGCAGTATATCGGGTATGCGGATGTCTTCGCCTGTTTCCGCCTATTACCGCTTATATAGGTACGCATTCTATCAATACCAGACTCGACGACAATGCACAGTTGTATTATCATATTCATTAATTATACCTAAGTCATTTTTCGCCGTATTTTTTATTCTCTCATTATCATCCAATCTCTATACGAGTACTCAATAACATGCAAATTTTCAAGTAGACCACTGACAGTCATTGAAATAATTTGACATGCTAGGTACCGCCCGGACATAGGTACTTTACATGTTGCACGTAATGTGTGCAAGTGAAGTAAAAATATAACTTTTTGTTATATGTATAAATTCTTGTCCACTATATACAATTGTCTCTTGTCAAATATGAATACTAACATAGTCATAATCATTAGTAATTACTAACAATGAATGGATCTTTGTTGTCTGAATAAATAACTTATTATTATTATTACTATTATAAGTTTTGAAACACGTTTACCAGAGCACCATGTATGCTAAACGGATCGTTCGATCTGATTGGCCGATGTTAACGGTAGACGTATTTAGATTGATGGCTTCCCGCTGACTACACGTCGCGTAACTCTATGTAGGTACAAGGGACCTTACCTAACAAGCACTTGTGTACGTCTTACTTATTGCTAGCTCTGTCAGCTGAATTTTCATGAATACTATGGTGACGCAAAGTGTTAAATCTTTTCTCCAGAAATGCCATTAATCCAGTCAGATAGGAGTTTCACCTCGGATTTAAACGATTTATAAATTTATACGAAGGTTTGTTTGCGCATTATTGTAAAAGGAAGCCTTTGATTCACTATTTGACCCTTTCAGTTCACATACTCTAAAATTAATTAATCCTACCAATATTATAAACGCGAAAGTTTGTAACGATGTGAGTTAGTGAGTGTGTATGTTTGTTCCTTCTTCACGCTGAAACGACTGGACGGATTTGGATAAAATTTGGAACGAAGATGGCTGGTACTATCAGCCAAATATGTGATCTTCCACCTTAAGGTTTAAATTTCTTTGCACGTCACAATATAATAATGTTGATAAGACAGGCTGTCAACTTGAAAGTTCGACTTTAGCGACATTTTTATTTAATAGCAAGTTGGATGAAAAGTGGTAGACCACTTATTTGGGCGACCGCACGGTACCCTAGATTGAAACATAGTGTACTTTTTATCCCGGAAAATTGCATAGTTCCCGCGGGATAGCGATAAACATGCCAAAGGTCGTAGCTGCCTAGAGTCGCAACGTAAATAATCTATCTATCAGCAGTTCAAGTAAAATTTAGGGCATTAAGAAGCTAGTTATTTATAAAACCAAAATCCCGACTGCGTCAATAATAGGTAGCTATTTATTTTTATAGATTTGACGTATCCAGTGTCACTCTCACGACAAAAATGATTCTTTCTAATGATATCTCTCAAGCTCAAATCGGGCCAGCAATTTAGGCTTTAGAGCGTGCCAAAGAAACGTACACTCGAAAAACATAACCGCCTTCCGGCGCAGTCGGGTAATTAAAGAATACCTATTCCTAGAACATATATTAAGAAAACAACTTTTTTTTTCATGAAAATGTTTCAAACGCTCATCACACGAAATCAAACCCCTTAATTTTATTACGAAACAGTGAAAAGGCGTACTATTCATTCGCACTTAAGAAGTACCTACTGAAAGGTGAATATTAGATCACAGACTCTCGTTCAGTGAAAGAAAATCTGATTGAAACCTAATTCAGTCCAAATTAAGGTAGGCACCTACATTCTCATAAGCATTTTCTGCAGCAAAATCACACGTCTCTAGACCGTATTTTATTATTCTGTTTGAGCTTCACTGCATAGCCTCAGTGGACTGATGTCTGAGATATGATTCCATTAACATTCAGCGAAGGCACAAAACGTCACCAAATGGCGTTGACAAATGATATTCTACTTTGGCAATTTTCCACTGTGCCGCTTAAAAAGACGTATCCCACCCGATTTCGTTGTATAAAAAATTACAAGTCGTTTTGCTGCGTCGAATCAAAAACAACAAATTATAAATCACAAAAGCAATTTTCTATGTGTTAATGTAAAATCACTGAAATGATACGTGAAAAATCACAAATACTAAAAGAGTTTTCGCACACCAACACACAAGTTTCATCGTAAACTAACATTACACGGCGCAGTGTTATTTGTGATGTTGTGCACATTGCTTGGCAATTTAGTTCGTAATACCACGGTTATGGTTATGATGATATGTTCCGCGATAAAAGTAATGATATTCTTTTAATTATAATCGGGTCACATTATACAGGCCGGTACCTGTATACGAATACCGTTGCTTGTATCGACTATTTTGTGCGGCATTCATTTATTGCGGTTTCACACGAAATGGGTGTGCTGAAATAGCTACCTATCAGATATACGCACGTCATGTTAGGCTTTTTATTATGGCAACGGGTTTAACTTAACGCTTTAAGTTGGCCTCCATTAAGTTAATAAACTAGCTTTTTCTGCTTTAACTATGGGCTATGTTTGTACAAAAATATATAAATAAATAATAAAATAGTTTAAGGTTCTAGGGTTCCAGTTACTATTAGGTACCTACGTCCAACCGCTAGGTCACAGTATATATATAAGCTAAAGCAGTAGGGAAGATAGGCTTACTTTTTGAAATAAGTTCCTACGCTCCAATTTGCGCGTTAGGGTTGTCGATTTAATGTTTGTTAAATTGACATTTTTTTTGTCTAGTTAGCGCTATAATCTCAGCTGGTAAGGCCTGTTTTAGAGTAACTAGCTACACTTAATTAAGAATATTAGGGTTGGCACCCATAATTTGTATAAAATAGAACCACGTTTACATGGATTCTATATTAATTAAATAATAATCGAATTTATTAACTTTTTTTAAAATAAAATAGGGTATTTAAAGAAGACTTCAACAGTTTAAGATTTTTTATTTGTCGGTAGGTAAGTATTATATATTACTTACTGAAAAATACTTTCCAAATCCGAATGAATAGCTTTCTTAAATAAACTATTGGGAAACATGGACACGGCACTATAAAACAGTTTTTTTTCTAGTTGTTTGTAAATTAATAAAGCTAATTTGCAATTTATTTTTATTTCAGTTTTGAAGAAGCCGAGTTCAAGCAGCTGTACACTGCGCAATACGCTCTTGGCATATTTAAAACGAAAAAATGGCCGCTCGTCTTAATGCGCCACGCGCGTATTACAGCACCGCGAGATCCGCTTAGGGGCCGTGTAGAAGCGCGCGTCTATGTGTACGTTCGTTTCGACCGTTTTGTTCGTAGATTCCCTACTGCTTTAGCTTATATATATACTGTGGCTAGGTAGTTTAAGTATGTGGTAAATGAGTCTGGGAGAATAATCTAAAAACTACATAATTAGGTACGGAATGCATACAAAGGCACAAATTTTCGCTTCTGCAACTTAATAATAATCATCTTAAACAAAACCACACCATTTTCATTTTCTTCGGACATTTACATCTTAGTGGCTTAAAAAGCCATTACAGAAAGACTATGCACATAATTAAAACTTATAGAATAAAATACGCTGCGTACCAATCGAGTCGAGCCTTTAATTGGAACTATAAATAATGTAATGACATTAACGAGCATGCAAGTTGTTTAGGGTAAGTATTTGAAGATGGGATAGGTTGATAAGCGGGTATAACACAGTATACACGAGTATCTGTTCTGTTAAGAGGGGAATTCAGCAGTTGTCTTCTCATAATAATAGCTTTCGATGGTTTTCGTCTTGGATTTTGACTTTTAGAGTTTTGTTTTAAAACATAAAATATTCGTTCACGTGCTTTTACGTGTTTATTTTTTGGTATATTATTTTTCTCACGGTAAACATGACATGACCTTTAGAACTTGTTACTCTAGGTTCTGTCGACCTCATGAGAGAAAAAGACGTGATTAATATGTATATATACTATATATATATATTTTTTAAACCAATAGAACCTTAAAAAATATTCACAATCTCCAAGTTTTATCGCCGCTATACTATGCAGAAGCTTACCGTGATACTACAAAAACTTAGACAGCCTTTGAATATGTATGTACATATTTGTCAATTCATATAGAATTGTATTTTCAGTCTTATGTAAGATGTTTTAAGTTTTTGGGGTAAAGTGATTGCAACAATGAGTGAATAATTCAAGCACTCATTTCAAACACCATAATATACAGTTTAGGTAAGTACACCTACTCTTTATTTTATTTGTTAAGTGTTTTTTATTATAGGGAGATCTTCGAGAGTCAGACCTCAAAATATTCGCGGGAGTTTCAACTGTCCTTCTCGCACAGTGTTTAGTGTCATTCTGGTGAACAGTTACAGCAATAGATTATTTCTATCACTATCGCCCCTTCTTAAGTTTGACGTAGTTTAGGGGTTGTGTATGGGTAGGTACCTGCGGTCGTGTAAAACGACAACGCTCGGGATAAGTGACACTAAACGTAGGGTTACGGGTTACCTGTTACAAATTAGAAGTACTTGTTTTGGATAATATTGGGGGAGTCTATGATGACTTGTTTAGGATCACTTGAGCGGTTAAGGTGGCTTAAGTAGCGAAGGGTTGATTGTTGAAGTTGTGACTAAGTTCTAGGTACTAATTTTGCCTATCTGTCTCAAATGAAACATTGTTTTGTTTATGATTGTTTAATCTATTGATTATAAGTACTTCAGATATTAGTGAGCGCTTTCAATCCTTATAATAATTTAGTGCTCAAACTAGCTTGCTGTTTTGAAGCTTGGAGTTTTAAGTTAGGTCAGAATTTGCAGTTAAATACTATATATTATTATTAGGATCATTATTGATTCCGGGTTATTATTTTAAAAGCGTATGTAGGTTGTAGGCATTTACTTCTGTTGAACAGCTTTTTTATACCACGTCGATGGTAAGCGCTACCCTAGCTCATACGCTTGCAATTCCAGGGAACTGGCATGCGTGTTGCTGACCTTTTAAAAATAAAACACTACTTTCTTAAAGAACCCTCGGCAGGGAGTTAATTTTACAGCCGTAGCACGTAAATTACACATCCTGGATTGATCATGTGTGAAATTGACTCGTTATCTTTATACTTATATTATAACATTAAATAAATTTATGACAGAACTAAGTCAGCCGAATAACCAAGTCCAATGTCCACGTTAACGATTTTTATTTATTTCAAAGGCCCAAATTTCACGTTACTGGGTTCGCTGTTGGATATTCATAGGTTTTATACGCAAAGTTCACCTTTTTGCCTTCAAAGAAAAGTTCCACCATGCATGGTTCAATTAATTGGTAAGCAGCGTACCATGCGCATCAGACGTGGCCTCCTTTATTTTGTAGGTACCTATAATAATGATAATTTTGGATAAAATACTTTGACCTTATCCTTAACACCATGAAAGCGTAATTGTATATTCCCAGTTGCGCTTTGGAGGAAAGTCATAATTGTTTTTGCGAAGTAAGATAATACTCAGTTGCTACGAAATTGCTTTACAGTAGGTACTTTGTTCTTCAAATCAACACGGTTTTGTTGGTACCTACTCATTACAACGACTGGCTAAGAAAGTCATGAATATTTTAAATACACTGACAGCAAAAATAATTTGTAAGGAACGTCTCCAGGGTATATTATATTTATGCTATTCAGAATCTTTATAATTCTTTAAACTGAGCTAGTCGAATTCTGATGAATGTTGATGAAAATTTAAATACTTACTTACTGTGAACGAACAATGACCGAAGGTTAACTTTTAGTTAGTAAAAAAACTACGCGGACTATGTTGTAGACAAAACAAGTTTTTAAATAATGATAAAACAAAACTAAATATTGCCAGGTGCAAAACTTGAGAACGACCGTGCTCATTTGTTTTTTTTCACCATCATAAACTAAGAGAGGCTCTTGTCGGTGGAGCAATTTCCATGTGGTCCTTTCCAGGGCCTTTTCTTTGACTTCCTGATACGACACGACTTCTACCCTCTCTTTCACCTGGTCCATAAATGTTCTTCTAGGCCTTCCTCTCTTCCGCTTCCCTTCAACCTTTCCTTCAATTATGATCGTGTCGTATCAGGTGTCTCAACATCTTTCCTCTTTTTTTTTATTACAATTGAAATCTAGGTTTTATATATAGGTATATGTTTTTAAATCTTGTAAATATGTATTTTGATTGAATAAATCCATACTGCCGCTTAAAAAAAAAATATCTAGGCCAGGTTTATATTATATTGCAGCATATATTTTTTCACGGGTGCGAAGTTAAAAAGAACGTCCTCGTGACTGACCTCACATTATACAAGGTGTATCAGATAACCCCTAACAATAATCAACTGGGGTATATAACCATAGCTATATGTAGAAGCTAAAAAAAAATTTTTAAAAAAAATTGGAGTAATTTTTTTTTAATGTTTTCTATAGGAATGATTACAGTTAATACTACCATTCCTATAGAAAATAAAGATAAAATTTTACTCCAATTTTTTTTTAAATATTTTTTTTAGCTTCTGTAGCTATGGTTATATACCCCAGTTGATTATTGTTAGGGGCTATCTGATACACCTTGTATTACTGGTCCAGCTACTCCTATTATTAAAATATGACAGCAAATGATTATCGAATCACTATAAATTATGAACGTTATCTAATGGAAATTCTCGTTATTTTAATCAAATCCAATTATTGCAAATTACATTACAGCGTCCAGTTTGTGAGTACTATTATTGTGTAGGTGTCATTATTAAATCACAGGAAGCTCGTATTATATTGGCTCGTATTATGCGTATAAGATTGAAATACTCACCCGGTTACATTTTCTATTTAACTTAACACTATTTAAACTTTACTAAGGTCGTTCAATTTTGGCTGCAAGACTAATTAAATGACAGATACCTGCTGATACTTATAACATTTTTTTTTCGATAGGAATAGGCTTGAATACACATACAATTTGGTTTTTTTTTAATTGAATCCCTTTCAAGGTGTGGGGTATTTTATTTACCGCACCTCAGTATAAATAAAAAGCAAAGACGTGGCGTCGGTTAACAACAACTCATCTACTCGTATGCTCGTGTGCGTTGATTATCTAGTTTGTCGAAGTATGGTTGCACCTGGGTACTGTATGAATACAAGGAGGCTATAGACTCTCGGCCCCCTTTGTCGCCTACCCCGCGCCCCTGTGCCGGGCGGGCGAGGACTCAGTTACGCGGTCGGTCTATAGTGCTGACCTCCCTCTGATGACCACAGAGTTCTTCTTTGCTTTTTATTTGGTCTCAGTTTTTGGATATAATATAACATCTCATTTTCCTCTTTTTCTATGAGAGATGAAAACCAATATCGCGAGTTATATTTACCTTGTACATTTGGAATTGGAACACCAGGACCTAAGCCCGTTGCTCAACGGAATCCTCTAGGGTCCGATTTTTGAAAGCACGTCACTCGAAGGTAGCATTGGTAACTGGTGAAAATACATACATACATAAATCACGTCTTTATCCCTTAAGGGGTAGACTAGTGAAAAATTTTGCTTAATTTGAAATACAAGTAGAGCAGGGGATGTGAAGTATAAACGCGGAAACACCACTCGAAAGAGATGAAAAATTGTGCTGAATTTGACATACGAGTACATTAGAAGAAAATTGCTAATTTATTAGCTTGTCGATTAGTCGAATATTAGTAGGTAGACTGTAGTTTTGCAGCATTACAAAGATTTATCCACTTTCGAGTCATGCGCTTTAATAAATCGGGCCTAGATGTTGTTCAGTCCTATTTATATTTAACGAAATAATGACCAAAAACCGGCCAAAAACTACAAAACTTTCAGATCTCCATTGCGAGGTACACAATTTGTAAAATAACGCACTAATTAGGTAAGGTTTACTCTAGCGCAGCGTTTCCCAACCTGTTTCAGCCAAATCAAGCACAGTTTTCACGGACCCCCTTAATAAAATAAACAGCAAAAAAAATCGGATTAGGTACCTATTTATTTTAGTTATTGCAGATACAAAATTACGAGACTTATTAGCATTTATGTATGATCCAGAGATGACACCGCGAACCCCCATACATATACTCGCGGACCCCCAGGGGTCCGCGGACCACAGCTTTGGAAACACTGATCTAGCGACCTAACTTAAAAAAGTGTTATTAATTTAATACCGTTACGGTAGGTATATGTGACTGGAAATTTTGCTACATACAAAACGACTAACAACGCACTTTGCCCTAGTTGTTAGATAAATGTCAAAACTTAAGCACTGGAGTAACATTAACGCAGAACATTTCAAATAACATTGAGTCTACGTAGCATATTAATTATAGACGGTCTTGGGAGCGTAATAAGTAGTTTACTTTTAAACATAAAAAGTAATATACTCCAGAGCAAAAATAACCGGTCACTTTCTGTACAAAGTTGTATGAAAACCGTTATTTTAGCTCGTGAGTGTAGTTCTCCCTGCCACTTTTAAGATTTCAAATAAATTAGGTATTAATTGCTCTACAAAATCTGTTTGCGCCTGTTAACATTTAGATTTTAAAGCGACACTTGACCCTGCATTAATGCTTGTCTATCTCTGAGGTCATAATAATGTACTATTCTCTGTTTAACATCCTCATCGTTTATACAGGCTTAGCAATCGTAGCAGCCTTCGGAAACTGTCACTGGTAAATGCCACGATGCACCGCACACGACTCGCAACTGCAAGCAATATCTAATTGAACGTAACAACCACTACATTGAATGACCGGCATGTCTCAGTAATTTACCTATACCTCGCCATAATGGTAAAATTAGGAACCAAAGGAAATTCCATAGGCGAAGCAGCGAAATGCCTTCGTGTTAGAATTTATAGCATAGGCACCTGTGCCAGTGAGCGATTGGGCAAGAAATTTAGCACCGTGTGTGGGCTCCACTCTAAACGAATGGATTAAGTAGAAGCCGCTACCTTTTGAGGATTGGTTTCCTTTAGTAGTATTATTTTTCTACGTGTTTAGATTTATAGGTATTTCATCTTCGGAGCACTTTTAAGGATATTCCGGGGTTTTCGATCAAGGCAAAAAATATGATGAGAAACGGGCCCGCAAAAATTTACAAATTTATTATAATTTATTATACTTTGTACATTTCTAAATGTTATTTGACTCTAGTATACCTGTGTAATTATTTTAAATTTTTTGTGACCATTTTTAGTTATGTAATAACAATTACCTATGTTATATCTGCATGCAAGAAATTGTATGCATCACTTTACTAATAATTACAACACACCGGATTACTCACGTATAAAAGCCGAAGTATTGATCCGACAATTTGATTTTGAAAATGAGGGTAGTTGTGCGCCGATGTCAGCTGCGCCGAGTAACCGCGCGAGCAGAGCGTTGGCGCGCAGTGTTCGTTTCGCTGCCGCCGGGGTGAGCGCTCTCTGATGAAGGGCTACGGAATAGTTCGAAACAACTGTCGGAGCAATACTTCGGCTTTTATACGTGAGTTATCCGGTGTGTTGTAATTATGTGTGAGTCTCACGGTAGTTTCATGTTAAAAGTGGCACTTTACTAATCATAAAATCCTTTTCACACCACTTGCTCGACAATGGCTAATTATATAAGTAACTCATTATAGCCTAGCCCTTGGCTCTAGCCGGGTAATAATATTGTACTGAATTTCATTATAACCCGCCGGTTAGTAATATGAATCTCACTTCTCTTAGTTCTTATTGTTATACACTTAAAGTCTAATTTCGTAAAAATCGCACGGCTCCGAAAATCGAGATGGCCATGCCACCCGACCCGCCGCAGCGCCACCACCACGACGACCACCACCACCGAAACAAATTACAAATAAAACAAAAGCCGCGAGCCTTTGCTGACGCTGTAATTACAGTTAGGTACGCATTAGAACTGCTAAGATTCCAAATAAAAATATTACTTATCATTACACAACTGGACCAATGTCTCAAATATAATTTTTTACTTTTAATTCTGTTTTACTGTTGTTTTAATTAAATTCTTTTTCTAGTTGCCTTGGTTTTTATTGTCTCGCAAAAGGTGAGAAAAGTAGAGTATACTCCTCGGGGATACAACTGTTTATGTCTTGGGTGCGCTTAAATTATTCGCTCCTTTCAGGACTCATCTTAATTCCCTCGCTACGCTCAGGAATTAACTCATAACACCCTCGCTTCGCTCGGCAGTTAAATTTAGAGTCCTTCGCTGCGCTCAGGATTCAATATCGCGCCCGTGACATAATACAGTGCTTTATCCCCTCGGTGTACAATCTACTATTGTTCACGCTTTTAATTGATACTATTCATAAATAACGGAAAAACTACGCTGTGAGAAGGTGGCGAGGATGAAATAAGACTCCATTTGTGAAAGGACCAAACTTATAAAGGAAATAGATAAGTATTTTTGCGTTTGGCAGGCAATTAGTACGCACAACGTGTTTAATAAACTTTCCACCCAACGGATCAGGGACTACCGTAAATACAACACATTCATATTATAATATTACCGTCGAATAACAATGGATGTTGCGCAAAAGAAATATGACTAGAATTCAAATGATATCGGAAGCACGTCTGTTCCTTTTTGTCCTTCGTGATTGAATATTTTAGTACGTAGGGTTTTTATGTGGGGTTTTCGGTGATAACATATACCTATGACTTTTTTGTTGATAAATTACTTATTCCAGCCGGACACTGGAGGTAAAAGGTCGTGTACCTACATAACTTTTACTTGAAACAAAATCATTATCTGAATTAAAGTTGTGTATGTATCTACTCACTGCGGCGTGGTCTTTTCGGACCTTTTAAGTGTAGAAAATAAGGACCATGAAAATTAACCATCAATTGAATTACCATTACGAAATTGAAAATCGGTAGATATAAATCATAATTAAATTAGCTTTGGGTTCGTAATAAGACTCAATTCCCCGTGTCCCCGTGCAATAGTAAAGTCCAATTACTTAGCCATCAGAGCATTCGCAACCCGTTAAATATCTATCTAGTCTATGTATTAATTAATTGAAATTCAATTATGTAGCGTAAATTATTAAGTATGTAGATTCAAGCCTTTAGCGTGCTTGTAGAAATAAATGACTGGTCGAAGAGACTGACCGCAGTGACTGGTGGTCCTATTATTGAGTTGATAATTTATAGACGAGCCATTCTACGAAGTTGGTCCAGGGTGTGATTGTTATGTAATATTTTAAATTTGAGCATAATTATAATAGATTGTTCAACAAGGGACTAAAATAAGCCATGATGACACGAGATGTTTAGCCACCCGAGCTCATCGAGTAACGAGTAAGCAGCAGCAAAGAAAAAACCCAAATAGCCGTGCACCAACAATTTTGAAGAACAACTGACAGCCCTTTATTTTTATTCGGCGCCGTGGCGGGCGTTAATGGACTAGCGCCAGTCAGCCACCAACAGCAAAAAAGATTGAAAATAAAAAAAAATATTACTATCCAAAATGTTTGCACAATATGCAAGTGGCGAAAAAATGGCGAAAGTTTTTTTTGAAAGTGAAGTTTTGAATTATTCCATATTTAGCCAACAGATTCAAACTTGAAAAACATTTTAAACTAATTGGACCATGCATAATAAAACGAATTCATCCTTAATATAATTAAATAGATGCATATTCGTAATCATGAATCGTGTCTCACGAAATTAAATCGTTATTGTTTAATATTTTCGTACTATAGTTCTTATTTTGAGGTTATTTCCACGCCCTAACACTTGTCTATACTTACACAATCACAAACATCATGACTGGCTGTTAAAGGGTTTCCAAAGTAAATTAAAAAAATACTTTAATCCCTAGAGATTAATAAGGAGCTTTAGTCCCGACATGCAGAGACTAGAGTAACATTTGAAGAGCATGAGAAGTGAAAACAAATTAACGACCGAGTACTTAAAAAAATATATTGGAATCAAAAACGATTTCGAGCGGTTATTTTACATATTACTACGTGAAATAACCACTCGCAAGTGGTGAATAATTGTGCTGAATTTGAAATACAGGTAGATGAGAAGAAAATTACAGCTCTTATTAATTTAGTCAACTAGTAGAAATTTTTATTTGAGCTGCAGTTTTGTAGCCAAACGTAGATTTTATAAATTCCACTTTCGTATTATTAATAAAAAGGTTAAAAAAGTTTCAATTTTCTTAAAAATGAACAAAATGAAGAAACAATTGAGCGTCGACTGAAAGTCCTTTTGTTGAAAAATGCATTTTATTCTGTGAAGGAGTTTTCTGGCTCTGGATATGACATTTTGATTTATTAATTATTAATTTAATTGTTTTATATAAAATTTAACCTTTCTTGGATGTTATTATTATTTTATTGTTTTATAAGCAGTGACAATTCCTAGCGGAGAATTAATTTAATTGTACTTAATTGTTTTATTATTGTTGTTTTTGATTTTGTCATTTTTGTAATATTAGGCTAATCGAAGAATGCAAAAGGTGACGGATGAAGAAGTATTTAAAGCGAAAGATGTTTACAAAAGAGTGAAAGGATTAGTAAAGAAGACTTGTGACAGAAAGAAGGAATATTTTGAAAGTTTGTTTGAAAGAGCAGAAGAGTCGGTGCAAGTACCGGCTCATGCCGGAGAGATGAGTGAAAGTAGTCAGGAAATTGAAATGGTATGGATGAAATTGTGAACGCCATGAAAAGAATGAAGTTAGGAAAGTCTGCGGGGTATGACAGGGTGTCCGTCGAAATGCTGAGAGCCGGTGAAGGCGTGGTAGTTAGTCAGTTGTGCCACCTTTTCAACTTGACTGTGTTGGACGAACGGTCGGGTACCGGAAGATTGGTGCATGGCCGTGATTGTGCCGCTGTACAAGGGAAAGGGGTCACAACTAGACTGCAAAAACTACCGCGGAATAAGCCTTCTCATCGTCGTTGGCAAACTGTATATGCAAAAGTACTGATTGAAAGAGTTATGAAAGAGACCGATGATAAAATATGGGATGCACGGATCAAGTCTTCTCCTTGCGGCGGATAACCGAAAGGTATATAGCCAAAGGCCAGAAAATATACTGCTTATTCGGTGACTTGGAGAAGGCTTATGACAGGGTGATGAGGAATGAGCTGTGGTCAGCGTTAGCCATGCATGGGGTGAACAGTACTCTGATACGAGCACTAAAATCTCTCTATGAGGATTCTAGTGCTTGTGTGAGGATAAACGGGGTGTACACTGAATGGTTTAGCATCGAAAAAGGTGTTAGACAAGGATGTGTTGCGTCGCCGTGGCTGTTCAACCTATTCATGGATACGTGCCTGAATGATTTGAAAGAGAATGACTGTGGACTAAGGATGGGCGAGTTAACCATCAAATGCCTCCTATACGCCGACGACCAAGTGTTGTTAGCATCGTCGAAGGAGGAGTTGCAAAGGATGGCTAACATTTTATGTGGGGCAATGGAATTGAAAGGAAAGGTATGAAAGTTAATGTAAGCAAGACGAAAGCTATAGTGTTCGAAAAAGACGATAGTATGACAGAATGTGGGATTATGATTGCGGGTGAGAAAGTAGAACAAGTAAAAGAGTTTGTGTAAGTGTGAAAGTGTGAAAGTGATATTGAAAGAAGAGTGAATGCAGGAAATATGGTTAATGGAGCGCTGCGCGCCTTTGTAAGTAGTGAGAAGGTGTCAAAGAAGGCGCGTCTGGCTGTTCACAGAGGGGTGCTCGTTCCAACACTAATGTACGGTAGCGAAAGTTGGGTATGGCAAAAGAAGCATGAAAGTAGAATAAATGCAGTAGAAATGAGAGCGCTAAGAAGTATCGAAGGTGTATCACTGAAGATAGAATAAGGAATAGTGTGATAAGGTAACGTGCTGGTGTGAAAGAAGATATCGTGACTAGGATAGAAAAGAGTATGCTTAGTTGGTTTGGTCACGTAGAGAGGATGGATGAAAGAAGATTAACTAAACAGATTTACGAGTATATGGGGAGTGTGAATGGGCGCGTTGGAAACGGAAGGCCTAGGCGGACGTTCCGTGATCAAATTGGGGACATTTTGGAAAAAGGTCAGGTCAAGAGTACCCGAAACCGACGAACATGTATGAAGAGATTGATGAATGAAGCGAAAGAGGTATGTCAGGATCGTAGCAAGTGGAACAAAGTAGTCTCTGCCTACCCCTGTGGGAAAGAGACGTGACGGTATGTATATATGTATGTAATATTAAATTGATTTGTACCTATTATTACATTTTATTTTATTTTAATTACTCTTGACGATTTCAATATAAATTCTCCTAACTCGACAAAATACAATTTAGTTATGATGTTATTTTTATTAATTGAATAAATAATCTAATCTAATCTAATATAAAATAATTATTGAACATAATACCCGAGTCCTCTTTGTTTAAACTGAAGAAAAAAAAAACAGTTTCAGAATTTGCAATGTAGTAATTTCAAAGTTTATATCTTTTTAGAAGATTCTCAGCCAGTAAATTATGTACCGGGAACGATTTTTGATTTTTTCTAAACTAAAAAAGTAAAGCTAAGCCTGAGAAACGAACCCGTTTCCAGGAGCAATGACGAGTCCCTAACCTAAAGAAATGTATTGACGACTTCATAGCATGTTGAGGATGGATTCATTCCTGAATTACTTTTTACCATGCATACAATGCATGGTTTCCGAGGGGTAGCGGCAAATAAAATCAGCGCAGACGAAATAACAGGCAACAGCTAGTAAATAGGTAGTTAACAGATGTTCCTACTTACTTTTTGGCATGCTTTTTCCGTTTGCTAGCTTGCTTGCATTTTCATTTGCACTGAAATGCTGACGTTATACGAGTGAAACCGTAGTAAGAACTAGTAGAGTCCTCTAAATAATATATACACCTTAAAAATCTCGAATGGCCATGGAGGATGCCCATGGCTTAGTGGTTAAGCGTCCGTTCCGGAAAAACGGGATCATGGGTTCGGATACCTTTGGACATAATATACTATATCAAATCTTGTTTTTTTTTTCAATATTTTCGCGACTGCGTCAAGAGGAGGGTTATGTCTTCCGAAAGTCTATTTCAGCCTCTATTCATGTCAAATGAGGTCAATAGAATTGAGACTTATTAAATTATGGACTATGACAACACGAAACTTGTTTTCCCTTTTTTATTTCGTACGTAGTCAAAATCAAAACATTCAAACGACAATCAGCGCCGAACTCTGTTAAGAAAGAATTCTGTATAGGAAATTAATTAATATCGTGTTTATGATTGATTTGCGGTTTAATTGCGAGTCGGACTCACCGAGGGTCCCAAGAACCATGTAATTTATCGTTTTAATAACAATACTCTTTTTTTTCATTATGTTAGAGCCGCGAGCTTAACTTCATACATAGGTACTCGGCAAGTTTTCATTCAATGTTGTTTTCAAAGTTATTGTTGGGTTATGAACAGACCAAGTTCAATCCAATAAAAAACAATCGACAAAACAAAACAACAAACAAAAGCAGACATTCGAAGGCTTAGGGCTCCCGTCTTTGGGTGGGGTGACCCTTGAAAAGGTTTTTCAATAGGAAGAACAGATTACAGAACCTTGATGTAGAAAATTTTAGAATTCCAAGTGGACTGCGGCACCCTAAAAATTAGTTAACTAGTTCATTAAAATTAAAATTTTAATCACGGGTTTCCGCAAAAAAGTAATTATTAAGTTATATGACGTTACTTATAGCTAGCTGGAGGGAGCTTGCGAGTTAGTAAGGCTGGGGTCCTGGCCTGGGCTGCGCTGGTCAGCGGGGAGCAGCGGCTCAGGCGGCGCGGTGGGACGGGGGGCGCAGCTGCCACCCTGTCCTCGGCGCTCACTGCTCACCGTGGCCGGCGCACTCTCGCGTCAGCGGGCGGCGTCAGTCTTCACAGCGACCGCGCGCACTTGACACGTCTCCGCGCCGACCCTACGCCCAGCCTGCCATGTGTACGGTCAAACTTTACGCGAAAAATTCTTAGTGCGACATGAAAGAAAATCGTGAGCGACACGCCTTCCGGTGCCGAAGGTAGGTCACCTCTGTTCACACTTTAGTTTCCGAAGTTTGTCAAACTTTCAACTGTGTTGCGGGCAATTGGCGAATTGTTTGTTTACATCAATCAAGCGATGGTGACGATGTTTGCAATGCGAAATTTGTTTTTCTTTCTAAAGAAGGATAGGAAGTGATTTATTATATTTTAAACCGGCAATTTTCAGGTCTGGTGTAATTGTAACCATTACCAAATTAGAATCTAGAAAAATTTAAGGTTCTTTGGGTTGTTTGTTATCGATAGGCTTCGTGACTCATTTTTAATTATTTTCAACTAAAACTATCTCAAGTTCAAAACAATGAACTGGGCTCATTATTTTGAGCAGCAATTTACTCGTGCACCGAAAATATCACCGAGAAAAGAGGACACATACCTACTCTAATCCAAACCAAGGAAATCCAGACGTGCCTGGTCACTACTAACATGACGTTTGCCACAGAGCATTGCTTTGAAGACCGAATGGCCTAGTGGTTAGAGAACCTGACTATGAAGCTCGAGGTCCCGGGTTCGATCCCCGGTCGGGGCAGATATTTGTATGAAAATACAAATGTTTGTTCTCGAGTCTTGGATGTTTAATATGTATTTAAGTATGTATTTATCTATATACGTATGTTTATCCGTTGTCTAGTGCCCATATTACAAGCTTTGCTTAGTTTGGGGCTACGTCAATTGGTGTCGATTGTCCCAAGATATTTATTTATTTATTTATTGCATTGTTAGGTGTACCTACTGTGATGAGCTTGCGAGAGAAATCCGCCGGGTAAAAACTTGCGTCGTTGATGTGGATGTAAAAACTGCGAGCTAGACTCAGGTCCATCAGAAGACAACTGCAGAATAAATCCAGAACGATGGACTAAAGTTGCCAATAATAACCATTGGACAGGGATATTATATAGGCAGGCATATTATTTAATTTATGCTTTTTCTATTCTATATCTGAAAATGATAATACACTTGTTAAAAGATATCTCATGAACACGAGTAAATACCAGCACGATATAAAACACAGGAAAAAGATCGGGCACGTCTTTTTATTCGTTTGCAAAGCAAGATACCAAGTACCAACACATTGGTATTCAGCGCGTGCACACTTGCCAGCACAAGTTACATGTAGCTTGTTAATATCGTGCATGCAGGTTCCTTTTGCTGATTTTAACCGATGGCAAGCAATCGAAGAAAATTTACCGAAGGCACTTATAACACAACAGTTCCAATCTGGAAAATAAATCAGTTTTCCAGGCGCGGTTGAATCCAATCATACACTGATTGTGGAGTACCTACCTACCTAAGTAAAATATTTTCCATTAGGTCGGGTAAATTGATATGACGTACGTGTAAGCATACCTACCTGGTACTAGTATAGGTAGGTGTGATTCCTCTTCAAAACTAATTTTGTTTGCATAACGTTTAAGTAATACATTCGTGAGGGAGACGAATCAATTTAGGAAAATCAAAACGTCTTTTCCAATGAATCAACTTTCGCTTAAAAATTATTGTTCGCTATTACATAGTAAGATAATATCAGCTCAGTTTGATGTATCTATTGATTGATGGTCGCGATGTTTTATTTAAAACTGTATGCAAAACTTCGAGCAGACATGAAACAACCCTCGCATCAAATCTAACTCCCCTAGTTCTCGGACCCTAAAATAGGTACCTATTACAACAAAGGGGTCACCGGCTTGATTCCCACGTAGGGTGAGCTCCCGACAAAATGCGTAGTTATTCTTTGTGCCACTATCGCGTCATTATCAGCAATACTTTCTCTTCTTTATTATAGAAATCACAACAAGCGTTTGTTGCCACCCACGGCCCTTGTTTCCGACGACGGCGGTTTACATTGCTGGATGTAATTAACTTGCTAGTTTTTCGGAACCCCTGAACATATTGAGATAGGAATAAAAAATCTCTGCTATTCCACTTAAGTTCCTACTGTAACGCGTAGCACGAACCTACGCGATGTCGAACTCGTGGCACATTTTCAGTGAGCGGTGTTAAATGTTTTTTAAAGAAAGTGTCTTCTTCTAAAAAGATCTGTATGAATATTTTCTACAAAACTTAAAGGGAATTCGGTATTAACCTTAAAATTAAATAACCCACAAAGTTTAACGGCTTTTTTTACAGGAAATTTGCTTATTCAAACCACAATGAGTTCCGGAATTTTCTTTGTCTAGATTTTAGATTTATAATTTCATTCCAAAAGAATTTTATTAATTTTCAAAGACATCCATAGCAATCTTATATAAACGCGAGAAAGTTTAGATCAGAAACAAAGCTTATAACGGGCCTGGCGTTGTTACAACTTTTCGACTTAACAACATGTCGCGAACGAATATTAAAAGGTGGAACTTTGTTTTAGTCGTGAATGCCTAAACTGTTTCTGTACTAGGTAAGTAAGTAGACCTACGAAATAACAAGAAAATTAAGAGTTTTTTTGAGTCATAAATACAATGGTTTCCTTCAGTTCGGAAAATAATAAAAAAATCTCAACAAAGAATCAATAAAACATTTTATGACAATAACAAGGTTAGAGTTTATATTTTTAGTACGGCAGTTAATGAAATTATGGAAGTTACCTACTATTCAAAGGGGTTGGTTGGAAGGGTAAACAACTGTAGCGAAAAGAGCGTAAAGCTCTAAAAAGCGAATTTATTCGTTAGAATTCAAGAATTTAATGGGAAAATATTTGGTTTATTGTTAGTTTCCTACGCTACCTATGTATTTGACGCCATGACTCCGCTCTAGTGACCAATTTAAATTAGTTTTAAAACACTATGTATTTAGACTGTTCAGAGAATTAACACTAAATAAACCTATTTTATACAAGTTCGTACACTTTACAACACTTTGCTCTACTCGCTCAGGGTATATTTACTCAACTGAAATATCCGATAGTGGGTGTTCTATTAGAATGCTTGATACGAGTTTCATGCTTGAATTGATTCCACTGAATTGCATTTCTAATGAAAGCCAGCAGGTTCCCGCTTTACTAGGTAGTATTTTTAACTATCTATTAACTCTAACATTATTTAGCCGATTTTTTTTTTTTTTTAGTTACGTATGAAGTCACTGTGACACATTAAATTATTATGCACCTTATTTCAAAGGTATCAAAATTGGTATACTTACCCCAATAATAATGGTAGCAAAAATAGGTAAGTACTGATACAAAATGTTCGAGGAAACATCAGGCTTTGTGAATTTGTTACCCTCTGAACCTCTGATGTAAGAAAAGCCATCTCTTTGGATTTCTACGTTTCTCCGTCCTTAGGATTTCTTCCAGCCAATCCTTTATAAAGGCGTCTAATTGTCCTGCCATATCCGCATGGGCCTTTCTCCATCTTATTATATGTTTGAGATAAGTCATATTTTTTTGATGCCTAGTTGTTATCTTCGCTGATACTCATAAAAAGGAAAATGGTTAAGAATTACTGTCGTACATTGTTCGAAGAATAATGGCAAACTCCCGGACACTTTTCTTGACATTATTTGTTCGCAAATGTGTATGAAAAGCATGTAAAAACAAATAATCTTAATTTTGGAATAACTTTGTCTTAAATATTACAGTATTTACAGTTAAAGAAGTCAAGAATTAACAGATATTCCAATTATGTTTGTCAAAATACATTAAACTAAACTCAACGGGTTCAATAATCTTATATAAACCGTCGTATTATGAACAGTAGCAATAAGGAGCCGAGTAGCGGATATTCTACTGGCAACACCAACTTTTGTTGGAATTATTGAAATATTAACTTACAATTTTAACGTCCAAATGAGGGCCTAGCATGCTAGGTTTTGGCTCGGACTCATATATTAAAGCAAATGTTTATCTATATCCATTATATGTAGGTATACATATAATAAAGCTGAAGAGGGTCGAAAGTGGTCGAAAATGGAAGATATTAAAAAAAATGCCTGGGGATACTTAGAATTGATAACAGAACAGGTTCCGACAGTTTTTAGAAATTTTGTCTGTTTATCTGTGTGTCTGTATATTTGCGAGCGCATCACGAAAACGGCTGAACGGATTTTGATGCAAACTTTACTAATAAAAGAAGAAAGAAAGAAAGAAAAAAGTTTATCCATGATCTCTCTCTTGATAGTCTGTAATGATGTCCCACTGCTGGGCAAAGGCCTCTACCCTAGATCTTCAACGCACCCTGTCCGCACTTATGTCTTGCCAATCGCTCAAGAACGTGTCTAGGTCATCCCTCCATCTCCGCCTCGGCCTGCCTTATTTAAAATATGTGAAATTTAACTTGCAAAATTTTACCTATGTCCTTTTATCAACTGAAAAATAAACAAAGAAAAGTGTGCAAAAATAATAATGTAAGTAAATAATTTGTTCCCAGACTTACAGCGAACGGAAATCTGAAGCATAAGTTCAAAAATAAAAATAAATTACTTTATCTTCAACTGTAATGACGATTTTCATATTTATACGCTTGAGAACTCCTTTAACAATAATTTCGCCACTGCTCTTTAATTTCCGTATTCGCTCTCCTAACAATTTTCTCAACATTCAATATCAATTTAAACTTCTCTGACGATGTGATTAGTGGCGCAGTATGATCGTTCTAGACGAACAAGCTCACTTGTAAAGGCTCGCAGTTGAAAAACGGTTTTGGTAATATTTTCTAGTACGGCGGGCACCGCTTCAGTTTCCGGAAAAAATAAAAGTAACTCGGTACTTACCCGTTAAACCGCACGCCACGAGCGCTTCGCCCGGGGTAACTAAATAGAGGAAAAAGGAATGAATTTGTATAACCTTAATTATGAAATGGATGGACGCTGCTGAACTTCAGAGTTTACTGATTGCGTAGATATTAAGGTGTCATTATGCTGAACCAGACCTGATCTAACTTTGTTTGTTTTCGGTGCAGCGTGCTTATACATACTCGTATATGATTTGCTTCATTAATGAGCTTACCATGCCGAAAACCTATATAGCTTATCGGCGATAACACCTTCGTATGAAATGTTTCATGACTACCGTTCTATCATGTTAATCACACAAAGCCCACTGAGCAGATTAATTTCAAAATTTATAGTAGATGGGGTTATCTTCGGGGAATACAGCTCTCTGTACGCACCGGGAAAAATGGTTCCCGCGGGATCCAGGAAACAACGAAACATTTAGTAAATTATATTACTGTAAATTAGAATTTGAAAGGTTAAGTAGAAGAAGTGTGGTTTAGGTACATAAATGTTCACGTTAATCGAATTAAGTAGTTGGAATATTGATTTATGTGGTTCAATGGTAATTATTCCGAGTCGCGGCGCATGCGACGGGCGACCGTGTCAGGGCGTCGGTTGTAATAGCAAATTTGATTCAAGCACTAATCTATGCAACTCATAAATATAGAGTATTTTTTTATACAACAAGTAAGGTAAACGAGCAAGTGGGTTCCCTGATGGCAAATGAGCACCACTACCCGTGGAAATCCGCAACACAGACGCGTAGCCAGTCTAGATGGCTATGATAGAATACCTACCTCATGTGTCAGTAATTACGAGTACACCGGCTATCTTACTCTCTACGCCGTTTCGATCACGTGTAAACGACTGCACCGTTATGTATGAAATTTCGAACGTTTATTCCTGTAAAGCCCAGTTCATGCGGAAGATCGATACCTAGTCATGTGCCTTAGGTCATTATTGAATGTCCAACCGTTGTTCATGACGAATTTATTTTCAGCAGGGGCCTTACCATGACGCCTTAATGCGATACAATTCCGACTCAGTTCAGGTTTTAGCTGTCCTTTTTAGTATGGATCTGACAGCGATTGAACCTAAACTGAATGGTAAGGCCCCAGGTCGTACTGAGAGCAAAACGTCCTGTGTTGCATTTAGTCTGCTAGACATAATGTCCGTAAGTGAGAAGGATCGCAGCTCGACCATCGGTGAGTCAACAAAAAGGAGCTCTAAAGTACTAAGATCGCACCGGCTGACTCAAAGGTGTTCGAAAGACTGCTGCTTAACAAACTGAAGCCCCACAGAGAGTCACGTCCGGAGCAGTTCGGCTTCCGCACAGGCCACTCAACAACTCTGCAGCTCACAAAAGTGCTCCATTTCCTAGCGACGACGAGAAACCGGAGGGAGCACGCCGTGGCAGCACTCTTGGACATGGAAAAGGCGTTCGACCGCGTATGGCATGACTGCTGTACAAGCTGTCAACGTCGCCAGCTCCTAAGCGCATCGTCCGCGTCCTGGCTTCGTTCCCGACCGACCGGAGGTTCGTGGTGGCGGTGAAAGACGCCACCTCGTCGGAGCGCCGTATCCTAGCCGGCGTGCCTCAAGGAAGCTGTCTGTCCCCGGCTCTGTACGCCCACTTTACCGACGACATCCCGGTGACCGGAGATGTCAAGCTGGGGCTCTTTGCCGACGACGCTGCATATTTTGCCTCCTCGATGAGCATCACCCACGCGGCAAAGAAGCTTCAAAAGACACTCGACGCCCTTCCCGACTGGCTCTCCCGATGGAGACTGTCGGTGAACGTAGGGAAGACACAAGTCATCTCCATGGGACAGACGAGAACTCTGCCGCCGCTCCGACTCTATGGTCAGGAGGTGCCATGGTCAGGCACCGTAAAATACCTGGGAGTCACCATAGACAAGGGACTCCATGAAGCAGCATGTCGACGGGGTAGTGAACCGTGCGAACTCCCCATGTGCACGAAGCTGGGGATCTACAAGACCTACGTACGGTCGCGCCTCACATATGCGGCACCAGCCTGGTACGCACTTGTGAGCGAGTCCAACCGCAAACGTCTACGTGCGCAGGAACCCCAATCCCTGCGCACCATCGTCGCCGCCCCACGCTCCGTGCGCAATGAGGACATCCAGCGCAGCCTCCACTGGCAGAGGCTGGACGCATTTATCGAGCACCTCGCGCGCCACATGTTCGACCGCGCTGACAGGCCACCGATCCCGTCATGCCGCAGAAAGGCAGAACGGGAAAAGAGCCTCAGATAGGCAACCATCCGCTACGCCAAGATAGGCTAATCTAACGACTGGACAGGACTAACGCCGCAGAGAGGCCGAAAAACCAAAGATTGGTAAGCACAGACCGGCCCATTGTTATGGGCCGCGACAGCCGCTGACTTAAAGGGCAGGGCCCTGATAAGTCTTCCCCACACCCCCCCGAGCTTCGCGCGGGGAGGCGTGTGCGATGATTCGCGAGGCCGACGGTTCGTGCGGGAGTAGAACAGCTAATGTAACTAACGGTGACCAAAAACCCTTAAGAGGGTACATCCCTAATGAGCTGGCAACGTCGCATTTTTGGTAATTTTTTGCGATTATTTCACAGAAATTGAATGAAAGTTTCAAATTTGAGTTTGTAGTGCTCTTCATTTTTAGTGTAGATATTAATGTATCTAATGCAAAAATTGATCGCGATGAACTTTTATTTTCTTAATAAAACGAGACAAGTATAGTATATTATCCCTTATTGTGATATTTGTGATTCACCATATCGTCGCTTCGGAGGTAAAGATACTAAAGCGACACTTTGGGCCAAATTGAGTTATATATACCATCGGAATCAGCAAATTTTTCTGCGTCGATCTATCTGGGTTTCAGGACGATCGGAGGACTTTTTTGGCGCTTTAGTCCCTGAAAAATCAGTGAAATTTGGGACACTAATTACTAATCCAACGCTTAAATTGAGTATTTTCTCTTTAGTGCTTTTACCTGTTTTAGTTTCTATACCATGTATATTGTTAAGTCATTTGTAATTTTTCACCGTTAAATACATTTGGCGTTTTAGTACTCTGTGCATATTAAGAAATTTGATTCTTCGTCGCTTTAGTTAATTGTTCCGTTATATTTTGAAGTTTTGGATGCTTTTAGTATTATGGTTAAACTGATAAGAATATATTTAAGTCGTTTGAGTATTTAGTACAAAACAGTTAACATAATTTGTGGTGTATTAGCGTTATTACAACGTATTTTCAACGTATTACAATGATATTTTCATACAAATTGTAGATATTATGCCAAAGCAATCTGGACTTAAATCGTAGGAATTTAAGTTACAATCACTTTACCAAGGATACTATGCGCGGCTGCGGTGAGCTTTTTATCACTTTTCCTGTCCCCCTCCCCCTCGCATTGTTGCGAGTGGTGCGCGCTCGCGCTTGCTTACTGTCAGTCCGTTCCAACCACTGAACGTCTTTTGTTAATATCAATAAAATAATAGAGCATGTTGGCGACAAAACGTGAAATACCTAAGTGATCGTGATTACTATATTATGGTGAGAATTATATGGATCGGAAATAGGATCTGATATACAAACATACATACAGTCACGCCTCTTTCCCATAGGGGTAGGCAGAGATCACATTGTTCCACTTGCTACGATTTTGACATACCTCTTTCGCTTCATCTACATTCATCAATCTCTTCATAAATGCTCGTCGGTTCCGAGTACTCTTGACCTGTCATTTTTTCAAAACGTCTCCTGTTTGGTCCAGCAACATCCGTCTAGCCCTTCCCCTCCCAACGCAACCATTCACAGTCCCCATCTGTTTAGTTAGTCTACTTTCATCCCCTCTCTATGTGACTAAACCAACTACCTCAGCATACTTCTTTCTATCCTAGTCACTATATCTTCTTTCACACCAGCACATTCCCTTATCACACTATTCGTTATTCTGTATTTCAGTGTCACCCCTTCCATATACTTCTTAACGCTGTCATTTCTGCTGCATTATTCTACTTTAAAGAAAGAAAGAAGACACTTTTTCCTTTCATGCTTCTTTTGCCATACCCAACTATCGCTGCCGTACATTAGTGTTGGGACGACCACCCCTCTGTGAACAGCCAGACGCGCCTTGACCATGTTTCCTGCATTCACTCTTCTTTCAATATCACTTTCACATTTTCCATCTTTCGTAAACGCCGAGCCCAGATATACAAACTCTTTTATCTGTTCTACTTTCTCACCCGCAATCATGACCTCACATTCTGTCATACCATCGTCTTTTTCGAACACCATAATTTTCGTCTTGCTTACATTAACTTTCATAGCTTTCCTTTCCAATGCCCCACATAAAATGTTAGCCATCGTTTGCAACTCCTCCTCCGACGATGCCAACAACACTTGGATGGTTAATTCACTCATTCTTGATCCACAGTCATTCTCTTTCAAATCATTTAGGCACGTATCCATGAATAGGTTGAACAGCCACAATGACGCAACACATCCTTGTCTAACACCTTTTTCGATGCTAAACCATTCAGTGTACGCCCGTTTATCCTCACACAAGCACTAGAATCCTCATAGAGAGATTTTAGTGCTCGTATCAGATTACTATTCACCCCATGCATGTATAACGCTGACTCATTCCTCATCACCTGGTCATACGCCTTCTCCAAGTCAACGAATAAGCTGTATATTTTGTGGCCTTTAGCCATATACTTTTCGGTTATATCACAGAATAAATAATAGTATACGCCGCAAGAAAAAGACTTGATCCGTGCATCCCATTCGCCTTCTAAAACCCGCTTGTACATCCCATATTTTATTATCGGTCTCTTTCATAAGTCTTTCAATTAGTATCTTCGCATACAGTTTGCCGACGACGCTGAGAAGGCTTATTCCGCGGTAATTTTTGCAGTCTAGTTGTGACCCCTTTTCCCTTGTACAGCGGCACAATCACGGCCTTACACCAATCCTCCAGTACCCGACCGTTCGTCCAACACAAGTTGAAAAGGTGGCACAACTGACTAACTAGTAAATACCACGCCTTCACCGGTTCTCAGCATTTCGACCGACACTCTATCATATCCCGCAGACTTTCCTAACTTCATTCTTTTCATAGCGTTCACAATTGCATCCATACCTATATCATTTTCCTGACTTCTTTCTTTCATCTCTCCGGCATGAGCCGGTACTTGGACTGATTCTTCTGCTCTTTCAAACAAACTTTCAAAATATTTCCATCTTTTTAGCACACACTCTTCTCCTTTTATAACACTCCCATCCTGGCTTCTGATTTCACTCAGCTTCGAGGCTGTGTTTTTGCCACAGGCTGTTTTATAGACTTCTTAATATTTACCCGGAAGTCATCAGCAAGCCTCCTATCAAAACTATCTTTATGTTCATTCCTCTTCTTCGTCGTCTTTACTAATCCTTTCACTCTTTTGTATTGATCTTTCGCTTTACATACTTCTTCATCCGTCACCTTTTGCATTCTTCGATTAGCCTTTTTCGCTAACCAATCCAACCATGCCTTCTTCTTTTCTGTTTGTTCTCGAGTCTTGGATGTTTAATATGTATTTAAGTATGTATTTATCTATATAAGTATGTTTATCCGTTGTCTAGAACCCATATCACAAGCTTTGCTTAGTTTGGGACTAGGTCAATTTGGTGTCAATTGTCCCAAGATATTTATTTATTTATTTATTCTTCTTTCTCCCTTTTCCCCTTTTGCACACCCCGCACACTTTAGTAGCAACATTCACAACTCCTTCCTTAAATGCCGTCCACACCTTTTCTATCTCTTATACCTCATCTACATCCCGAAATCGATCCTTTAATTCGTCCTTTTACTTTTCTCTTACATTCTCGTCTAGCAGATTCTCTACTTTTATTCGCTCTAGGACACTTAGTGGGTTCTTTGACCCGGTGCAGCCATCGTTTAAACAGACCACTAATTCGGCATATCACCAGGTGGCGGTCTGTATCGATGCCGACTCCGCGGTATGCGCGAGTGTCCCTGACTTTCATTCTCAATCTTTCATCCACGATCACGAAGTCAATCATACTCTTCGCACTTCCATTTTCTCTTGTGTACATATGGATCTTTTTATGTGCAAACATTGTGTTTGTCACACAAAGATTCCACTCCAAACACACTTCAAGTATACTTTTCCCGTTTTCATTCACTCGTTCATCCCCAATCTCACCAAGCACTCTTTCATACCCGTCACGCTTTTTACCTACCCATCCATTAAAATCACGTAGCATGATAATCCCCTCGTTCTCCTTGCATTTAGGTACTCAAAATTTCTCTCACACCATCCCAAAACTTGTCTCTTTCAGTTTTGTCTTTTATAGACCCACTCGCTCCGACATCCGTCGGTATATGAATACACCGAGAATGAAGATACGAGTGAGTCCAACTTTCAGCCTCACCTAGACAAGCCTGGGACTCACACACTCAAACTCAATCACTTACTCAGCCACTCTTGCGGAAAGTATGACATCAACTCCCTGACAGCCTCGATTGGCACCGGGCCAATATGGCCTGTAGGGTTCATGTTCGATGGTGTCACATCCTTTCCGCTTGGTCTCATTCACACAGAACATCAATATGATCCATCATCTGACACACTTCGTCTATTTTATTCTGCATTCCTCCTCTAATATTCAAAGTAGCGAAGCGGCTTTCTCTAGCCCACTTCTCGCCCCCGTAGTGAACGGGACGTGACGGGTTGCGAACCTCGTCGCCGCCATCCTGGACATCAATTTTATTTATAAATTGAACCATTTCGTTCCCACGAGCAGCCAGGGAATGGATGTCTGTCCTGGCAGAGCCCCGCATGCCAGAATAAGGCAAGCCTTTGACTGGGATCGCCTTGTCCCCAAGGCTATTTGGCACTAGTTTTTTGGCATTAGTATATTGTCTTTCAAACATTCAACTTGCAAGTCTACTAAGTATTTGTAATGTTGTATGATTATCATTTAATCAGTGCTTAAGCATTATGCAATTGTAAAATAGTTTGATTTTTGGTGAATAAGCATTAAACACAGTTTGATAAGAAATTGACTAGCGCCATTAAGTAAATTGAAGATATAAAAACTAAGATAAATATCCCGTTAGTCATCTGAAATTATGATATATTAAACCACTTCTTACGTTTAGTCCTTTTACCTTATTGTGTTGTCTCAAAAAGTTGAAGACGAATGACTAAAGCGCCACCTATCTCCTGAACTATTGTACTTAGGTCAAAATTATAGACTTCAGTTCATAGTATGCTAAATTAGCTTTCATACAGTCTTAGAAATTCTAGAATGTGTTCACAAGGAAACGAGTTATGAATTTTTTTCGTTAAAAAAAAACTTTAAATCGCTCTCCTGTAAAGTTGGTCAAATGTCGCTTTAGTATCTTTACCTCCGAAGCGACGATATTGATATACTTCAGTTAATTACATTTCAGACTTTTAATTATTTTATCTAAAATATTGTTAAACTTTACAAGAGTAGGTACAATTGGTGTTTTTTTTTACTAGCTTTAGTGTTAATTTTTTATTGTTATTGTTCACAATCACAAAAATGTACTATCACACAACTGGGAATCATTATTTTGTTTTATTTACTAAAATATTCAAAATATCCAAATTATCCGAATATTCGGATTCGTGTTGTGGACCTATTCATATTATCCGAATTCTGAAAATGGACGGATATTGCAAACTCTAGTCGAGGGAGAAGAAACATAATACACATGAAACAGTTTGTTATAAAATTTAGTTTTACTCAATTTGTAATGTTCAAATAGAGAAGTTTTATTTAAAAAAGTTACATTTCGTCATTTTTCATAGTATTCAAAATATTCAAAATATTCGAATATTGAATGCTGTGGTATTCGGATTTTATAAACGGCGGATATTCGGATAATTTGAATATTTGAATATTCGGATTGCAAACCCTAATCGCAGGCAAGGAAGCCCAGGGAGCAAATTGTCCGCAATTAAAAATATCCTTGAAGCGAATCGTCATCAACGAAAAATGACAAAAAAATAAATCTTCCCTAATTCATAATACACTATTTTAACCACCGACGCAAAAAGAGGGGTGTTATAAGTTTGATGTTGATATCAGTGTGAGTGTGTATGTATATGTGTATCTGTCTGTGGCATCGTATCTCTCAAGCGGATGGATCGATTTGAGTGCGGTTTTTTTATTCAATAGCCAGTTTCCTGGCGGTGGTTCTTAACCATGTTTGGTGAACATCGGTCCAGCAGTTTGAAGAGCATCAACTGTATAATTATGATTACTCGATTAATGGGTTAATGTTATTAATGAAGAACTTCTTTTAATAATAACCACGGTTTAAATAAATTGGTGTCAATTGTCCCAAGATATTTATTATTTTATTATTATTAAAATTGAAAATGAGATCTTTCTATGTAGCTAACATTTTACATTTAAAAAATTCATTATATTTAACACAGCGACTCATTTCCTTAATAATAAAGGAATATGTCATTGTTTGCCAAAGGTAATTTTTACTTAGATTAGTTATAGCGTGGAGTACAATTTTAACTGCGGACGTTTTGCTCCCGTGATCATTTAAATTGCAGTCGTTTGATCAATGTGACATTTTGATTTGTTAACACAGGGCCTTTTAAATTGCGGACGTTTTGCTCCCATGACATATTACGTTACCTTCGGACTTTTATTTAACGAGGACGTTTTTCTATGATGACAATTTAATGTACTTAGGTCGATGAAATAACAGGACAGCATCATTTAAATTAACTATAACGCGGCAAACCGATTGTTTCAATCTTCGAAATGTTTATTCATTTGTTAAAATATTCAATCAATCAATGGCATTTGCGTCTATTGCAGACGAAATTATGTCAAATTACTAAGGCTACTCAAATCAACATAGTATCACTATCACTACATAGTATAAAATAAAGTCGCTTTCTCTGTCCCTATGTCCCTATGTATGCTTAAATCTTAACTACGCAACTGATTTTGATGCGTTTTTTTAATAGATAGAGTGATTCAAGAGGAAGGTTTATATGTATAATACATGCATCACTACATAGTATAAAACAAAGTCGCTTTCTCTGTCCTTGTGTCCCTATATCCCTATGTCCCTATGTCCCTATGTATGCTTAAATCTTTAAAACTACGCAATTGATTTTGATGCGGTTTTTTTTTTAGAGGAAGGTTTATATATAATACATGCGTAATATACCTTGCGAAGCCGGGGCAGGTCACTAGTTGTAACATAAAAAGCATTATGATTGTAATAATATGTTACATCATAAGGTTTTAATTTTCTTTGTGATGTGGGTTCCAACGCAATTTAATATATTTACATACCTACTAACAACCTCTGAATATCAAACGGTATAACGTCTACATACAATTCTTTGTTCTTTACTTTTACATATTTGCATTTCTCCTTTCGTTATAAAGTAATCATTCTATTGACAATTCAATTTTCTTCTGTAACAGCTTCATAAAAAATAGGAAATATAAGTACTACGTTTCTTTCCACTCATGTTTATTCATCGCATACTCAAATTTGATTTCGCTCGACTGTATAGCAGGATTCGCAGGGCCATGCCATGTGTACATTATGTTTCAGCGTATTGACGTTTATTACTCGCCAAATTTGTTCTGTGGTATTTCGTGTGGATCTGTGGATCAGCCAGTAGAGAAACAATTTTGAGGGAACGATTAACCTGATTTGAATGACAATATTATGGGACTACCTAACGTAAACTTTTGCGTCATGCCAGTTACTAAAACATTAATTACTTACATCGAAAAAGTGTCGATATTTAGCGCCAGCCATTTGTTTGATAACGTGTTTCATGGAATTATACCTACCGGATGAATTCTTACTCTGTATACCTACATACATTTCACTAAATACAAATAATATTTTTTTTTCATATTGGCGGGGGCACTAGTGTGCCCCCAGATAATAATAATAATAATAAATATCATGGGACAAATTACACAAATTGACCCAGTCCCAAACTAAGCAAAGCTATTTATGGGTACCAGGCAACGGATGAACATACTTATACATATAATGTAGATAAATATATACTTAAATACATACAACATCCATGACTCAGGCACAAACATTCGTACCTATTCATCATACAAATGTCTGCCCCTACCGGGATTCGAACCCGGGACCTCTAGCTTCATAGTCAGGGTCACTATTGTCACTAACCACTGGCTATCCGGTTGTCGAATTATTATCGTTTTACTTGATTTTCTCAGTGATACCAACTGACGCAACATTCTTGACAAGAAGGCTCGAGACTCAATGTCGACATGTCCTCCGTCGACATCTAATAATGTGGGAACGATTTCCCATTTGTAAAGGGAAAGGAGAAATAAAGAAAGAGGCTTGTAACCCACTGCTAATGTCGGTCGCGGAAGCCCACACGAATAATACCTGCCAGTTAGTTACTTAAAGGTATTAGATGTTTAAGTGGTTTGATTTACGTAGAAAACGGTTGGTTAATCGAGTAGACACGGTAAATTGCTTTTAAGCCACCTGATGATAGCTCTCGGGTCATTTCATCCTGGCGTCGTTAGATCCGACGCTCCCCGGGCGAATAGGGAGTCTGATACGAGGCCGTGGTTTCTTTCAGAGGGTGGAGTTAAGTTAACAAACCGATGAAATAAAAAGTTTTCGGTTGTGTTGTTAGTCCTTTTCGTATGCACTTCTACATCGCGTTTTCGTGCCATTACCGCTTCCTTCGCACTTCGTCTATTATTTGCTCCACCTCTTTCATAGTGCGGTGTTACGAGTTACGATATCGTTTTTACGTTCCCCGATGGTGGTTGCGGATAAATGTTTCCTATGTTTTTTATTCTGTCGGGTGAGTTGCACTTCTGCACAAAGTGCGCCTGCAGCGAGCAGCCTTTAATTGAGGTAGTAGTTGGTGTGAGGCACGGCACGTGCCGCTGTCACTCGGCGGGGCGCGGGGCGGGGGGCGGCACCGCAGGACGAGGATTAAGGTAACAGCACAGATTATTACATCGCCGACGATCCATTCATTTAGTCCATGACTGAGTGGATTTCAACCTTTTTGTTAGTTATCAGGCCGCTTGTCCGCCTCTTTGACAAATTGTTAGGCCCCCTTAAAAGCTTTGGCGGCTTAAAAATAAGTCTTAAACTTAAATGGAAATAAGGAGAACAATTATGATTTACCGTTTAAAGAGGAATTAATTACCCGACCGATTCAGCGTATGTAAATAAATTGGTTTCCTTACGACAAGGGTAAATTCAATTACAAGCAAGGTAGATTCAGCAGTATAAGAGCTTATACTCATACCCATAAATGCTTTTGTGCCTCTAACACTAAAAATTATCGAACGTTGAAGGTATCTACTGGAATATAGTGCAAGCAAACAAAACAACAAATACACGTCACTTAGAAGCCTTCCGTGCCTGTTTTCGTCGACTATACTTATTTAAATCTTGTCAGCGGTCTTCAGTACCTTATTACAAAACAGCTATGTAAATTAAAATGTCAGCAAAGCACACAGAATTTGAAAGGTCTGCCCGTTTTACTGACAAAGGTGTATAGAGAGAACAAACTCATCAACCTTTATAACTAGTGACACCCAACTTAATTTTATTTTTGGAGTTTACTTAGGTTCTCTTTACAATACATTACCTCGCAAATAATGTCGTGCATGGGCGTGGGTAGAGTCAGAAGTAAATATATAGGTGTATCTACATTATAATACAGCTACGGTCCCAAAAATATTTATCTAAACATGTATTTTAGACCTCGCTATTAGAGCTTTGATCAAATATTGTTATTATTAATTAGTCAAGAAAAAACATAGAATGTATGTACTCTTCAACGGTTGATTTGATTGTCTTGAAATTTGGTTCACATAAATGTAGGACTGATGACAATGCAAGTACAATCAACAAAAAGTATAGGCAGCAATTTTGAAGCCTGTACCTTAAATTAAACATTTAGGTTAGGTTATTTATTTAAGCACTAACTGTTGCCAGCGACTTCGTCTGCAAATAATTCGTTTAACGCTATCCCGCGGGAGCTACGCAATTTTCCGGGATAAAAAGTAGCCTATGTGCTATTCCAGACTTTTCTCTATCTATGTGCCGAATTTCATCCAGATCCGTTGGGCCGTTCTGGCGTGATTGAGTAACAAACAAACATCCATCCATCCATCCATCCATCCATCCATCCATCCATCCATCCATCCATCTATCCATCCATCCATACTTTCACATTTATAATATTAGTTAGATTAGATTAGCTACATTATTATTGTGATTTCTACATACCCCTTAAGCCCAGAACTTTTTTGTTTGAAGGATTTTCGTAATCGGCTTATCTACATTCATAATAGGTAAACATTTTGTCCCCTGGAAGTTAAATAAGTTCTAGGATCGAGCGGTTCCGTAACGCTGCTCCTTTGTTTTAATTGAAATAAATTTTAAACAATGTCTAACAATGTCATTGCACTGAACTAAGAAAGTGGCTATAATAAATGTAATTTTAATTACATTAGAACGTATCGTCTTCTGTGAGTAACGTTGAAAGTATGTGCATTTATATTAAAATGCAACCTTTCTGCTAAGTACCTACCTATTCATACTGTCATTTAATTTAGATTTTACACCACATGTAAATAAATACATACCTAAGAATTAAGGACTACGACTCAGAGATCATTATGACAGTGGATATCTGAGGTGGAAATATGATTGTAACCCCCATATTCATAAACGCTCTATAGGCTCCTGCCGACTTAGCATTCGTTTGTCCTTATCTGTCACTTTAAGGACGTTTGTCTAAGTTAGCAGAAGCCTATAGAGCATTTATGAATAAGGTGGTAAGTCTTTACTGGCACCTACTTATTCAACGAACAATCACGTGAACTCAAAAATCCGACTCCCAACTCCGCTTGAAACTGATACGGACTGAATTTGTTCAAAACGTAATTCTCTCCTGTCAAACTTAGTTGCCAACTGTCAAACCGCGCTAAATCTACGTGAATTTCCACTGACATTTTACCAGTGATTAAGGCTTTCACTCGAAAATATAATTCCACCTTTTGCCTTTGATTTGTCGAGTTACGAATTACCCTTACAAAAATCGACTGACAGGTTGTCTGATTAGACACCGAGTGTTTACGACGTTGTTATGTTATCCACTATTCGTTTCTACTTTGTAAATCGAATAATCTGGAATTCTAAAAGATTATACCATGCATGCTTTTTTTAATAGTTATGAATATTCAATTCTCGTAGTTTTTTTATTTAATAAACGTCCCACTTCAAAAAGGTGAAAAGGATGAAAATGAAATGAAACTTTTCCGTACAAAATTGTTAAATGTCCAATAATTTTATGTTAAATATTTCGCAGTTACCTACGTCAAAAGTTAGCCCACGTTTCATTTGTACTGCATGTTGTAACGGTACAACTTTTAGGAACAGCAGAGATAAATATTTAAAAAATATATATATGTATGTAAATTTAATAACAAGTTATGTAGTTATCACTGACAAAATAAAATCAATTACAATAACAGAAAATAGGAAAAGAAACTACCTTATTTTAAGTAAATATACTTCTAAATTAACATACTTACATAAAAACGAATCACTAAATTTGTTGCCAAACGCAAAGCTCTACAACGGCTGGATATCGATTTGGATGAACTTCTTTTAAACTATTCATTGAAATCTTATAAAATTTGATATGAAGACAAAAAAAATAATAGTTGCTCAGAAATACCTACATAAAATACTTAGCTTTCGACGGAACGATGTCTGTCGGATCAGCTAGTTTCAAATAAAATAAAACTTTCTAAAATGAATATTTCCACATAAACATTTCATGTGAAATTGGCGGCCAAAAAGGCCACATTCAGCGTGAATTACTTTAGACCACGTTGCGTTTAAAGCTTACCATGAGCTGAAGGATGTATAGCAAAGAAAGCTGCACTCAATTGCAAAGTAATCCAATTATGGCCCCGTTGGCCCCAACGGAAGACCAGCGCTGGCTGTAAGGCCAGCAAATGCTGAGTTGGGACCATTTTGTTGTAATTTATTTTTCTTAAGTGCGACCATTGTCATAAAACATTAATAAGCAGGTACTTACAAAACAAAAAGAAAACACAGATACTTTATTAGAGAATAAATGCGATTTGTAAACAAAGCAAGAGGACATGAGACATGACATACAGACTCCAAGGTAGTGTAAGAACAGAAATAGAAAAATCACGCTCGCTTGTATCAAATTGCTCCACTGGATTGCGGTGGAGCTTGTGGCTATGAAATTCGATTCTGTATTTTCCTTGTCATGAATGATTCAAGTCTGTGATTGTTTTTCAAAGGGACCCTTAAAAGGGAGGTAAGTTGAAAACAAAACTAGGTAGAATGTTTTGTGCCAATAATTATAGGTAATAACATAGTGCGGCTGACAGGGTTGTCCGAGGGTGACGCTAGAGTTATAACTTTGTGCGCGAAGATAGGTATACTCGTAATCTTTTAAGTATATATTTGTATAGTAATAAATAAATATCTTGGGACAATTAACACCAATTGACCTAGACCCAAACTAAGCAAAGCTTCTAAATACGGGTATGGGTTGTATATAGTATGCATTACGTATGGAATGAGATAGAGTTTTCAATCGGTGTTTTCTTACCCTATTACCAAAATTTACAAAGTCCAACGTGTGTATATTCTGAGTCAGACTGGGTTAGATTTCAAGTCTATATTAATTTAATAAACAATCGCATAAGTACTTACACGTTTATTGTTTTCATTCATATTTTCACTATTTATATTGTTAAGAAACGTACCCTTTATCGCGTCGGGAATGATAGAACAAATGCCCATCAATTTTATGGACACATTGTTATTGAAGAAAAAGAAATATGTTGCACTTAAGGGTTGTGTTGTATACGCATAAAAGAAAGTGATTCTTTGTAAGGCATCATTTCCGCAAAATATTTTTTGTGCTATCCAATTCTCAAGTATGTCACGTTAGGGGGTAGGTACGCTCAATACGGTATTCGTATATAAATTCTATTATTTTTGTTTTGTGTGCCCAAAGGACTTTATTTTCCTAAGGGTATTGTGTTATAGCAAAACTTTGTACTTGCAGTGATTTGGCACGTCCCAGGAAGAAAGGAGAAAATATATTGGGGTAGGGCAATATAATACAACTCCAGTTCTAGTCTATGTAGATCAATCTTAATGTTTATGTATACCTACCTATCACAGTATAGGTGCATGTTTTGCTCGGTTTATATTCATTTATGATTTACATAATTATAGTATTTTTTATATCTTAACCTAATACTTGCCTAAGTATATAATAATCTATCCGGACATTTTTCAAACTCTTGCTAAATTCATGCGTTTAGATTGTATCATGTACTTATGACATTTTTAAAGGGTAAAATGAAACGAACACTACGACTTATCTTTATTTGGTTCTACACATAGATGACTTCTGCTTTGAATTAGTTTAGCTACGTAGATTCATCAACATGTAGTAGAGCCCCAGATATCTGCGCGTGATAGACGAGAGTTCTTTTCGTTGTTTGGTAAGTCTAATGCTCGGTACGATTACCATAGTAAGTATTCCATCGATCGCAGCCCGCAAACAAACCGCACGGAAAATAATTATTATAAGCTTGCTATAGATACAAAAGGTATTTTAATACGAAATCGAATAATTTCCATTGATTAGAGTATTGCCTTTAACAAATTCTAAAAGAGATAGTCTAGCGTATGAACACGATTGGGGTGACTGTTTCGAAGTTGAGAAAAGGTCTGCCTGACCGGGTGCGTAATCTTTTTTCCATGGGCCAAATCCTACCCTATTACCCACAACGGTACGTATTCGTATTAGGGGGAGCTTACCCCCTCGTCTGCTTGCTCGCGCCGGTTTGTTCGACCGAACGCCTCATACGCATCAATGCCAATTTTTATTCCATTTAAAGCTCTTTTTGAATATCAATAGGCCTCCTTACAAATGCTTCGATCGTTCGCGTCCGTACGATGTGTAATTCAAATTACAAAGTCTATAGGCCATAATCTCATTCATACCCAGTCATATTCAGGCCGCCACAACCTATTCCCGTTCGGAGATTTGAAATGATTTAACTTTTTTGTCCAAGTTTTTCGCATATCTCCTACCTCAATTTATTCCAAAAGGTGTGCATGTTCACGCATTATAATCGAGTTTATTATCAAGAAAGGTAGCAATTGGCTATGAATTTACGGAATTCATTTATTATGTTTTTTGACTGTAATTGTATTAAATGTCTTGGAAGCAATAGAAGCGACAAGCTGCTTCTAGTAAACATATCCCTAAATCACACGTGTGCCTCTTTTATAAATCTTCTTTATTGTTTGTTATTCACAATCTTCGAACAAAACATTCCTTTATCCTGATTTAAGAAGGTTGTCGTATTCGAGATTTGGTTTTAAAAGAACATGATGTGTAGCGAATAGGTTTAATCCTTCTGTTGTGCTTAGTGTTTTGGGATCTACAAAACATTCTTCGGAATTGCGTCCTAGCTTAGTTAAGGAAAGTACGTCGGAGTAAATATTAGGCATTGTACGAGTATGTAGAGTGTCCTGTCATTTTTGTTAAATTATAACAACGTGGCAGGGGAAGCTGCGTGCCGGAATATTTGTGTTTATTTGGCGTCGACTGGAGAAACAAGTTCTTACACAAAACGTTCTTTGTACTGCGGCCCATTCAACGAAAAAGTGCCCTCTATCTATGTTCCTATAAATAAAGTGAAATAACAGAAATGGTGACATAATCTCGGAGTGGTATTGTGTAGGCTTTGTTTGTAAGTATTTGAGGTGGCAATAATACTTTTTCCATTGAATATACAGCAAATAAATAACAAAAATCACGAGCACTTAGAGGACCATATTCCATAACATTCTTTACCCATCAAAAAACTGGATGCTTCCAATATAGAGCTCTTCCTAAGGGAGCCCGAGTACGTATCTAATCAATTTATACCCGCTGCGGTGTCGTCGTGAGGGTAAAAATAAAAGGATATAAAGAGAACGTCCACAAATGTGTTACAAAGATAAATAATAACGATGAGGCCCCTCAATTTGACCCGCGACGTAGATTCTTTCTTTATACATGTAACGCCTCTGAATGTACATATTGTTGAACTCATTGTACTCGAAGCTTACACAAAAAGATTTCCTCCAAACTTAATCATCGGACAAGCTTTTGTTACTTACATGAAAACCAACTTGGCGCTTCTTTACAAACTTACCAATAGGTAACATAAATTGCAATTAATTTAAGCCGGAAGGAAATAAATCACACGCTGTCGAGTGCTCCTTTTAAAAATTGATTTGTAGTTCTTATTATGTTCTCGCTGGCTACAACAAAGCAGCTTACCTTGACTGGTTACTTAGATACCTAGCGGTATCTAGGTTCGCCATTATGGATTTTTTATTATTATCTGTTCAAAGCTCAACTAATATCGTATTTTTCATGCTTTACCAGCTCGGTAAGTCTATTGAAATCATCCTAAGAAAGGAGTTGAAATCTGTTCATTCACTTGACGGTATGAAATTGGTGAAGGCAGTATTGAATGAAATTCTATAATTAATATGATTTCAGGACGGCAAAGGTTACCTACGCAAATGGGTTAAAAATAAAAAAGTAGTCAAGTTTGGATTAAACCCACAGTTTATGCAATAAATATTTCTATTTCTATTTCTATTTCTAAAACCAATTTTGAAATGGGCATCATCAAACGGTTCGTTTGTTGGAAAAGCTAAACCTATATTGTTGTAGGCAGGAAAAAATAAAACGGTAAAGCGAGGTGGAAAACTTTTTTATGTTTGACTTGCCTTCGAAAAGTTTAGTGTCGGTCGACTAAAAATATTTAATAAAATTAAAAATTGAATAAATCAATGCCTAAGCTATAGACCGTAATACTTTCTATTTAGGTACATACGTATAACAGAAGTTCGATTTAAATTATATTTCAATTTCAAACAAAATTACAAGGCGATGAATGTTGACGAGATTGGCTATTGGTGCGGATAAATAGCCCTTTATAGTCACGTTAATAAGTTAACGTACTAGTCTAAAATGACAAAGTTCTATATTTGAAGTAACATATTGAAAACCATGTTCGTTCAGCGATTATAATTATATATAGGTAAGTTTCGTTATCATAGTCGTATATTCTACATTGACGATCTCAACATAAATTATTATACATGACATTAAATTCACATACTGTAACTTTATGCTGAGAGAATAGATAAACTAAACTAAAACTTCTAATTATATCATTACCACCTCACCGGTTGACTTTTTTGCCAGACATGACAGTCATTCGTTATGGTTATAACTATTTTTGCAATAGTCGCAGTTAAAATTAACCGAGATTTCGGAGTCGGTACTTCCTTTTTTTACATTATATTTCTCGCGCTTGGCTATGTTCCGATATTGTCGCACAGTTATTTATTATTGATTGCATTTCTGCTAACTGTGGCAGCTTTAGTTATATTTTGTGTGTTCAAGGTTATTCGCAAACTGCTGAAACGGCTTCCGTTTAAGAGTCTTAAAGCTAAACTTCTGCACGAACTGTATAGGCTATAAATTGTCACGCCACGCGCCGCGGCAAAAGAGGGGCTGAACAACTAAGCACGCAGTTTGCTTAAGGATAATAATACACACTTTCCCAAAATGTACACCTTCCCAAAAGGCGGACTTTCCTCAAAATATCCCAAAACGTACACTTTTCCGATTAGCGCGTTTTCTTTCAATGTGCACGTGACTAGCTCTTGCCCGATCAGTAGTATCCAAAATTGTAAGGTACATTTTTCGAAATGAACCTACTCTTTCTCAAACACACCGTTCCGAAAGTAGGGGAAAGTGGTCACCATTAGTACACTTTTAAGATTTAATTTTTACTTTATGATGAATTGTCAAATTTAGCTAGTTTAAATATGTACCTACCTACCTAAGTGTAAAGTGTAAACTGTAACAAATATGTATATTGTAGTTTGTTACAAAAAAGTCCGAAACTATTATATCAAAAATGTTAAAGGGTAGCCATTTTTTAACGATAAGATATGTGTAAGAATGGTGACCACTTTACCCTACCTGCCTGTCTAGTCTTCCTCAAACACATTAAATTTACAAGGCGAAATGTAGGAGAATAACAAAAGAATTTAAAGATTAAAAATATTGCCTTTCCAACAAATGACAAAATGTGTAAATTACTCCTGTAAATTCATTAAACATAAGTTGTGTGTAAAAATTACCATAATTTAAAGTGTAGGTAGGTACTTATTTTGTTAAAGAAATGCACCTTCTAGACGCGACATGTGAAAAGTTATTTGAGAAAGTACCTACAATTTTTGGGCAAGAATATTTAAAAGTCCTTTTCATCCTAAGCCACTTAAAAGTTAAAAGACAGGGTGTGACCTTAAATTTCAATTAATGAAAGCAAATACTTGAAGAGGGCCTGCCACTACCTATAGTTTTAATTCGTTTTATTCTCATCGCCAAAATGTAAATAATAAAAAAAAAAAGAAATCAAACGAAATTTAAAATACCTCTTCTTTCTTCTCCTCAAATCTTCAAAAGACGAGTTGACTTCACCGACCGGGGCAGAAGAGCTGGCAGCTTCCAAGGACAAAGAATTAGCATCCGTCTCGAGACCATAATTTTAATTCATTTACTTAATTGAAAATAATAACACTTTTTAATTTCGAATTACCTTTAACTAAATCACATGCAGATCAGTACCTTCTGTGGCTCGCTTAGGTACTTCACTAACTCACAGACAGTACACGACCTAACCCGCGGGACAAAATTGTAATTCATAGCTCTCAAGATTTGTACCCCTGTAAGTCTCCTGATTATCATAATAAAAACAAGGACAATTTCATTTAACCACAGAACCTTAAAAAGGAAATATGTAGCTTTAATATTTTGCTCCGTATTAATTTCGGGAGGCGTAAGCGTTACGACTGGGCTGTGTTAAGGATACTTTTATTTGTTAAGACTCTTTGTTTCTTCCCATCTGGCAACAAGTTCGTCCAGATCAAGACTGATTACTGGAGCTGGCGAAAACATGACCTTAATGTACGGTTGGTGGGCGGGCAAGCGCAGATTGGATAATAAACATTTTGATGAGTTCCGGTTGTTTATGTGAGAAGAAAATTGCACCATTTTCCTACTTATTTATTATGCAGCATTATTTCAACGTAATTCGGGTAAGATTAGGCGATGCCTAGAAAACACGATGTTGCTTTGATACAGATCTGCGAATAGTTAATTTCTACCTGACACGGGCAACAGCCACAGTACCTACAGAATACTGCTTGTATTAACATAAAGCTTAGGTATACAATAAAGCTTGGTGGACGTGAATTTAATAATGTTCATACCCGATATTAACGGTTAAGTGGTGTATGAAACAGGCGCGTGGGTCCGCCGGCGCGGCAGCGGGCACTAGACGTGTCCTATCCGTTCCGCAGATCGCTTCTCAAAGCCAGGAAAGCCCCCTAGACAAATTACATTTTTGGTGGGCCTGTCCCGAAATCTGAGCATAAAATGCTCGTAAATCTTGTGATGCATTTTTCATGTTTGGTCAAGCTTGTAAAAAGAGGACGCTATCATGTCGTACGGGCGTAAAATATAGTAATAGTTTTTGATAGATTCCTGGTAGTTTCGTATAAAATTTTCATGGAAAATTATTTTTATACAAAATTAGAGACAAAAATGGTCCAAAGAAAAAGCACAGTGTAGTTGCGTATACAGTAGGTGTACACAATGTAGGTACTATCGAACAAATTGATTCCTGTCCCATTGTAGAACGTTCTCACAGAAAACAATTTTCTTTGCCAATTCAATATGGGTAACGTTCCTATGACATTTACTACGAAATGGTTCCATAATGGGTCAGGTAGCAATTAGTTCGATAGTATATACACGCACAAGCACTATACAAGATAAACGGTTAACAGCTTTTTTATGGAGAAGGGTGGTAAGTGGGCACCCCCGCAACATCTGTGGATTTCAGATGCGTTGTCAGGCACAGCGGTAAGTGAGAATACCTACCTCATGTGACAGAGTTCACCCACCGGCTGTATTACTCTCTGATGCTTGACGGCAGGATTAGCAAATAAGATAACGGTAGTTATCCGGATAGATCTTGCGCAAAGTCCTAATATCCGCGAAATTCTTAGTGCACCTCTATTATCACAAATGAAATATATGTTTAAAGTTGTTTAATAAATTTGACGTCAGTGCGTTGTCAGTTAACTACAAATCAATCACAATACTTATTCATATTTCATAGGTCAGCAAAAGAGGTACAAACGATGAGGTAAGGTTCGTAAATCAGGAAATCAATGAAAATAATAACAGTTTGGAACGTATTTATCATTCAAAACAATCTGTAAGGGTTACGATAACGGCAGCGAGTGATAAAGTTCGTTGTCGGTTGGGGTAATTATGTGCTTATCACAATAGAGTAGCGATATTGCCTCCCCTAAAACTTAAGGAGCCATCAAAACTCTCGATTTGAATCACCTGCGTGTGGATTCCTTTTTATAGTCCCACGTAACGGTAGAACACGGAATATTTATTAGGTAACTGGCTAGTGCATGAATAATGCATTGCGGCTCAACTGCATTATAGGATAGGAATGGCATGCCTTATTTGTAAACCGGCGTTAACGGCTACAGGCCAAGACCAACTTTTTAATTAAACGAAGACTCTTTGTTTGCGAGAAAGACGTTGATAACATTTTTTCATGCCACTACTCGTATTTTTGTTTCAAGAAAAGCTGTTTATTTGAGAGTTTGCATTCAGGTTTACAAGAAAATTAATAGTCAGTTATTTTGTAGAGATTATTACGTATAATTCTGTTATTTCTTCCATATAAACTCTAATTAAATAGTTCATTAGAAACATGAAAATCGTTTTAGCCGTCTTTATGAAATCAGTTTGGTAGAAAAAGAACCGCAGAGACTAATTGATCGAATTATTTAACCGTCCCTTACAACTTTAAACGCAATTAACATGGTTACCGTTTTTACTTCGGCAGTTCGTTTATTAGAGACTATTGGCCCTTTGTTGCCGGTGGAGCGTCTGCGGCGGCGGCAGGAATATCTGCCGGTAATGGCAGGCATTTGGGACCGGCCGTAACTCTTAAGTGTTGGCCAGTAGTAAACCCGACGTACGTATATCTGTTTACAATTACATTTCCTGTTGACGTTGTCCATAAAATTGAGGACGAGAGAAGATTTGGGCAGCGATTTGCCGCCTTTACGGTCAGTGGATTCCACGTCAGTACGTGACAGCCGGGCTCGCTGCGTAAAACTACGTGATGCGTGACTCTGCTGCGGAAATGACACTTAGGTACGTAGGTAAGCTTAGTTATTTAAAGCTCAATTGGAAGGGCATAAGGCCCGGATCCGGTTGGTGTTGTTTAAAGCGATCAGACTACAGTGTCGTGCTTTATTCAGACGGACTTTTTGAACTCGAGTTGACAACGGCAACTATAGTAACCTTTATGGATGGTATAGACACGCCTGCGTGTGATGTGTCTGACAATAAACATTGACCGGAAATTAATAAATATGTTACATTATACTATTTCACAAAATATTAAATGAAAAATATTCACCTTAACAATAAAACTACATTGAACTGCGTTAATAGCCATGAAGTTTTTATGACATAATTGTACCAATAGTACAATTATGTCATAAAAACAATAGTTATTATAGTTTATTGGGTCTCATTTCATGGATTAAGGATAGGCATTGGTTGAGATCATCTTTATTCCTGGGATGCATAGGTACTTCAGATCTGACATCCTGTTCGTAGGTATTTTATTCAGTAATAGAAAGCCCCATAAAATGAATAACAAATTGATTGAACTTTCATGTTTCTAGTAATCAAACGAGATTTAAACACCATCAAAACAATGTTAAACGCGCGTTCTTGATGAGAAAAGTTGACGATTTAATAATTTATCCCAAGTTTTTTTAGATAATGGCGGTTCTTTGAAACTAAAAATGAATTTTGAAAGTAATTTGCATAACTCAGATCGCACAATTATATCTTTGCAACTCATGGCACGGTCATCATTATCGAGAACTTCTCTGTTCTTGGGTATTTTTAAATTGTCGTTAGAAAGTTAGCTCAAAAGAATACTATTGTATAATTTTAACGAAATTCAAACCAGAGGAGGTAGGTTTTAAGAGCAATGACATGTTCCAACTAAAACACGGTCATGTGTTCTCTAAATAGATAGCAGAGAGCTGTGCAACCAACATACATAATACCGACGAAGGCACTAGATTCCTCTACAACATTAAATTTGTTGGTAGGTATCATTCTGTACTCTATGATGGTTCAATGCGACAAAATTCTAGGGAAATTTCCATAGATAAAGACGTAGATTTTCTTTTTCATCAAGCATATGCATATGTATATATAACTACCGTAACTAACTAGACCGCACGGCGAGACGCACGTTATCTAGATATTTTAATTCAAAGAAATGCCGAGCCACTTAGGACCACTTGCACGGACCAGGGTTAGCGACTTAACCCCGTGTTAGATGCTAACCCGGGGCTAAGTAGTGTCAAAATGTATGGAACTGTCAAACCTAACCCCGAGTTAGCGATTTGATTTTTTAACTCTGAACTGTGCAAGTGGGCCTTAGTCGCCTAGATAACTACTGAAAGCTGATCCGAATAAGGAATTTGATCGTTATAATAAACTCACCTGCATTTTGTCCATTGACGCTATAGAGACTGCGAGTTTTAATATTGCAGCCACGTTTTCGCCGCAAAGAGCAATGGCAACCAAAGTACTTTGTGGTGGAAACTGATGCATTCGGAGCCAGCATCAGCTGCACTCTGCTTGCGGTACTTAATGGTTGAAAATATTGATCAATACTACTTTTCCGATACTTAAGTACCCCATTGAAAAAATAAGTTATGAACACCCGGTCTCGACAGTAAGCGATACTTCTCTGACAATATCTTTATTCTGATGAATAATAACATATTGGAACAGTTTACAGGGGCCTTACCATGACGTCCTATTCCAACTCAGTTCAAGTTTTAGCTGTCACTTTTAGTATGAATCTGACAGCGAGCGAACCTAAACTGAATCGCATTATGACGTCATGGTAAGGCCCCAGTGCGTGAGCTCCTAGAACGACATTCGGGTTTGTATTACTGTCTCACTCACTCTTATGGGTTTGATACTTGAATCGGTCGATGATACCCGAAATCCGAATGTCGTTCTAAGAGCGCACAGACTGTACATCAATGAATACAGTCTCAAACTACGCAAAGCTTGTACTATTGGGACGACTTACTTATAAAACAGATTTTACCAGTTGCTTCTCCTCCCACGCAGATGGTAAAAGCCCATCGAGGGAATGGGCGAAAATCTTAGGAATCATGTTATAGGCGATGCGGCTAGCAACCCGTCACTATTTTGATTTCCCTTTCCAACCATACGCCCTTAATAATGCTAAACGTATATATGTATGTATGTATGTATGTATGTACTTATAGTTTATGCATATTCAAAATCCAAGACCGCAAAAACAAACATTCGTATTTTTCATAAATAATATTCGGCCTCGATCGGAATCCGAAGCCGGGACTTTAAACTTTTTAGTCAGATTCTTTAACCACTCGAATATCCGGACGTCATTATCACATATCTACAGCTCAAACACGGATTTACTGCTCAATTTTAGAATAAGAATGTAAATATGTATTTTCACACCACCTGCTCGACAGTGGCTAATATCATGTAAACCTTACTCAAAGTAACTCATTATAGCCCTTGGCTTCAGCCGGGTAGTAATATTGTACTGAATTTCATTATAACCCGCCGGTTAGTAATATGAATCTCACTTCTCATAGTTCTTATTGTTATACTCTTAAAGTCAAATTTCGTAAAAATTGCACGGCTCCGAAAATCGAGATGGCCATGCCACCAGCCGCACGGCTGCGCCACCACGGCAAGCGGCGGCGTTCGATTTTCGAACGAACGAAACAAATTTCAAATAATACAAAAGCCGCGAGCGTTTGCCGACGCTGTAATATACATATATGTATATGTAGTTACCCATTGAACTGCTAAGATTCCAAATAAAAATATTACTTATTATTACACAACTGGAACAATGTCTTAAATTTTTTACTTTTAATTCTGTTTCTAGTTGCCTTGGTCTTTATTGTCTCGCAAAAGGTGAGAAAAGTAGAGTATATTCCTCAGGGATAAAACTGTTTATGTCTTGGGTGCGCTTAAATACTTCGCTCCTCTCAGGACTCCATCTTAATTCCCTCGCTACGCTCAGGAATTAACTCAAAACACCCTCGCTACGCTCGGGAGTTAAATCTGGAGTCCTTCGCTGCGCTCAGGATTCAATATCGCGCCCCCTCGGTGTACAATCTACTATTACATAACAATAGTCTGCGTTTGTTTTCAACATGAAACTACCGTGAGACTCACACATAATTACAACACACCGGATAACTCACGTATAAAAGCTAACAACTACTAATTACATTTTATGAATATTCACTGACATTACAAAATCCTTAATTAACCTTAACGCAGACTAGACGTGGTATTCAATACGACTACAATACTATTATTCACCTGGATGGACGATCCTTTGCCAATTTAACATTCAAGAAGATTTAAAGGTTTAGGTTTATCTCGACAGCCGAGCGGTCGTCGGATCAGATTGCAACTTGCGAGTATGTGGATCGGTTAAACCCGTTTGCCCTTTGTTTGGTGGGCTGTTAACCTTTCAACTCCGTGGAATACACATATTAGTAAATTAAATTCTCACTGAATTTGCAGTCTAAATTGGGTACCCTTGTATTGATGCATAGCGAAGAGAGAAGTGAAAAATAATTGCAAGCAATAGCATTAGTTAAAATTCACGTCACGCCCTCGTAATGTGATAAATGTGACTTGGATATATATAAAACGATTGGTCGTTGTTGCACATGTCCGTTGTGCTCTGATTTGATGGAACTGGGACCTTACCATGACGTCCTAATTCCGACTCAGTTCAAGTTTTAGCTGTCACTTTTAGTATGAATCTGACAGCACGCGAACCTAAACTGAAACGCATTAAGACGTCATGGTAAGGCCCCTGGACCCTTACTAGTGTTGATCATGTTAAGCGAACCGAATAACGCAGGTGGCGCCAACGAAATGAATATTATTACTTAATTTGCATATGTTAAGTGCAGTATAATTTGTTTCTCATTAAGATTCCATTTGAAGGTAGGTAGTGATATTGTAGGTTATGGATAGGTCTATTCCCACTAGTTCTATTATCACTATACAAATGGAACTGATAATGGAACTAGTGAGAAGAGACCTATGTATAGGATACATGGTAATTATTATTTAGTGCACAAATTTTGATACGTGATTCAATACCGTGAGGTAGTTATATTTTGTTATCTTATTTTATTATTTTGTGTCTTATCTAAATACTAAAAAACTTTAGAAGTCTAAATATATTTATGACACTAATTTGCGTTCAGGTTTTCGTATGCGACGATTATTATTTTTCAATCTTTCAGATACCATTTAGATGAAACAAACTACGTTCATAAATTGCCCCAGGCTAATCCATAGACTTGTAGAGACGCCATGAAAATCTATTCAGTAGTTTCTATAAAATTCACGTCCAAAAACAGACTGTTCGATAGTCGGAAAGAAAAAAATCTAAAAACAGTAGGAACTAATTTCTGACAACAATAATTATACATCGGCTACTTCAGCTACGGAATCGTACCTTAACACTGTTCCGACGAATAAAAATCTATTTAAGTCATCCGAGTAAATACGGTATACATGTCAACTATTCAATTTTTCAACCGAACAATGCGTAAGTAAATACCTTGAAAACAAATACGGGGGCTTCCTTTCACCATAGTATTTCAAATAGGCAGAATATGCAAATACGACGTTCACATGAATTTGCATTTGCACTGTGAATTTCTGCTAATATTATTGTGCTTATTGATTACCAGCGTCGTTGTCTGTCCATACGTTCAGGCTGCCATTCGCTATACAACATGTCGCATTCAATAAAGCGTTATTAAGCAGGCTTCACTTGATGCAAAGAATCCATTGATCCCTTATTAAATAACCTTTTTGATGTTGAACAAATCTTTCTGTTTTTTCCAGAGATAGGGCTCCAACTAAACAGTGACGTGGAAAGTCTTAGGGAAGTGACTATTTTAATGCGTAATTACAAAAATCCTTCAAGCTTTAGGCATTCTTCGTTCAAAGTGCCATTGGTACAGAATTAATTTTGAATGTTTTCTTTGAGACGTGGTAACAAGCGATTCTGAGAAGTGTAATGGTATTCTCAAATGCGATTCAATTTTTTTTGTACTACATATTGATCAAACAAAACGCAAATAGAAACACGCACAACTCGGCTACCCATCAATATAGAGGTACCTAGTATATAGCATACCGTGATGTACACCGTGTTAGCCCGATATTTTTGAAAAATTGAGAATTCTGCTTTTTAGGAACATATTTGTTTTTTGAAACTACTTTATATAATTATTTGGACTTTAAGCCATCATTACCCGCTGACATACATTTTTGACATTGATGTAGCTTAGAGGTATGAGCAACACTATTACAATTAGGGTAACCACGGCGTTCTCCTCAAAGGAGAACTAATTTTTGGTGCTTCTGTTGTCTTAATTTATTTCGGCAAACTTTTTTCATATGACTGACGACTAAACGGAAGAAACTCGAAGTTTGCTGGGGAGCATAAGTAAATTGGTACCTACTGTTCTACTGTTTTAAACAAAAACAGAGATAGTTCATAAAAAACTGCCTCGAGTAATAATTTTAAGGTTGGCATATTTTGTAAAGTCACTAAGTAATAACATGTATATTTTAATTCAATTAATCTATTGCTGTATAAAATTGCTTGGCGCTATAACTTTTGTATTTAAAAGTTTTCCATGGCTTCCTCATTATGTAACTTACATGCCATTTACCTTTACATAAATTTGGCAACTATTCACAAGCTACTGAATGTCTTGGTAAGAAACAAGACCTAACATACAGTATTGCTATAAATTTAATCAATTACAAATAGTGTGTGTTGCCACAAATCATTTATTATTGCCCGTATTAACAGATTCCTTTTAAAAGTGCTCTTCCGGGCAAAGTTATCCCAGGAGGTAAAGTTCGCGTATACTCGTACAGTAAGTACTCACAGATTTTGTAACAACTAATAACATGAAATTCGAAAACAATTTGGTAAATAAAGAGCGCTTGTTGCAGATTGTGTACGTCCTAAGTAAAATCAAGTTACGCCGCGTACTTGTACGTATGTCTTACCCAAATTAGCCTTATTAGATTATTGCCTTGAATGTTTAACCTAATCTTAGAGGTTTGTTTGCGTCGCACGTGGTTCGCAAACATAATGGATTGTTTAATCATTGGACGTAAAGCAAATGTATGTTTATCGTTTAATCTAGGACCGTCCGAGGGCCGGCCGGGACACACCATAAAAATCATTGAGTACGTCAATCTCTAGGTTTTACCCGCGGTTTAGTTCGCTTAAAAAAATTAAATAAAAACCTAAAATCAGTTATAAATACAAAATTAAGTGTTACTGTACATGCATACAACAGCACGAAATAATGTCACATTATTATTATAAGTCCCCAGCCTTAATTAAGGCTCGATCGATCACGCGATCCATTGCTGCCTTTTAAAATGAAAATTAAATAATGTAGAGCATCTATATACCTACGTCTAGGGTATGCACGCCGAGCCTGCCACTGACCTATAATCTCATTACTCTTTGGTGAAGCTACCTAAATATTGGATACCCTTTTTATCCACGCGCCTTCGACATTAGGGATAAATTGTTAGAACAGACTAAGCTGTTTCAAATGTACGTAAAGGTAAATAATTAATAAAGGCTTCGGTTGACCAGAGGGCCGGCGTTTTCTTAGCACATAGAATTAATATTGGCCTACAACGTGACAACGCTGCCAGCATCCTGGGTACCGTACCACCTGGCAGTGATTTGGGTCGACTTTTTATACAGGGTGTTTGGCCTTCAAGTGTAGCGCCTTACAGGGGGAGATGGTACAGTTGGCCATTTCGAACATTATGTGACTCCATTTTACTATTGCGCCCAATATAATGGTTATCGGGATATTAGACACTTTTCTCTTCGAAAAATAAAATAAAAAAAGTTTAAAGCACCATCATAGTGTCTCCATCAAACATGATGCAACCATTTTTTTAAAACAGTACACTTTACATAAGTCCATTATAAAAAAAAGAAATTGTCAAAGGTGTTCGAATTAATTTAAAACTTGTTTGATAATGGCTTATTGTCCTAAAAACCTGAAACTGTAGCTATACAAAAATTATAAAGAACCTTGCAAATTAATACCTTTCATTGATGGTTTGTCTCAACAGGACCCCACCCCAATTTTAAAAAATTTCATACATTATTCGATGCACTGACTGACTGGATTTTGAATACTTTCCTACAAATCGTTAGTTCATGATTTTACTATTTAAAAAAAGTCTTGACGAATAAGTGAATATTCGTTTAATAATAAAATTGGTTAAAATGCAAACTGAACTGCAGCAGAAACAAAAGACAACAAAATTTTGTACATAAATCAAAATAACTACTCCGCTAGTTTTCACATATATAAAGACGCGCTCCTTTTTCGGTCTAGACCAGATAAAATTGGCATGGGCACTTTATTCTGGTATCATGTATCAATGCTGTCGTATACTGGCCCGGTGCCACAAAACGCATCAGCATTTCTTGCCTACATATACGATTACAGATCCAACTTTAAAACAACCCGCTGAACTCGATTGCCCTCGCATTAATAGCCTCTAACACTGCCTTATACTTATTAGTTTAAGCTTAGAATACTTAGATAGGCAATCTATTTGTAATAGGATTTCAACAAGCTCGCTTAGGAGGAATCGATCGTAGTTGATGATGCACTTTCAACAAAGCTTATTATTACCTTGCCCGTCACGAACTTCGCCGAGTATAAACATTACCTATACCTAAGTTACCTAGTTGTGACAATCTGCTATTCGATATTAGTTTACAACACAGTGATAGTTTAAACTGGAGCGTGAAAGTTTATTCTCGGTATGAGCTAGGCACGTACTATGAAAGTCTTTGTTTCATAATAATATGTATTTCACTTGTGTTAATTATCCATTTACAATTCGGCAATAGGAACAAATAACAAATAATAATGATAAAATGTAAAATTCTCTACCCCATAACCTAAAAATCCACCCCATGTAATAAATAAGTCGTAAAACGAATTATAACTCCGAAATGTTTCAATTATGTGAAAAGAAAAACTTTTTATAATTTACTTGATTGATAAAGAAAAAAACAATTAGTAAACACCCCTTTTATCACCACACTAGACTATGTATAACTGTCCGGCTTACACTCAATTAATGTTATTGACGCTCAAGGAAAAGAAATTATGAAAGGATTTTAAACAATCATTTAACATCTCCTGAACAGATCCCAACCGCTCGTGCATTGAACGAGTTTTCTTTAATTAATAAATGAAAGTTAAAATTGTTTATTTAGATGAGAAGAGCCAGTGTTAAAGAGGTTTACAACGGAGCTGAGGTACCCTTGTGTTTTACGTGTAAATTGTTACGAGCTCCCTATTCTCAGCAAAGATAAGGAAATTAAAATCGGCTAGGGGTCTATGCTAAGAGCCCGCGTTCCTCCGTTATTTTACTTCTTAAGGTTCCGTGGAGAATACGAACGTAATGAGGAAAAGTGTTTTCCTTTTTATTTGGTGGACGGTTGGTTGTGTTCGCCAACGGCTTAGCTATAATATTTTACATTTTGATGACTCCACTAGATATAAATAAAGAAAAATGGAAAAGAGCCAAAATGAATGTGAGTAAATAAATACAATACATATTTGAATGAAAAATAACTTTAGACAGATCTAAAACTTTATCGACATGACCTAGATCCTGACAAATTGATGGGGTTTTGGAAAAGTGGGTTAAAATGGGCGATTGTATTTTATTATTAAAACATTGCTGTTGATGAGAAATAAATTAAGTTATTTAATCATAATTACCTTTAACTCTGGTTGGATTTTTACGTTCTTTAGTGACTGGTTTCCTAATATGTCCATGTTCAATAACGATAGAACTAATGATATATTTAAAATAAAATCCATAAAAATCATGATAATAGTTATACGCTTTGAGTTTATGTGCTTCGTAGGTACTACTAGAGATGGCATCCTAAGGAACAGTCTCTTTCCATTTTGGTAAGAATTAAAAATTTTGCTGCAGGGCTTAGACAATAAATTAGTCGTTTGACCTTACCGATAAATTCAAACATGCAGCGCTACAGCGCTTTAATATAGGGGCATTCTCAAGACCAAAAGTTTATCGTTCTCGAAGCGCTTAAGCGTTTCTTTCAACACAGTGGAACAACATGACGTTTAAATCTATGCCCTTTTGCAGACCTAAAGTATGTGCTAATTTTTATTTTTGCATAGGTATTTTAAATTCAAACGAACTACTTGGGTAGAGAATCACTACGTAGGTATTTCAAGAAAATTAGTTGTGATACGAGTGTAGAATTATAATTACATTTAACAAGGGAATACCAGAGGCGCAGTTTTGAGCTCATTTTCACTCAGCAGGAACAAAAACTTTGTTATTCTTTTAACGTGATTACGGCGTCGAAAAAGCTGTTTTTGGATGCGCGGTAACTTTTAAAACCACACTTAATGTGAGTGAATGGCTAACAGAATAACAAAACTGAAACAAAAACGTACTTTAAGTATAAAATAGTCTCGTGTGTATGCAGCGGGTATAACAGCACCTGCTTGCTTTGCTAATTTAGCCTCCAGTCGGTTGAGCGACACTGTGATCGAAATCATTATAAGTACTTCATTCGTATAAAAATATAAAGCATATGAATGGCTTCTAGTTTTATACGGTGGCTATCCAGTTAAGTAGGTAATTATTTTTCTATAGTGACATAAACCCCCATGACCGTTATTAGTATATAGATTAGTAATTTAATGCAATTTGTAAAGAACACACAAACAACAAAAGCAAAAGTCGCAGGTACATAGAGTTAAACTTAGATTATAGCCAGTGTGTTACCGAGAATCAAAAGACAGTTTGAGCATTTTTCTAGCTCCCGTCTGTAAACGGGTCTAAGCTATTCGAGGTTCAAACGGTAATTTAAAAAAGGGTTGAATTGGATTAGGCGTGCCTTATTCAATGATACCAAAACCGACGAAGGGCACGAATTTTTTTCCAATTTTTTACGCGTCGAAAGCCCTTCTTAAATTATTTTTATTTCACCATAGCGTTACAGCTGTGACCGAAAAATGGTGGAAATATAGACACGCTTCAATAAAAATAAATGTTAATAACGATAACTACATCCCTACGGATGACGAACAATTTTAGAATTGAAACGACTCGGTAACTACTTGTAATATTTGTCGTTTAGTTCCGCTAAAACCGTTACGTATTATAAAACATCGTTGGTCATACATTAAATGAAAAATTTCTAATATTTAAACATTTTATAGCGGTAATACGACCACGACAATACATTAACGTGATCAAACTAAACAAGGAGAATTTTTCATCAAGGTGCGAATGAATATTTTGGAATTTCGCGAAATGGATGACGCTCAGTCGTCGTGTCAGAAGGCTTTTGTTATCTGGGCGTTATTTTTCAGGGGGTTTGGATTCCGCGGACAAAGCGGGCCGCATATTTCACTAGGCTCTAATCTCGTTAGTAGCTCACAGGATTTAAGCAAGTTTTTTACACTTTCGCGCGTTTTTTCCCACTGATTTATTCTGCCCGGAGATCTTTTAGCGGCAATTAGGTGCGCGACCTTGCCTTGTGCTTATTCCACAGGCGGTAGAAATGTGCTCACCAAAAACATAAGACGGAAGATGATTGATAAAGAATATCGTTACAATAATTCTTACTGTATTGTAAATGTATTTTATTTTGAAAAAAGATTTTCTGCGAAGTTTCTTGTGGCGCATTCTTCTTGGCAGTGATGGTTTTTCCGAATGCGCTGGAAGTTTAAAAAAATATAAGTAATAGAGCCCTTGGTGGCCTATTTTCACAAAAAGTTTTGAACTTTGGATTTTTGCATTTTTTGACCTTTGCTAAATTATTCAAAGTTAAATATGAACAAGTGAGAGGTTAAAGGTTAGACTAATTCAGCGGACATAGTATCATGGTTTTACAGGGAATGGCTAATTTATTACTAGTATTTTGAAGGACCCACACTTTCAATGTGGCCATGTTTCCAGCCATATGGGCATTTGAGGCTCCTCCTTAGGTCTTAGTCTTTAAGTATTTCTGCGAGATCCCGTGAGGCTAACAAACTTCAGTCCCGAAAGTACCGGGATTGAAATATTGCTGCGGATAGCATTTCTAACGTGTAATGTTTCATAACTCATAACAAAACGTCTAAAATAATAGCAGGTAAAGCTGAAACTATTTATTGTCACAGTGTTCCCATGTGGTCACATAGCTCTGTTAAAAGTGAGAATTCACAATTGAAATCTCAAAATATTACGTATAATGAATGCAAAATTACAACTTTTTCGTATCTTGTTGCAGGCGATGGAGACATCTCTGGATGATGGTGTGGGTGGCGTCAGCGATAGTACAAGAGAGCTTGGGGGTGGAGACCGTGTGTCCGGAGGAATGCCGCTGCCGCACACACTTCGACGCGGAGGCAGGGCATGCGCTGCGCGTGACTTGTGCGCGAGGCGGCATGCGCGCTGTGCCCGTCGATTTCCTCGACCGCAACGCGCAAATCCTCGTCATATCCGCTCCCGAAAATCGCCCTAACTTCCTTACCATTGGGCCCATATTCACCCAGCCGACACCATTTGCAAACCTACGCGAACTTCACATCGTCAATTCAAACGTCCCATCCATAGGCCAATACTCATTTTGGGGACTACAAAATCTACAACTCATCAATTTAACATACAACAATCTAACCGGAATAGGAGCGGATAACTTTCGCGGACTCATCAATCTCACCGAGCTGCACCTCGATCACAACAAAATAGAACAAATGCCGAGCGAGACTTTCAGACATCTTACTTCTTTAAAAGTATTAATTCTGGCGAGCAATAAAATTTCAACTTTGGTGCCTAGACTTTTTCGGATGCTAGCTAAGCTGTCACATTTGGATTTGAGCGACAATCCTTTGGCTGACTTAAATCCCGAAGTATTCAAAGATATACAGCGTTTGAAAATATTTAAATGCAGAAGATGTCTTCTTCGAAGGGTCAACACCCAAATTTACCACTTGATTCCACACTTGGAGGAACTAGATTTGGGAGAGAATCAATTTAAATATCTAACCTCTGATGAATTTATAAGTCTTAGAAAATTAAGGAAGTTAAAATTAGATGGCAATCAGTTATCAGTAGTGGTAGACCACATGTTTGGACGCAATCGCGAGCTGCGTGCGCTGACTCTCGCGCGCAACAGGCTCGCGCTGCTGGCGCCCGCCGCGCTCACCAACCTCACTGCCCTACTGCATTTGGACATTAGTCATAACAAAATTGATCGCTTTCATTTACAAACTTTTGCACCAGTAGTGGATTCATTGAAAACTATAAATTTTAGCGGCAACAACTTGCCTTTGAATGAGATCGCGATAGCTCTCCAGATTCTTCCAGAGATTCACGGAGTGGGCCTCGCTAACCTTTCCTTGGAAATGATACCGCCGAATTTTTTCACATACAATGAACACCTTATTGCTATAGACATATCTTGGAATAAAATTACAAAATTTCCCTACAAGCTTTTGACGAAAACTAAGTTTTTACAAAGGTTGGACATTTCGCACAACAAGTTGCAGTCGCTGAACGAGCAGGACTTGCAAAGACTAGAGGCTATAGCCCAAGTGCATCTATCAAAAAACTTATGGCACTGTGATCAGTGTTCAGCGGGAACCATGCTCGTGTACATGTCTACGACGGTTCTCAATTCCACTTTAAGAAACCTCAAGTGCTATTCTCCGCTGAGATTGCTCGGGACTAGCTTCGGGAGTCTGAGCTTCGACCGGCTGGATCCGTGTCCGAGTACGCACGAGGCGCAGATGAGCGTGATAGCGGGGCTGATGCTGCTGTGCGTGGCGGTACTGGCGGCGGTGGCTGCGGCGCTGTGCTGCTCGCGCCGCCGCGCCGCGCACTACTACACCAACGAGGAGAAGCGCCGCGAGCACGAGCACGATCACCCCGAAGAGCTGCTGGGGAGGACCGAGCTGGGCAGCGTGGCCACCATCCACGCGCCCTACCACCTCGTCTCCAAGGGCAGCTAACGGCGCGCCCGCCCGCCGCGTGCGCCCGCGCCGCCCGACCCCGCGCCGCCCGCGCGTCGCCGCGACCCCCTCGCCTCCGTCTCGCTCGACTCCCACGCGCTGCACTTCTTCCCCCCGCCTCCGGCGCCGCTCTTAGAACCTACGCTCCTGAAAGATATGTGATACGAATACCAAGACGATCTTGTGTAAAGCCAAAGATTTAACTTTGTACGACTTTCACTGAAAATCGAGTCTCCTGAACTAAAATTATAAAACTGTTGATATTGATTGTAGTTAGACATCGAGGTAAAAAATTATCGAAAAATATTTTTCTACAACTATATAGTATTTTATAAGCGATTTATCAAAGGTTTCCTGAAACAGGACGATAATTATATTTAGATATTAAATCCTACGTTTTAGTATTCCGTAGACTAAGCAGAAATATAATTAGTAAGTTCTAATTAATTTATGTTAGATATCATAATTAACGTCGATACTACATATAAAAACTTTTATACTTCTATCGTTAATTATCAAAAATACCATTACGTATGAGATTGTATTTATTGGTGAAACAAATAACACCCTTGATCCGACAGAGATCTTGAAGAGTTTGAAAAATTTCGTTATATATGTCATCTAAACAATCTAAAAGCAGATATTGAACTCACCGTTCAATTGGCAATATTTCTTGTTTTATGAGTAATTTAAAATAACTTAAATTGTTCAGAAGACTAATGCTTAAAGACAGTAGGTACTGACTGTATGTACCCAAATTTATAGTTCATTTTTTGATAAGAATCAGTTATTATTTAGATTCTGCTATATCTTTACCAAATGAATACCGAATATAATACAGTTAATCAGTCTATTAAAATATTCATAAAAAATGAATGTTGTCATTAAAAACTAATATAATATGTAAATAGTGGCACTAAAGTATAAATTTAAGAATAGTAAGTCTAGCATAAATGCTTGAACTATATAAGTACCTACTTTAGTTACTTACCTAATCTTTGAATAAATTTAATATTTTATTGAAAAGTTGGCAAATTGTTGTAAAAATATTATTTACTTAAAACTGATTACAAATCTAAATCAGTTACGAAATAGTTGTTGTTAATACCTGCTCCAATTACGAATTTGATCATAATAAATCGGCATAATAATAATAAATATGTATTACTTGAACTCGTAACTTATCGACATACTCGTAGTTGATTTATGGTCAATTAGGTTTTCAAGTTGATGTTACGAAATCATGTTGTACAGAGTTGGTTTTCAATTATGTACTTCATCGATAAGAGAGAGAAAAAATCGAAACCCGTTTTAATTCATTCCACGCTTTGTATCTATAATAAGGGGTGTGTTTATCTAAACGAAACTCTTCTATGTTGACCCTTCTACACGTGCTCTGGTCCTTTTGCACGTTTAAAGCCTGAAGCCAAGCTTGGTCGTGCGCTTGTCTCCCAAGCGCAGCAATAACTCAACGGTCGAAGTGGACAGTAACATTCATCAATAATCGTGATCACCCACTTAGTTTCTTAGTAACAACTAAGTATACAACGTAGCCTCCTCGTGAATAAATTCTGAAAGCAGATATTATAGTAAGAAAGTTTTCGGCCCTCCGGCCAGCCGGCATAGCCTTTAAGAGTACTATATTATCGTCTGATCACACTGATGTCTACAAAACACTCACGGTCGGCCCAATGTTTTATCATGGCTCTTCACTTCGTGTTATTTGCAACCAGAGAAAAGCACTTTACAACGTCTCAAGTAACAGATGCATGCATGACTTTTAAAGGTAAAAAGATGTGACGTGTAATTTGTTAATTTTTAAAAATTCTAACATTCCATTCCATTTCTTCGGTACTTGTGTGCTTTTTACAATGTGCCAATATTTTCCAAATTCATATAAGTTGTGAGCAATACACAATCGCTCAAAATAAGTAATTAGCGGATAGTTTAATAATTAAAAGTATATTCAAGATCTCTGTGTATAACACAAACGTTTGTAAAAAAATTGTGAGCTTAGTAGACTAGCGTAGAACAAATAGCACTTACAATAAAAGAAAATCATTATTCTCTATCACCGTCCCTTGATCGATTAAACTAAACATGCAACATTGTAATTAACTAAAGCTCTTCGTAATACAAAATACAAAAGCTCGATATTTTTGTATTGTAGCTAGCTGCGATGTGGTGATTTGTTTTCTACGGAGTTGCGAGTATAAAAATGTTCAGTTCATACTACTGATGATGGCCGGTAATTTAACCAGCTTAACGAATATAACAATATGCCTCAACGAATATAATAGCTGTGAACGCGATATTGGTTCCTTTACTGAGCGGCCCGTCTGGCAGCTCACAGAATTTTCATACTCTCTCAAAAGGTTGACTGCGATAGCTAGTTCATAAAAATCGATATTGTGGTAATAATACCTCGACTAATTAAATATTTTTTAGGAGGATGGTGGTTTTGGCACCCACTATGTGTGGGTGCTAATTTATATTACGTTGGATATATTATTCCCTTATAATTGATATTACTTTATTTGGAGGCTGGAGGATAATTCCGGTCAGTACTTCACTGAAGTGTGGTCATCTCAATAGAAGAAAAAAACAATTTGCGAAGTCTGAAACCATTACTGCCGTATCGAAATCCAGGGGTTCATTGACACTGTTTACGACAACGCTTTAGGGTGCGACCACACCGCCGCTTAAAAAACGAAAAAGAAAGAAACGGTGAGAAAACGTGACGCATACGACACGTCACTGCGTATACGCGGCGGTTGGGTGGCACCCTTACAAAGTGAATTTACATTACCGGATTTTTTTTCATAAAATTCATAACTAACCTAGATTCGGCTTAATCTTATTCATCATACAGAGTGAAAAGCAAAGGTAAAAATAAAAATCGTTCTTATCCTTTTATAACAATTATAATAAATAATATAAATAAATAAACACGTCTTTATCCCTTACGGGGTAGACTGTATTACTTATATTTACTTTTAATAATTTTCTGCAGGGCCGACAACGCACTGGCATCGCGTAAAGCGCTGCGGGTGTCTATGAACAGCGGTGATCATTTTAACATCAGCTGACCCACTAGTACGTTTGTCTGGCCTCTCTAACATAAAGAATCTCTAATAAAAAGAAAAACAAAAAAAAATTCTTCAATTTACTCTAGTCTCAATTCATTCACACGAGGTTCTATCGTAAAATACTGAGTATACCTATATGTACTGATAATAATAGTATATTTTTTGTTTAACAAATATTTCAGATAAGAGATCCCATTGTATAATTAACTAGCTTCTGCCCGCGACTTCGTATGCGTAGAATTATAGATATAAACCTTCCTCTTTAATCACTCTATCTATTAAAAAAAACCGCTTCAAAATCCGTTGCGTAGTTTTAAAGATTTAAGCATACATAGGGACAGACAGGCATAGGAAAGCGACTTTGTTTTATACTATGTAGTGATTTTGTAAAGGAACATATCGGTACAAAATAAATAGAGTGTTTTAAATGAATACATTACATTATGATAAGAGCCATTTTGACATCAAAATTCATACCTAACCAAATTTCATTTCACATCTTATATTTTTTCATAGACTTAGTTCTGAATACAGCAATGTATGTATGTACTTACTTAGATAAGTGTACTTACTGCACATTTAGAGGTTATATTTAGGTTGATATTGTATACTCGTATATCACACGAAACACGAAGTGGAGTACCTTTATACCGCGAGTATCTCTCATATTTAACATCAAATAAATTTAAGTACCTACTTTATAATAAAGTTATTTCATTTCCGGCATCAAGTAAATGTTAAAATGGCGCATACAATTAGATTTACATAAATAGTACAAAATAGAATAGTACATATTGTGTTGTTCATATATTATTTCAATCGTTATGAAACTGTAAGACAAAACACCAATTGATAAGCAGATATAAATAGTAGGACAGTTAAGTGTTATTTAATACGGACAATCAAATAACCATGAATGTGAAAAAATAATTATAAGCAATATGAATAAATTGGTGTTAATTTAATGTGAAGATTTGAAACTGTTGAACACCGTTTGGCCCCCATGACGGCGCAGTAAAGTATAACTGAAATTGGGCATGGCATATATTCAATACATTTGTATAGGCTTAAAAGTATGTGGATTTAATCGTAAAATACATATCTGTCGTAAAATAGTTGCCAATTACACATGCATCAAGTAATAAAAGCTGCATAAAATGTATCTATGTCGCCTGTTGATGTGCAATGTTTAGAGCCGTTTAAATATTCAGTTTTTCGCGTTTAGTTTACCTAATTACTCTTTTCTTGTGATTCTCTTAACTCGCTATAGCTAAGAGTTTAATATCTTTAAGTATAAGTATATACAAGAGCTTTAGTCGTATCATTAAAACATTCTTCATGTAATCATTCATTAGTTATATTACAAAGTAAGAGTGGAATGTACCTATAACACAATTATAACAACAGTTTTACAGCGAAAATATAAGGTTCTGTGCTTGTCTGTGAATTAAATCTGGGATGAAGAGATATACCCAACGGTACCCATGTATGTAAACGTTTATTATATAGGTGTGTGTGTATAATCATAAGATAACTCTATGCATTTTGATGACAGTTTTATTTATTATTTAATAGGTAAATAAGTGTACTAATGCAACGATTATTTCCGAGTGTATGAGTTTTTTTAATGCATGTTTTGTAATCTATAAGATAATAATAACTAATACCGAAAAATTTTGTAACTGAACATTGCGTATTGGATAAAACACGAGTCCTTCTGAAAAATTGAATTGTCATATTGTAGTCTGTTCATTGGCATATTTATTTAAGAACGTGTGATATATCTACATATCCCTTTTTATATTGAGTTTGATATCGAACAGAATGCAATTTGCCAGCTATTATGAAGTAACCAGTGGTACTATTCATTGTAAGCCGTGATCAAATATAAACGGTTTTTGTATTGGATAAGCGTATTGTCAAGATGACGTTTTAATTCTGAGTATATTTTCCACGATATTTTCATTAGCTTTCTCATGAGATTTGAAGTAAGTACCCATCTCCCACTAAAATCTACAATTCCTCAGTGCAAAATGTTTGCGTCAGTCTTTAATTTATTTACTAAATATTTTGTAACTAAAGCGATATTATTAATAAACTTAAGTGGATAAGTGCTGTAGATAGATACCTTCATTGGACTGAATTTAAGGTTATTTAAGTATGTACGTAATTAAGCATTTCTGGAGAATTAACTACACAGACTAAACAATTAATCAACTTAGATGGTAAAGACCTTAGAAAAATCTTAGGAATCATGTTACCTATAGGCGATGCGGCTAGCAACCCGTCACTATTTTGATTCCCCTTTCCACCTTTACGCCCACAATCATGCTAAAGTGGAATGTATGTCTTGTTACCTTAGGCTCTGTCTACCCCGTAAGGGATAAAGACGTGATTTGTGTATGAATATATGTAAAGACCTCTTTTCATTTATTGGTATTATTTAAAAGTAGATTTTACTATTATTTAAATCATCTTTATCTCGAACCGAAGCAAGTGTGAAGATTTTTATTTAATAATAAAATTACTGTCTTTGCCGGCCCTATCTTTACGAAAAGTTCATTTCGTCTTAAACTACCTCAGTGCACACCCAAAGAATTCTAGTCCAATATCAATTGTTGCATTAATTTGAGAAATCACGGCATTCAAAAATATAAAATGTAAGTACATAGTGTTCCATTTTTGATCATTTTCGCACGTTTCTTGAATTTGGGAGCAACATTTGTTCAGTAGGTACCCCATTTGTGTTCGGTCATTCATTGCATCTCTATCGCTTGCATGAACTGCAACGAGTACGAATACTTTAGAGCAGTTGGTTCGCTTTTGTAAATATGCGAACATTAACAACACGTATGTACATACGATGTAGGTCAGGTACCCTACCGATTTCAGAAATGTATTTAGCGAAAAACGCAAAATCAGTATTAGTAAATAAAAAGCTCAAAGCTTAGTGTTTTGTTTCGTATCAAATTTAGGAAAAGATTTTCTTCGCCGATTTTTAAAACATTTGTTATAAGTTTTTTTTCCTATGCAATCAGTGTATCTCTAATATTATGTTACTAATTTTCACGTCATTAAAATTGAAATGATATTTGGAATAAATTAATAAAGGCAACAGATAGCAAAATGTTTCATTTCAATTTTAGTTTTAGGACTACGTTGAATGTGAACCCTTGCCTTATAACTAAAAGCGGGTATTTTGTAATTGCTTACAGAAAGCAATTAGTTAGTTACAAATAATATTTCTAACAATAGGTACATCGAACCAGTTGTCGAGTCAACTTATTATGATTCCTGGGTTGTTATTCTCCAAACAAAACTCTTCCGTGCAGTAATCGCTGCGTTTGGTAGAGGCACAATTCGCGTAGTCAGAAGTCATCCGTGTTGGTCGTACGTATGTAATGGCAAATGACAAGATCTCTGATTCCGTGCAATGCCGGCGCGTGAATGGGTCAAGTTACGATAGTCTCCGGAGCGCAGCGATCACTTTCGGGACGGGGATTTTTAGGGAATCACACAACGCGACTTGACCACCATAAAACCTTATCATACGAAATAATTTTAATGATAAGGTTCTGTAGGACCTAAGAATCAAATTGTTAGACTATAGATTTGCAGAGCCAAAATAATGGGTTATATTTTATTCAACTTTGTCGACAGTCACATCAGTCCAGTCACTTATATTCCTGGCAAAGATATTCGTAACTTCGAAACTTTTTTATTCTGCCCAGTTTAAAAAAAATATATTTTAGAAAGAGATTCTTTAACAACGGTCGGAATTTAATACTGACAAAGCTGCCTCACAAATACAATACAATATATACAATAACTCTTTATTGCACACCACACGAAACAATCAGAACAGAAAAAAGGTATACAGAAGTAATAAGGATACCTTACTTGCTGCTTGTGACATTTCGATGGGTCTAAAAACCAAAGCCCTCATTCCAAGCTTTTTTATAATATGTTATTATGATAATGGAGCAAAGGAGCCAGCTTTCCCCCACCCCAAGAATGAGGGGGAAGAAAATAAAACGACGTGGGTGCTACGCAATTTGGATAAAGTTCAGTAAGTAACTTTTAAATAGTTACACAACAATTTGTATGCCTAAAATTATCTTTGAATACACTTGTCTGGTTTTATTGCAGTGACCCTGTTCTTAAAAACAGGGAACAATACTCAGTAGATATTCGTGTTAAGAAGTCTTCTGCCATAGAGAAACATCAGACAAACAATCAAGTTTTGGTGCAAAATTTCTTGAATCACGAGAGATGAAATAAGTGTAAGCAGGTTATTGCGTATTGTGGCATTCGTAGGTATAATGTTATTGTTAAATTAATTTGAGTTTTAAGTCTGTGACTGAGTTTACGATCGAGTTTGATTGCCTAAAGAATGAGATAATATATTTAAATTTGCTACTATATTATAAAGAGTCAACTCAGCTGGTCTATTCTGATACAAGACAGGATATTTCCAAGATATTATTAATATAAATAAAGGTCAGAAGTGTCCTGGGTAATTAGTAAAGAATCTTTGTCATGAAACTGTGCTGAAGTCATGTTGAAATGATGAAACGCAAACTGTGAAAACCGAACACAGTCCATGAGCACTTAGAATGCCATTCGGGTTTCGGGTATCATCGGCCGATTCAAGTATCAAACCCATAAGAGTGAGTGAGATAGCAAGACAAAAACGAATGCCATTCTAAGAGCTACAGACTCAACAACCAGAATTTCAAAATACTACGAAATGAAAATCTTTTATCATGATCCGGACCGAAAATTGCTGTTCATAATAACATTCTTGTGTGTCCTAACTTTGCAATACGCTACTACTTCGGTCCTTCAATGGTAATAGTATTACTTTCCATTACCGTCAGAAGAGGGTAGTATTTTGAAATTGCATTCATCGTGTAATATATCAATGGACATTATATGCTCAGTGGATTTAATACAAGTTGCAGCTGATCACAAAAGCATTTATTTTATTTATTATTAGTATATATGAATTGATTAATGAACTTTCGTTATTCTTGCATGCAGTTACAACTGGACTTGATGAAATTTAGCACAGGCATGGATAGTTTATTACCAGGATTAACCACATAGGATGCTATTTTTTACGATAAATTGCTTATGTCCCGCGTGATAAAGTTTGCTAGTGAGATATATTGTGCAACGTTTAGTAGATAGAATAGGTACATTTCATACTCGAAGCAAATACATGTATATCCTTTGTAATATTAAACGGATGTCCGGAGGAAAAGATGTGTCATACACTATACTATACTCCAAAAAGTGAAATCCACGCGAATGAATCCGGAGGCGTCAGTTACTTACTACCTGAGGTTACTGCTTAATTTAAAATAATAAAATGATGGGAAAATGTCTTTCAACGGCTAGATCGATTCAGTTATCTTTATTTTTGAAGGACTCGTCGAAGTCTATGGAAGGTCCTTGAGAAGAGCAAAAAGATTTTTATTATAAAGCCGTAAAATAGCTTATACAGACTCCACATATCTAGACATTTTAGTAATTTTCCTTATAAACAGATGGACAAGTATTTGATGGGATTTCCTTATCTAGATATGTGTATGATCCTCATTTTCCTTGTCTTTTCTCATTTTTTATTTTTTCATATTGTAATTTACACTCCTCTTTTGAGGGGCTTTCTCTTATGGGCAAACCTTACCTGCATACTAAATTTTTGTTTCCACATCTGGCAGTACCTAGCGATCATTGAAAAAGCAGAACAAAGGAAATTACTAAGTATTTGAAAGTGGTAAAAATCGTGATAAATTCGAAATACGAGTAGAGTATAATAAGATAATTACACAGCTCTAATTAATTTTGCAAACTATTCGAAAATTTAATGTGAGCTGTAGTTTCGAGTCCCCAAGAGGGCCATTTTTGCAATTACATCACAGTACCAGTACCACTCTTTTTTTGGGCGTGCTGTCAAAATTTCGTTAGTTACTAGGTCAATTTCAATACAAAAATAAAAATACCAACTATTTACACGGTACTTTGTTTAGGAACCGAATCCACATATCAAACATCAGCAAACAGAAAATAAATAGTACTTATGTAATAGTAGAGTATACTTAATTGGATAAAAGAGGCACTACAATTATCTTAAAAAATGGTTGCCCTGTATGTACAATGTATAAGCCTGGTCAAAAATGCTGCAGTGGCAAAAAAAAAGTGGTGCTCTGATTTAATTTCTGCTCTTTATTGTCGCACTCTACCTAGCTAATTGGTTACTTAATCGGGCTTCACTCAGCGCAATTCAGCGCCAATTATACAGTTTCAGAAATCAATAATGATATTGCAAATGCGAAGAACTATTTGTCTGCAGATTTAAACCATAGTCTTGATTTCTGAAGAAAAGTTGAGACATAAATGGGTGGATTTTTGACGTTGTAATTTGTGTGCAATACGTTTAGCATGGCACACAAATTACAACGTCAAAAATCCACCCAAATACATAATATTTAGAAAATAAGCTGGGTTAAATCAATAAACGATAAAAGTTTAATTACTTACTATTATCTCGAAGCGTATTCGATTTTTGCTAAATTTTCACCCTTTTCTGCTTATACATATATATATTATTGCCACTGATAGGGATGAATGGAAAGAATGAACTGTATGGGAAAGGGTCACCATTCGTACAATTTTTAGATTATTTTTTATTTAATTGTCTGATTTATCTAGTTTATGTACTAAAGTGTAAAGTGTAACAAATATATTGTAGTTTGTTACAAAAAAGTCCGAGACTATTATGTCAAAATGTTAAAGGGCCATATAGCCATTTTTCAACGATAAGGTATGTGTACGAATGGTGACCACTTTCCCCTATCAGTACTGAATAATGATAGTTTTAATGAATGTGTAAACATAACGACAATACAACTCACGCAAGAAGAAGAGCAAACAATGAAGTAAAGTCAAATATGAAGCACAAAATACCACAAACCATAAAAAAGGTATAAAAAATGTCGGAATTTGTTACAGCCGTTATTAAAATTTGTATCATCTGCTTAAATAAGAGTCCGAGATCTAATTCTATTTCGAATGAAGTTCAACTCCAAGCGAATATGGCGACGAGACCACGAACTCGAAACTTCCCTGACACATGTCTCCAAGTCGTGATGGGGAACGTGCTATCTGGATAGGAAATTAGCAATTGCCAAGTACCAAGTGTATGACGCTCGTGTTTAACATGACATGTGCAGCTTTGCGCATAATGGATCACATTAGTACACAGTACTTACTATTCTGAGCTAGGGTAACCAAATAGAGGTTGGCAAAATCCTGTTAAAATAAGCGTGAAATGTGAATGGATGGATGTGTGAACGTATAATGAATGTTTTTGTTAGACGCTAAAATGGATATTGATGGAATTTTGACTTACAGATTGTTCCTAGAATTAACGTGAGTTAGTGTAGAATACATTTTTCATCTATGAAAATTGCATTGTTCCCGTAGGATAGCGATCAACGAATTCTTCGAACACGGAAAGGCAGGAAACATAAATTTCAGGTCACCTTTTTACTCCGTTGGTACCGTATTTTTTCTAAAATACCTACTTATAATTTATTATGTGCTCTTCGTTTTTTCTACAATTAGGTCCAGTCTAAAGACATTTTATTGTATTATTATACCACAGTACTAGATAGGATCTACTATTGCTTACTGAAATTTTTAGAAAATCATAATGGTCAAAAATTCGCATAGAATTTGGACTAAAGCCTGAAACTCAAAGAATATGCGGAAGCTTCAAAACTGACGGTAACCCTACTGAACATAAGTCCACATTCAATTGTTCTTTATGCTGCCTTTGTTCAGGCTCTTTATTAAATTTGTTCATCGATCATTCTTTTCAGAACATTTCAACTAAGTATGTGTAAATTTTATAAAACCGGTCTAGCACCGCTTCAACCGACACGGCGAGAGTTCCGTAACGCTCTAATCTGTAGCAAGCGCAAAATATACATGCCATTACCCCAATTAAATAAATAAAAAAAAAATAAATTAAGAGGTCAGGTTCTTTGTATACCTACATGCCCTTATCCGCAGCCAATGGTTTCCTGCTATTGGTACTAGATCGCCCGTCCATCTCGGAGGTCTACCAACACTTCACTCCAGCTAACCCTGCGGTCAGTATGGTCTCAACGTGCGTTAACGATGATAACGATGTTAATAATTTAATATTGTAGATAACAATCACGTCGGTAGGTATATTTTTTTTAGGTATACGAGCGATACAAAGCTGATGACATTTATAATACAAAAATCACAAATTTTAGGAAAAAATATTTAGTACAAATCTTTTTGCTGGCTGAGCCGACTGTACTATAGTGTAGTTGTTGATTGTAAGTAAAATCATACACAATAATGTATAGAAATTTCAAGTTGAAGAGAGTCTAATTTAAAGTCTAATGCAAAATTTGACTTAAAAAAACATTACACGACGTACATTTTTCAGGTTATACCTAGCTAGCTACATACATATGAAAGCTCGCTTTTGCTTAATTTTTTTATAACGACAGCGACACCTGTAAGTAAGCAAGTAAGGGAGAAACGATTTAATATTCCGATGAGTCTATGGAAAAACCAGGCGCGAGCGCTATACTAACCGCGATGTACATTCAACGTTGTACGTTGGCTTATAATCCAATTAGGTAATGATCGCATTTCGGTAACACATAATACTAAAATATCAACTTACTCACGTAATTAAAATATGTTACATTCAAAATGGTAGCCACTCGCAAGATAAAAAAGTCATTATTATTAATCGGAGCGACGTTATCGGCAAAATCTATTGGGTCTTCCGTTATCACCATAATGAAAATTCCGTTAGGAAAAAAACACCAATTTCTTTCTATAAAAGTCCTTAAGTAATACGAGTCGTTCACATCATGATCTCCAAGATATATGTAGAGAAGTCAAATCGTGGAAAACAGGTACACTCACGTTGAGAGGAGCTCATCATCAGCATTAGGTAAGCAAAGTATTTACTAAACGTACATGCATATCCACTCGTTGAACGAATAAACTACCGATTAAACAGCAATTTTATGCTCGAAGTCATCTACTAATTCAAAAGATATATCGACTCGTCGTGTTACTCGTATTTGCAGTGTCTTCAATTCAACCTGAGCCGGTATTCTGCGTTCGTTCATGCGATATTACTGCGCATGGCGTAAAGGTTCTGTCCCTGTCTTACATTTCTGTTTTGTGCGTGAGAGTGAGAAAAAGTCTTCTTCACATATCGTAATTATATGGTATGCGCGCTCGCTGAATACAGGTCCGTTTAGTCGGGCGAATGTCATACGGATTTCAGTAACACGTACCTCCCCCGGGTAAGGGTGATGAGTCTTGTCAGGGGGTTATTAGCATAACGACCAGCTAACGAGCCGGTGACGCGTGCGTGACGACGCGTATAGGTATTCAAGTGATATAAACGTTACGACGCCGACACTCAACAATTTAGGTGCGCAATATAGGGGAATTTAATGTAGGTAAACTGTCGTTCGACTCCGTGAGATAGGTAATTGACTGCGAATTGGTGCCTATGCGAAAACTGTCTAAGACGGAGTAGCACTTTCATCGAAGGGTCTCTCACCTGCGACTTTGTGTCGTCGAATAAGTTTTGAGCGCCAATGGCTCCAGAGCGTGTCAGTTGGTAACAAGATAAACTAGGTTTCGAACTACACTGAGATAAAGAAACTGTATCAACTGTAATCAAAATACTAGGAGTGTTGATTTGTCATTTTAAATTTTAAATTATTAAATGGTATAAATGTGTATAGAACAAAATAAAGTATCAGTTATTAAGTAATGCCTACTTTTCTATTTGCCTTCCATAATATAACTAGTAAATAACATAAAATCATTGTTTCCAAGCGACGAGTGCTCACGCTTTGCCGAATTTTATTATTAAGGATGTTAGTATATCGGGGATACGTTTTACTACCCGAAGGCCCCGTAGCCAATAAAACACAGTGGTCGTAAGAGCCACACTTCAGCATTGAATAACGTTGTTCATATATCTAAGAGAAACGAAGATGATAATTATTTTGCGTTTAGAAAAACATACCTTACAGACGAATCCGGAAAAAGTTACTGAAACGTAATACAGAGAAGAGGTGACGTTATATCGTAAACTTTTAGAGATCGTAGCATGAGAGAATGTTAAACTCAGTCTCACAATATTAGCTTTAATTACTTACTAACAATTGTTTAAAGCATGAAGCCTCCGTGAAGTCTCAACCAAACTTAAAAACTATCTATAAATTAAATTTAAATTAATGAACTACTAAGTTGATAACTAATAACATAAATACTCATACCGTATCATTAAGAGGCTGACAACACCTAATTTTGTTGAAATTGATGTTATTTAAGCACTTTTTTAAGAAAAACTACACACAAAAAAAATACAAAAAAATATAATGTTAATTTTCATCATATTTGAAACACGCTAGACGGACTCGATACATAATTGAACAAAATCGGCTCGATAGAAAATAATTGCAAATTATTAAACGGTTCTATGTCTTTATTTTTTCGACGTATGGGTCTGCAATTAAAAACATGAAGTCAACATATTCATACCTACACGGCTAACGAGTCATATTTCACAAATAATCCATACTTTTTTTTATTTCTTCTTATTTGTGTCTTATTTGCAAGATTTTAGACGCGCGCCAAGTTGCCGGAATAGTTTCTTCTCTTTCACTCACAGGCACGCGAACCGTATGTGTGAAGAGTGGCGCTGCTCAAGGTCATTTGCTGTTGACAGCGCCTTAAATATAAAGGGACGGAAGCTGTACCAACCACACTGCGCTACTCGTAACGCAGTTGATATGCTACTGTAATGATCATCGAAAAGTTTCCAAGTCTCTTCAACGCTTTCTAACCAACGCGGGCTAGCACCATTTTGTAACTCGACCCGCTTAAGTGAGTTATTTTTGTCAGAAAACAGAATGTCATAGGTGAAGACCAAATTTAAATAGAATACCCGCAGCCCAGCAGAACTAAACTTGCACCCGAGACCTTGTAACCTTGATGCTCTTGGTAAGACAGTCGAGAAATATACGACCTAATTTTACAATCGCATTGGCACACATTAGCGAAAGCGGTGTCACTCGTTTAAACGACAAAAACATGACATAATGTAACGTCATTTTGAAAACTTGAAGCATCACAAATGAAGCCATGTTGATGTTAACAAGTAAATTAGCTCGCAACGCTAGATTTAGGGATGGGACAACCTTAATGAAGATGGTGGTCCGAAGACAAGGCCAAGACAGTGGGTGCGGTGTGTGTCCACCATGTCCAGTGCCTTGTCCACCGACGTGTAGCCCAATGCCCCCTTCCAACTCTCCATTGCCGCCATACTACTGCTGCCCCAGAACAGCTTACGACGTCCACTTTATCTACATCAATGACAAACCACCGACAACAACAACTAAGGATATCGTGGACCGTGCATCCCAGACTGTTTTTTGGACAGAACTCCTTCGAGGTTAGTATTTATTTAGTTTGCGTACACTTTTTCAGGTTTTAGAGCTGTTTGCGAATCCATAAACAAAACATACAAGCTATTGGGTCACAGGTCATCTGATGGTAATTGATCACCGCTGTTATACATACATATATATATTTTGTACCGTTTACTTATTTCGCCATAGTTATACTTATGTCTAATTTAAAAGACATACCGTAGCACATTAAGTAACCTGAATTAAAAGTTTTTTTATCAAGTGAGCATGTTAAAAATAAAGTACCCCTTACTTTTTTCCAATACTATGATTCTTATTCAAAGTAAGGGGTAGGCACACTTTTTTAAAATGCTCATCTATGAGCGTCGAGTGCGCGTTGGAAGTGCCATAACACCGAATTGTTATTTGAATGTTTTCCTGTTAGAACTTCACATTACTAATAGTACCACAATGAGCCTCTGTGTTTGTAATGCGTGCAAAAAGCAAATCTAATACCTACATGAAAATTAAATATTAGTTCACCTATTATAAAATTAAGATGGAGTTCTGTGGACGGCAAAGTGAGGCCGGTTTAAATTACAGGTGGTGGCACGTAAGTCTAACGTGGAGTGCGCCCGCCCGCGACAACAGGCAGTCCCCCGCGATACCTTATTTTCGACTACTGCGCATCAACGGTCATCGCTAGACTTACGTGCCGGCACTTGTACGCTTTGTAACTTGCGCGTCTGCGTGTCTCAACCAGTTAGCTTGGCCGACTAGGTGCGCTTATTTGCGTGCCAACCGGAACTGGGCTCCGTTTCTCGAAGCTTAAATTAGACTAATAATATTAGTGTTTTGTTTCATTATTTCGTTTAATTTACGAGACAAAACACTAATATTATTAGTCTAATAAGCTTCGAGAAACGGGGCCCAGGCCTCACTTCGCCGTTCACAGGACTCCGACTTGACTTTTTATTGAGCCTGAGTCGTGCCACGTGCTACACTATCTGCTGTCCTCCACTGAAAAATTACACTACTGTTGTATTTTTAAGCAAAAAATTATATATTTTTTGTAATTTTTTTATTGTTAGAATAATTTTATTGATTTATCTTATCATAAATATATCTTTCAGTAAAAATTACCGTTTTTTGTTTACACCATTTTTTGAAGAACCTACATACATATGTACATGTTATCGTAATACATGATTCGACATTCGTTTCCCTTTGTTCCCTATTTCAATACCTTCGTCACATTCTTCCGGCCGGTACCCCCTTCAGTCTGACCTTAGCCGGTCGGTGGTTAGGTGCTTGTGATATTGTGTAAAGATAGTAATAGTAACGTACCGTCCAACTCCCGTCTCGCTTACCCTGTTCCCACTTCTTTTTTGTTTCGTTTAATTGCCCGTAGCCAAATTAACAGAGCCAGATTACACAGAGGCAACACTCGTTTCATTAAAATGGTTTCGGTTTGCAATCGTACTGAGCCAAATAAATGTCACCATTACGCCATTGTTTTTATAAAGCGCGAGCTGCGATCAGGATTAATCGAATATTAAAATTGCTTTATTTCCATTTGACATCTTTGCTTGTCGCAATATCGAAAATTTGAAATTTAAATAAAACGTTCAAAATAATTACCTTTTAATTGGAATTTGTAATGTGAAATTTCAACGGGTTGTAGGCAATGACTCTGATTGGATTCTATTAACATTATTGAGCGATTTCAACTCGCAACACGTAGGCTAGTCAGTATTCAGGGATCACGCGCCGGCTACCTACCATGTCCCACCATATTTATGCACCACACGATATCTTGTGTCGGAAACAAAACACATAAATGTTCTGAAGTCCCATCAATTGTGTAAGTCGGTCACACGCAATATCCGTATGTTGGGGATGCGGTGTTTCCACTACGACACTATTGCAGATGATTCTTTTCTTATAATTTCGTCACGTTTCCCGGAGTTGAGCGAAACAACATTGCGAACTTTGTTTTATTACATTGCATTTCACGGGCCTTTGAGGAAGACGCTACAATAAGGCAACAGTTCAGAACAGATTGTTTCCTTAATCCTATTAAATAACTTATGAGCACGTAGCGCTACCGGAGAGGAACGGTTTTATAAAGTTACTTTAAAATGTTATCTCCACATCTTTATACAGTTTTGTGTCGACTTTCAGGCTTTGCGGTCACTATGGGGCACATATTTAAAGAGCCGGCTACAATAAATTACCCTTTCGAGAAGGGTCCACTCTCGCCTCGGTTCAGAGGTGAACATGCTTTACGGAGATATCCAACTGGGGAAGAGCGATGCATCGCTTGTAAGCTATGCGAGGCCATTTGTCCAGCTCAGGCTATCACGATCGACGCAGAGGAGCGGGCGGACGGCGCCAGGCGCGCCATCCGGTACGACCTCGACCTCACCAAGTGCATCTTCTGCGGGTACTGCCAGGAGGCCTGCCCCGTGGACGCCATCGTCGAGGGACCCAACTTCGAGTACTGCACTGAAACGCACGAAGAGTTGCTATATAATAAAGAGAAGTTGCTCACAAACGGCGACCGCTGGGAACCCGAAATTATAAGCAATATCAGAGACAATCATTTATATCGTTAAATCATTTATATCGCTAAATTTTATCATCAATGTCATCGTAAATGCAAAATATTGTGGAACAGAAACTGGCAATTATTATCGTAAGGACTTCTTGTACTTTACAAGTTAAATAATTAAGTCACGTCTTGACTATGATGAACCATCACAATGGTAAAATTTTAATTTTGTTACTGATGGAGAATTAGCTTTTCTCTCATCGAACGTGAATTTGTGAGATAACTTTTGTTTCAAAGAATCCTTTTATATTGGAACTTAAAGTGTTTGATTTGTCCTTCGAAAGGATGTTATATGTTTCTGAAAATAAGTCCATGTGTTAGTAGCTTGCCTATAACTTGATATAGAATCCGATTGGTATAATTTTGTAAAAATTTGAATCAAAAATATTTAAAGAGTGCCGAATATTGAGTTCAATTAATTAAATTAAATTTGATGGCTTTTCCACACAACGTAGTACATGATAGTTGGTTACTTACTGTATAATATTTTGATGCCTAAATCTAAGCAATATTTTCATTGCGTATTTTTATTGTAATAAATGAAAACATTTAAGTCCTTTTACACTTTTAGTCTCACAACCAGCATTTGGCGAAGATAGCAAGTTAGCAACTTTTGCAAACTCACCGTTGTGTTGCAACGACTGGTGCTGATATGCCTGCGCTTGTGGACTAGCCCATAAACATATATTAGAGGTAGATGGGTTCACTATCTGTGACCGCCATTTTGGCACAGAATTTGCTTTTTCATAAAAGTAACTTCCTTTTTTTGGGACGGAATATACCCTCTCTTTGTGCTGATCCGGAACGGGGATAGTCGTGAAGTAAATTATTTTAATTGTTTCGAAGGGAAACTTGGCATGAATAGCGTTTTAAACAAGAATTATACACTTGTATCTTAATTGTCATGACACGAGCCTTGTTTTTTTAATGTAATATTACTAATTTTACTCGCTACATGCGTACTCAAAAGATATCTGTTTTATATTGGGTCATATTGCAGATCTGCGTGGCTAGCACCTTAACATTCGCCCCGAAGAGTTTCGATGTTGACATACCTACGCTTTTCAGTGGTATTATGTTCCGTCAAATCACGTGGCTACTGGTAGGGTTACGTCAATCTCATAAAATATTATTCCGTTCTCTTAGCTTCATGGATAATCAAAAGTGACTTTGTTGTGCCACATTGGTACTAAATAGGTATGTTTGGGAAGAATTTATGCTAGTCCGATTTCGATTTGCTTGAAAGTTTCATGAGCATACTGATGAAAATGCAGAAACTGTGATGATTACAATATACAGACCAAAAGTTCATGCATTTTATAAATTTTCAACAAAAGAATAATACAAAATTACTTACCATTTCGTCGAGCTGCCGCTTGTCGCCAAAAGCCAGAATTAAAAGAGAAGTACCTACCTACCTTCCATTTAAGTCTTTCAATTTAAAGTGCAGCAGCAGAAGTGTAATTCTGCCCGTTGTTCCACCCAGGGCATGAAATAATTAGCCTCTAGATGCGACGAAGCAGCCCGGCCATTCGTTAGGGAAATGCGTTTGTTTAAAAGGCCATTAGGGCCAACGACACTCTGCCCCTGACGTCGACATTTAATGACCTCGATTAACGAAATTAAACCTGAATTACCTTCTCAGCACTCTTACAGTAGTAGCCGTGGAACTTAAAGAATGCCGATATTTCATGCCAAGATGTAGATAAATCTTAGCAGTCAAAGGAATTGATTCACACAATTAATCGTTGAAGGAGACACGGAAAAACAGGTATTTAATCACCCTGTCAATTAACGAGTTTGAAAGAGACCTTTTTATAAGATTTACTTTTTCCATTTGCTTCAATTTAAAGAAATAACGGTTGGATATTTTTTACCCCCGAAACAAATTTGTTTGCATTAAGGGAAGCAAGAAATTTGTCAAATGACCCAAAAATTGTAAGTTGTCTCATTCTAATGAAAATAATCAAATATACTGTGTACCCTATGCTTTATTCTTATTTTTTACAGTTTTATTTCAAATTTTTTTTACGACATTAAGATAGGAGCCCGGAGACTTCTAAACAGCTGTAACTATTTTAGTGACATAGTGTTTGGGTTATGTGTATAGATTTTAAGGTGCGACCACACCGCCGCTTAAAAAACGGTGACGTTACGGAATCGCAACAAAATGTAAGAAACGGTGAGAAACGTAAACGCAGCGGTTTGGTCGCACCCTTAATTCAAATATACTTATTAATTACTCCTTATAAGATTTTTAATAGTCTATATCAACTTATGTCAATAAAAGCGAGGTAAATGGAAATAACATGAAACTATTTCTTCATTGCCGGATTTTTCAAAAAATACTATTTACTTGGCATGTTATTTAAACCGTTTATTACAATTTGGTGCTAATAAATATCAGAATACGACTGTCTTAGACTTTTGATATTGAGCACCTACAAAGCTTCGATGTGTCTTATGGTGTCTAGAGGACTTGAGAACTTTTCCGTGTTATAATTTATCCTCTGACCGTTCCCTCCACTGATCATATCATTGGTTCCAGATAATTCTATTTGCTCGAACTTTACGTGGTCGGTGTTACTGACCAACGACAAAAGGGCATCGATCTTTAATACATTCCAACCAATAAATGATCATTTATTTCAATTGAATCACAATGACCACTTGAAAAGTTACCAGTGACGCGGCACAGTGAACTTGTCCCGATACTAACGGATGAGAAAATTTTATACATATAATAACTAGCGACCCTCCCCAGCTTCGCACGGTATATTATGCATGTACCTATTATACATATAAACCTTCCTCTCGATTCACTCTATCTATTTAAAAAAAACCGCATCTAAATCCGTTGCGTAGTTTTAAAGATTTAAGCATACATAGGGACATAGGGCAGAGACAGCGACTTTGTTTTATACTATGTAGTGATATAGTTCAAAGCTAGATAGATGAGTGTGGTTGGAAGGCAGCATTATAAATTCCTACGGTGTTATTACAAAAAAGTTAAACACGTTTCTAAAAATTAATCTATTGCATAATCAACCTTAAGTCAATGGATTAATTTTTAGACACGCGTTCAATGTCTGTTTAACTTTTTTCTATTAACACCACTTATGTCTAACTCGGTGTGGATGGCTAGGTTAGAAGACTGGAATAAGTCGCCTTAGAAGTGGAAATACCGCAGAGGCCTTGAAAATAAAACGTAATTTTTTAATACTTATTATCTTTAAATTCTGTGCGGGATATGGGGCTTATTTGTTATTCTAAACATCTCCCGCTAATTAAACGTGACGCAGGGCGGGGGCCTCGCTTCCGACTCGCCTGTGCATTAGTAAGGTGAGAAAAAGGGAGCCGAAAAGTGGCCCTTGCGAGACTAAATAATATTACCACTGAGCATTCCTATGAACTGAAACAGTATAAGATAATTACGTCTGTACGACAAACTTATGTCGTCACTAACTACCGCTCGCGACTTCGCCTGCTAAGAATTCGTTTTTCGCTACCCACGGGAACTACGCAATTTTCGTGATAACTTTAATAACTATGGCTACAATTCATCTCTGTGCTCACCCAGATCTGTTCAGCCGTTTTAGAGTGAAAGAGTAACAGACATCCTCACAAACTTTGCTTTAATAATTTTAAGTACGATAATAGCTAGGATGCAGGCTCTACCCATAAACAGCTTCCACATAATTCAACACAATTGACAATATTTCAATTTTTTAAGTGCTACTTTTTATTGTCTGGCTGGAAAGAGCGCACAAATTTAAGACACCCATATTTTTTATATTCGTGAAAATCTTGTATTTTCGTGGAAAAATCCATTTAAATCATTGCTCAAGCAGAAAGGACGTAAGTAACAAACGTCAAGTATTAGCGAAATGACGTCACTGCTTTGTTTCGTACACTTAAATAAACGTTGAAATAATTACATTAATTGACCGCTAAAACCTGTGCTTAAATACTTTGACAGTGAATGCAGTTGTCACTGTCGATGAACGTCAAAACGAACTGACAAACTCAAACAGAATACTTCACAAAAAATATGATTTTAAATGAAAACTTGCAAAAATATTATCATTATTGCCCGGCAAACAGTTATCTAGTGTTCCCGATGGCAACAAAGCCGAGCGGTGTGCGAATGAATTAACCGTCAGCTGTCAGTAGTGTTTGTGTTGTGAAAGTTGTAAATGTCAAAGGGAAACCCGGAAGACAAGGTTTTTTATAATGGCAGTATTGGACCGGCCGCTGGACGTCATTTCCTGTTTTACATATTTTGCTCATTTTTCCAAAAAATACTGTACGAAAAAAATCCAAAAATATTTTTTTTGTGGTCTACAAGTGTTTCTCTCGAAATGGTTTTTGATTTATGAATATAAAGAAATTTGAAATATTGTCAAGCATTTCGGTAAGGCTATAGATTGAAAAATCTTGTCTGAGATCTCGGCTATTTCCCGTTAACAACCAACCAGAATTCATAGCTCTGATATTCGGTAAGTGTTGTCTGTAAACACTTTTAATTTCGAACCTAAAGGCATCTACACCAATATACTTAAGCAGAATTTCACTCGCTGCGTTTAGCGTTTAAGGCAGGAAACAAACCGTAGACACGTACACTTAAGTTTTCATTTGCAAATTTAAACCAAATTTTAACTACCTATATATCTAAGCCATACTGAAAACTAGAACACAGAACAATGCGAAAAGTAAAATAATGGTCGTGAATCGAACCCGGATCCAGTTTCGATTCAGTATCGCTTAGAAATAAAATTACTAACGGGTTAACCGCAAAAAAAACGTTCGATACAAATTCTCGATGCATTGATATCAATTTTTTATTTTCGTAATCGTATGTACGTATAGTCACCTCAAGTAACCTGTGGTTTTCTATTATAAAGTGTTTGTGTCTGTAACGAGTGCAGTGCGTGACGCGGATAAATTTCACGTCATCGTGCGTCGCTTGATTCTAAATGCCGGCTCAAGCCGGATAAAGACTAACAATGTGGAATTAATATCTATTAAAGCTCCACGATAAAACTTTAAAGGGCTTCCTTCTTAGTAGCAGTCCGTTATTTTTAGTTAGTCAGCTGGTAAAGTGCTTCGTGTAGAAACACCAAGGTGGGTCGGGTTAAATTATTTGATGGTAATTTTTACGTTTATCTGGCTCGAGATGTACAGTCGCCATCAGATATATCGTAGCGGGCGAGGTCCTCAAATACTTCGGAGCAGCCTTAAATTTCAATAAATTCATTACAACTGTAAGGTTAATAACATCAGAACACGCAATTAGTCATAAATATAATAGCATCGACTTTTCAATAAAATCGAGACACCACAGATCGTCAAAGATATCGATGCAGACAGGCTGACCATAAAGATCGGAACATTTTTGGAAAATATACCTTAACTTTGTGACAAACAGTTTAAATTACAGTGCGTTTATAATAAAACTAGTTTTATAAAATAGAACTACATGTTTTGACTTATAACAGCAGAAAAAGAAAAATTTTATTCTTAAAAAAAGTATAATGGCAATTTAGTGGCCAGTAACAATTTACACTTTATACAACAAAAAAAGGTTTTATGTTACTAACACAGTGAATTATGCATGCAGACGCGTACACTATATAGGTGACATATCTTTCATTTTGGCATGACGTTTGAGCCTTATTTGTATTTTGTTGGGAATTCGAATCTATCATCATATACGTAAGGTTTATTTTCCACTTATGTTCCGATATTTATGGTCAGCCTGACTGCGTCGATACCTTTGACGATATGTGCTTCCTGATATTTTTAGCTCATTGAACGTCCCGAATTTATTGAAAAGTCGCTGCTCTTATATTTATGACGGATTGCGTGTTCCGATGTTATTAACCATATTTAGTGTAACGAATTTATTGAAATTTAATGCTGCTCCGAAATATTTGAGGACCTCGCCCGCTACGATATATCTGATGGCGACTGTACCTACTGTTTGATGGGGGTTGTCAGTTCAGTACAACATAATTCTACCAATAAATATTTTTCTGATTTTTATGTACAGTTATATAATATTGTTAATAATCTACTTCAAAAAACATAGTCGAATTGGGAACATTCTCCTTTCTTGAAGTCTGTTATATATAATACTAATTTGCAATCTCTGCTTTGAAATGACTATCTCTACAAAATGAAAGCGCTTTAATTAGATATACTGCAGTAATAGTTAGCTCTAGTTTCCAAAATGATTCATCTATAAACACTATCCATAATATTTCTGTACAAATTTGAAAAGCGATTTAAGTTTAATTATGATGTTATTATTGGTCGAAAACGATTGATTCAACCCGTCCGATGCACTGTAATATCAGGTGCACATCGAAGCGTGAACTTAATGTGTTAATATGACAGTAACTTGATATGCCTACGCGATTTACATATTTTAATAACTGACACAATTTCGTAAAAAGGCCAAGTTTTTAATTACCTCGTTAGTCCTCGCGTACCTACTTCCAGTTATAAACTAATAGTAAAAATAACTAACCTTGTGATATAAAAGTTTTTTTCCTCAAGAAATGACCTTATAAGCTCACAAACACAGTCAATAAAAAGCGCAATCACAAATAATCTTGTACACAACAAATGTTTTTTAACGATGACTTTTGAGTCATTGTTGAACCTTCAATCGAAGAAAATGTCGTAGGTGCCTATTACCTTACCTGGAAGAAGTAGGCAGTAATTTAAAGCGCGGAGACAATTTGCAAAATTGTTACTGAAGGAAATACTCCCATATCAAAGGATGGGCGTACATTTTTGAGCTTTAACTCATTGGAGCGAATTGAACGCTCGCGCAAGCGATTAGTTCGTCCCACTCACATGATGTCTGGGGAGCTACACCTGAATTCGAAATTAGTTTCATACCATCTCCCTCACTCTCCTTTTAATTACTATATTAGTGTAAGTGGAACAGTATGAAACGAACTGCAAATTTTAAACTTTGAAGTAGGCCTACGGTGCAAATCTTTTTCAAATCGACGTCCAAATGACACGCGTCTCGGCCTAAACGAAATAACTGTTCCCGAGAGGAAGCTAACTGGGTCACATTTCTCCCTTCATTTAATCGTCGTGTCAATGCTCCGGCATTGATCTATCGGTCTATTAAAGAGTTCGGCGCTTGTTACGTCGCCGCTTCCCTATTAACAGGCTATCGACTCCCATCGACTGCCAATTTCGTATTTACAAATATACATTCTACCCTACTGATATTATGAATACCTACGAAAGTTTATGCACATGCTTGTATGTTTATTTATGAGTATTGTAATTGTCACCCTTCACGCGAACCGGATGGACGTATTAGGGTAAAATTTAGTTGGTATGCATAAGATATACGATGCATAAGATATCAGGAACTTAACAGAGAGTGGTGGTACACGCTCTTAAAGTTTCAAAGCTAGCATAACACATAAATTACACAGACGGCTATAGAGTGCAATGAAATTAAACCATGCCACTGGAGTTAGAGGTACCCATCCTCCAGCGTCGTGTGAGTAAAACTCTAACCTAAGCTGTGTATTCTTAGACACTCGTTAATGTTCTGTTAGTAACGGAATATTCATTTGTTTTTACCTGTTACTTAAACAAATTCTTTTGTAAAACATAAAAAAGGTATATTTTGCCACGATATGCTTGTAACTTTGAATGGATAATAGCCATTTGCTGAAAAAGTTCGGATTGTACGCGGTAGTTCCTTTTGAAGGAATAGTTGCGTTTTTTTTTGTACTCCGATATGAAAACAATCGCAGTAGTCCTTTCAAAGGAATAATCCAGAGGAACTACCGCGGATAGTCCAAAAGTTCAATCTGGGAGGGAAGAAAATGTACCAGCGAAAACCAGAAAATGTCCATCGAGGGAAAGGGTGAAAATCTTAGGAATGCTGTAATAGGCTACGCGGCTAGAAACCCGTCATTATTTTGACTCCTCTTTCCATCTACCTATACACGTCCGCAATCCCGCTATAGGCACGTTTAAACGTGGCTAATAGGTCTTGCTCTAGCCTAGGCTCTGTCTACACCGTGAGGGATAAAGACTTAACTAATGATGTATGAATGAATCGTATTTAGCCGCTAAATCTTATATTTAAGCTTGACAATTGCATACATTTTGACGCTACTAAATAGAGATTTAACTTTTTCCAGCAAAACGGCGGTTAGGAGCTTCAACTTTATTATACACAAAATCGTTAATTTAAAACAAAAAAATATGCCGTATTTTCAGCAAAAATGAACCACTGCCTGCGAAAAAACCAGTCTGGGGTAACATTTATTTATTGTAATGCCCGAATGGGTCTCAAAGGGAAAATGGAACGCGCACACAATAAAACTTTTATGTAACTTAAATTTAAGTTTAGGCGTTATTTAATATTATACGTACATCCTTTGTTTTTAGTTATTGTGTTGACATATTTTCCTGCACACTTTATTGGTTGCCTACAGTCAACTGACCGCTTTTGTGTACCTTGTCGCATTGAATTAATTATAATGAATTAATTAACAATTTGTACCTACCTACACAAATCCCCAAGTAAATAAATCATGGTCGACTATAACTTGTCCAACTAACAACTTTCGTGGGTAAACTGCACTCGCAGTGGTTACAAGGCTTCTGGTGATATCAGACAGTAACTAACCAGCTACACATACACAAGAGATTGACCAACTCAACTATACTACTTACTTACTATTTCTTTGTCGCAGAAAATTAGCATTAAAGGATCGAACGTTAAAATTACTTGCAAATGAAAATACCAACCGCGTTATTCACAGAAAGTGACATGCCCGTTGTAACTAGCTAAATTGTTGTTTTGTCTGTGTCTGGCAAGCGCAAACGGCAAAGTAACATAAAGATAAACGATTGTTAGTTAACTTACCAGAAGCTTGACAAGCTTTTATGAATAAGGGTGTTCAAAGGTCTTCAAAGGGTGTTTATTCTTGCAGGACTATTTAGATTAGTTTAGAAATAGTTGATTTGTTTTTATGTACGTAACAAGTAGCTGCAATGTGTGCAACTGTGGTGAATATAAGTAAGCACACGAAAACTTTTTATTTGATACACACATAAATTTTAGATACAACAAATCCTGTATTTGTTGACCTCAATATACTTAATACCTAAAAGTTCTATGTCTACATTATAATGAATATATTTAAGTCGTAAGAATCTGCCCAGTTAAAAGATATCTCTTTTGACCACCAATCCCCGTATAATTATAGCTACTTAGTCATATAGCCAACATCAGCGACTAATACCGTGGTTTCATTATTTAGCTTTGTGCATAAGAGGGAAAGTTGCAGGTACCTGGAGTTGCTTGCTCGTTACAACTTGCCGATATTTGATAAGGCAGTTACACACCGCTGACGTCAGAGATCTCCAAAGCATTATAATAAATTGTGTCTATATCAAACCGGAAAAACATACATATCGCAGCTTATACTGATTTCATTGAATAAATAATGTTTGCAGAGTAGGTAGGTACATTAGCCGACTTACGAGGAAGAGAATTTGCGTCATGTTTTTTTATGAAACAAAGAAGGAAAACGAGTAAGTGGGTCGCCGCTGTCCGTGCATGGACACGTACAATTTTCAGAAGGAGTGTAGACGACTTGCTTAGCTAGATGGCTTTAAAGCAAGTCGATAATTTCTCCGACTGAGTCTTACCTTCTACGCTGGAACGACCAAATAAAAATAAGGTAAAGATGGAATTTTGCGTATAATAAAAGTTGGATTGCATGTGTGTGCAATGCTTTCACTCGGCAAGACGCAGTTTTACCAGGCTCACTTTGTCATTCGCAGAGCTCTATATATTTAATTTGGTTTGAGGCGGGAACACAACACTCCACGCATTGTTTTTTAAATTATGTGTTAAGAAAGTGGTAACGATCTCGCCTTGAACTAGGTCCATCAGCTGTGGGTTATTTTCAGGTTAAGTTTATTCGTTCCCTCGTCGTGGGATTATTAGGGATTCCCGAGCTTGCGTCTAGGCCGCATTGTCGATCATGGACGGGCATGATTCCGCCCATTACGGACGATGTGTCACGTTCGCGTAGTGTACCCTCTCAGTGCTACTTTCACCTTTAACCTTAGCGACGTCCATTTGCTTCCCGCGCGTATCTTGTTATGTTACATTCAAACAGAACTTTGATCAAAGATTTTTTTCTTGTGTTTAAAAGTAATAAAGAGACTTGGCTACCTACTGATTACATTAGTATTTTGTACGAAGTAATACCATTCCCTTTAGAGCTGCGCGATATTGGATAAGTATAGGATATTTATATTTAAGGTTTCGACAGCGAGGCACTTCAATATGACCTATAATAAGTATAAGAATCGATACAAGAATAAACTTACCTATTTCCAATTCATTTACTTATATCACTTTCTAAGGTGCACCGTTTTTATTAATTAATTAAAAATGAAATAATCTCGAGTCCACATTTTTGACCATTAGTAAATACTACTGACTTGTATAACAAGTGTTTACGCTTGCTTGTAAAAGCTTTTAATACAATTTCCGCATCTTTAACAAACGGGCTCCCAGCCGAGATTGAGTGAAGGCAACCGTGACAAATATAGCGAATATTGGAAATCACAATAAGCTAGCAACACGGGCTACCATTCATAAAATTCGTTAACGACCGACTGTTAGCATTTAACATTTAAGTTCCGAACTGGTGATTATTCAAACTCTCTTGATTAGAGAGTCCCAGTCGGGCAACACCCTAAATAAACCAATATATATATGTATATAAATAAATATATACATTTGGGTCGACTTGTTTTTGTTTAAATGTTTGGCTAACTTGGCTCTGTGTAGCAATGGTTAAGGGGGAAGTAGGAAAGGCGAATTTTAAACGGAGTTATAACTAGCTTTTTCTCCGCGTATTTCAACGCTACGAGTGAGTGTTTTTGCTGGAAAACAATAAATTTGTATTGAGTCGTTAAAACTGGATGCAATTTTATTGTTCCGCATTTTGACACCACTAAACTGAGCGTAAAATTGAGTTTTTTTTATCAGCTAGTGATCATTAGTGTTCTTATAGATTTCAAATTAAGCTCGATAAAATCAAACATTATAATTAATAGTTAATTTAAACCATAATTCCTAGTTTATACGAGTAGAAAATAGTATTTGATGTTAAAAGCCGTCCAAATGGCATATTGAACCTTAGGGTACTTAGTAAAGGAATTTCTTGGTCAACTATATACCAACTATGCTATCTCGGAACAGTAAAGTTAAACTACCTACTTGTCTATCATCGTACAGCGGCGTTTGTTAGTTTTACAGTTTCAGCAGAATTAATGCACAAAACAAGCCAAGAGTCAAGTTGGTTCTGTTCGTTTTTGTTGCAATAAAACAACCTGAACGTAAAGCAATCTAAAGTAAGTGTCAAACCAACACTAGCAGCGCAGCAGGCAACTGTCGTGCCTTAGTGAATTCGTATTCGTTGCATGATTTATGCACATACGATAACAGCGTAGTGAGGGGCGCTATGAAAAATACTAACGGAATTATGCGAACAGAAAAATGCAACGATTACACTCGGCATAGCGGGAAAACGCTTTCAAGTGGAACCATAATGCAGCGCTTTTAAATTTTATTTTTATTCTGTAGTACTAGCAGTGGGTTTAGTGGCGTATTTAAAAATGGGCTGTGTTTATTACACGTCAGATTTACGTTGCAAATAGTTGGGTTACACTGATAAAAACCGATTGGTAGGTATTCTTACATGGGATAAGAAAATATATAATCGAAATTCTATTGATCGAAAATACATTGCCTTTTTAGATATTTACGAGTGAAAACCTAGAATCTGAAATACCTAGTGCATTATATTTGAAGAACATAGCAATAAACTAGTAGGTATACCTAATTATAAAAAAAACTTTCTTCAACTACTTTTTATCTCCACTTACTTAATCGAATAATTCCATGGAGCGTCTTTCATTATTATAATATTATATATATAAACTATTACCTAACTTGTCACATAATATAGGTACGTATATCACGTATATATGTGACAAGTAAGGTAATAAAATAACTTAACAATCTAGGTACCTGTAATTTATTATATCTCAAGTTATATAACGAAGTAAAAAGTTTATTTATGAAAATGTCTGTCGATCTTTTGTAGCAAACCCCGGCACTAGTAGACGGCATGATTCAGCCCAACTCGCAACAACGTGCCAGTGATTAGATTCTATGGAAAAACTTACATTCCCACGCCGAACTTTATTGGAGTTCAGCATACAGCCCGCTAGGCAAGCAACCGGTTAATAAAATATATCCATCATACCAATACACACTGACATATTTACCTACTCGGCGCAGTGGAGCAGAATAAAAATAAAACCCGGCCAAGTGTGAATCAGATTTATGCACCGAGTGTCCTGAGCCTCTAGTGTAAGTTTTTCGCATATAAAAACGTCTCGAACGCGTTCACGTAAACGTCTCAATTACTATGGAAATATTGGCAGCGCCACTTGCGGATTAAAATGGCAACAAAATGTTCTCATAGTATTTGACATTTTAACGCAAACGCGTTCGTGACGTATTTTGTGACTGAAAACCTACACTAAGCATACAGTACTTTAAAAGTAACGCAAAGTAAACTTGTAAGTACTTCATAGTATTTCTACTAATAGGTAAGGGAGAAGATTAACGACTAAGTAAGTAGATGCCAGGTTCTAGTGCTGTCAGTTTGCTATAGAAAGAAGGGGCCTTACCACGACGTCTTAATGCGATTCAGTTTAGGTTCGCTGGCTGTCAGATACATACTAAAAATGACAGCTAAAACCTGAACTGAGTCTGAATTGAATCGCATTAAGACGTCATGGTAAGGCCCAAGGTATTCATACTTAAACGTACATACAGCTCGGATTTTCATTAAAATCGATAAGTAGGTACTTCAATTTCGATGAAATCTAAAGTTATTTTTTTGCGATCGAAGAAAATCAGTCATTAAATTATTCATAGCCCTAATTATATATTAATTTCTACTTGATAATTCCTTTGAAAATAATTTTGACAGACTTATGCAGGCACAGTTAGACAACGAAATGATCTTGTAAGGGTTCAGTTTTTTCCTTTTGATGCAGGGAACCCTAATTAATTTATTTGTTAGTTTATAGCTGGCATTATTGTGATAAGTGTTTGCCTGAGGCTATGTTCCACAAAATATGCTGATATCTGCATATTCCGATACATTTAAGGAAGTTTATTGTAGCAGTGAATAAAGTTGATGTTTAACATTGTATCAAGTTCGGTTTCATTCAATAATTGGTTTGAAAAGTTGTATAAATAAATAATGTATTTAAGGCCCATAGCAAAAATAACCCCGTTAAGATTTTCATTTTATACTTACACTAGCTTTTTCCCGCGACTTCGTCCGCGTAGACTTCATTTATTGACAAATAGCTTTTGCCCGCGTGTACCAGGAGTATTTAAATCCCGTTTTTTCCCGTTCCCTTAAGAATTTCGGGAAATGATCTTTTAATGCTCCCTACACTCCCCAAGGAACCCACTTGACAAATTTCAGTTTTCTACGACCAGTAAAATGAAAAAAACCCGTTTTTCCCGTTCCCGTGGGAATTTTGGAGATTCCTCTCTTAATGCTCCTCTACACTCTCCAAACAACCTAACTGCCGAATTTAAGCGTTGTACAACCAGTAAAACGAAAAGTCGCGTTTTCCCGTTCCCGTGGGAATTTTGGAAAATTATCTTTTATAGCTTCTTTGCACTCATCAAGCAACCTACATGCCAAATTTCAGCTTTCTACGACCAGTAAAACAAATCCCGTTATTTCCCGTTCCCGTGGGAATTTTGGAAAATTGTCTCTTAATGCTTCCTTACATTCGCCAAGCAACCTACATGCCAAATTTCAGCTTTCTACAACCAGTAAAACGAAAAGTCCCGTTTTTCCCGTTCCCGTGGGAATTTCGGAAAATTGTCTCTTAATGCTTCCTTACATTCGCCAAGCAACCTACATGCCAAATTTCAACTTTCTACGACCTGCAGTATATAACAAAAAATCCCGTTTTTTCCCGTTCATTTCCGTCAAAATTTTGGGAAATCCTTTTGTAGTGCTCCCCTATACTCCCCAAGGAACCTGAAGGCCAAATTTCAGTTTTCTACGATCATTAAAACGAAAAATCGATCCCGTAGAACTGAATAATACATCCCGTTTTTTCCTTATCCCGTTGGAATTTTCGAAAATCCTTAACCTTAAAACTGTTTTTTACTATTACACTCACTTACTTCTATGCCAAATTTGAAGTCTAGTAATTATAATTCATAGGATTTCGTTGTACTGAATATATAAATCCCGTTTTTTCCTTATCCCGTGAGAATTTCCAAAAATCCTGAAATTATTTTCTTAGTTTTATAATCATCTATTTGTGTACGAAATTTGAAGAGTCTATATTTATTAAGTATAGTTACCTACTGAGATAGGGTCACGCGGAATCGAATAATATAAATCCCGTTTTTTCCCGTTCCCCTGGAAATTAGTGTATGTGTGTGTGTGTGTGTCAGGTAGGTATGTGTGTTGTTGTTTTCTTAATCTGCGACCCGATAAACCGTACAAACAATACTACCCACTATAATATAATAATAATAATACCCACGTTGATTTTCAGACTTTGTCATCCCCTATCCCCTTTTAGGGGTTGAATTTTCAAAAAACCTGAAACAGGTGTTTACTCATTTATCGTTAGGAATACTCCTGTGAAGTTTCGAATAAAATAGTTTAACTAATCTTGTTTCCCCATACAAACTTTGGACCCCCATTTAACCCCTTTAGAGGTCGAATTTTGAAAAATCCTTTCTTAGTGCACCCCTAGACCTTATAAGGAACCTACGTGCCAAATTTGGAATCTCTAGAACCAGCGGTTTGGGCTGTGCGTTGATATGTCAGTCAGTCAGTCAGTCAGTCAGTCAGTCAGTCAGTCAGTCAATCAGTCAGTCAGTCAGTCAGTCAGTCAGTCAGTTTCTTCTTTTATATATATAGATTATATTTGCACTCATGTAGGTATATATAGTATCGTAATTGGGAACAAAAATAATGTTGTGCATTACGTCTGCGGCCCGATCAAGCACATTTTAATATAATGTACCTAAGTAGTTACTGTAGTTTTACAGCAATTTTCAATTTTTCCACCCTCGAATGGAACTTTCTGTATTATTACTATGCTTTCAAAAATCGGGCTCCTGTTCAATGTAAAACAATATATTAAAGTACCTACACCTGTTTATATATAACGTCTGTGCAATTAGTAACAATTGACTCTAAACTACGTCATTGTCCTAACGTATTTCTTTAAAATTTTGAAAACAAAGTAGGAGCGAACACGGCATAAAGCGTGCAAGTTTACCTGCTGTAAATGACCACACTTCACTTGGTTTAATCCCCTCCCGCAAAGTGAAAATGTGTGACTTGGCTAGTCGTCACGTTTTTCCATTTATAGTTAGTTCACCGATAGATAAGTTCACCGGTAACTTTTAGAATAAGAAGAAGAGAACTTTATTAACTGATACGGAAACACAAACAGAATATTACAAATGGATACTTATTCTAACCAGCCAAATGGTCGCCACTCAGCTATGTGTCACGATAAGATCCAGGATAATGTCGTGACGCTGATTTTCAGTGACGCCAGTTACAGAGGTGGCTGTCACCAGGCACACATCCCAGTACATACTGGTTTACGAAATCACCACTTCCAATACCCATACCTAATACAAGAATTATGTTTACAATTTTATTATTTATAAGTTTGACAGTACTACAACAATTTAAATCATTGACACATATTGTACACATTTGTAATGATGCTTGGAGAAAAATCCAACAGGTTTAGTCGTTGGCATTTGTGGCGAACTAGTGGACTGTAATCTGAATGAAAACAAATTATGATGATGAGAACTGATTTTTTAATGAATATAAAGGAATAGCTAAATACATGAAATGAGGTGACTTCGTGGCAGCAGCACCTCCTACCAAGGTTCGTATGGAACTGAAGTCAAGTTATAAAAATGAGATGCTGCTGTCACGAGGTTTACAACTGCCAGCTACAAAAAGAGTTTATCCTCCACAGCATTATTTCATTAAACAGAAAAAATGGTAAGAGGGACTGTGAACAGATGAAACCGCGCCGTTGTAAAACAATTGGGCGATTTTCACTCCCGAGGTAAGCTCTTAGTGGAAGATTCGTAGGAGGACCCGATCTGATAACCCGATGAAAACTATTTTACATCAAAGATAACGTTTCCAAATAACGAAGATGGGTTACTAAGAACAATAAATCACTATAACATGCAAGCACCCAACTTTAAATGAACTATTTAAACTTTGCTTAAGCTAAATTCGTTTCGTAATCGTTTCTTGTTTGCTAATTAGGACATCCGAAAGTTCCAAGTTACACGTACTAATTATAACTCTGTTCTGCCAATGCTGAAGAAACGGTGTAGGAAAATGCTTAGTATTAATGTAATACTCTATCTAATACAAAAGATGTTTTTCGCGTTGCGTTGACCGTTTACGCGTTTATATTATTTCTTTTCTTCTTTCACGGAAATATTAGTGTGGCTAAGTATCTTATATAGCAACAAATAATTACACTCAAATCCAGGCGTTTTAGAGGGAACACACTTGGTCTCATGGGGATCTATCTTGAATATTCACCTAGTTTCTAACGGCAATTCGTGTTCTTAGGTGAACAGCAATTCTTGGTTTGGAGCCCAGCAATTAAACTCGAAGGATTCGAAATTACAGAGATCTGGTAAATGTAGCACGCTACGGCTTTTCATTGTAGACGTTTCCTAACTTATCTTAGGTATACTAAAAACCTGTTTAATATTAAACAGTTCGTATGATCCAAAATAAATACATAAGTACCTCTTTAGTGGCGTAGCGGGTCTGAAATCTGACGAATTAGAATATCAAGAATATCAAGAAGATAAATTTCTAGCCTACCAGGCTAGGCACGCACGTAGGTATTCGCTTTGGGGTGCAGTGGGTGGCGGGAGAGACAGGACGATCACTGGGCGAGAGGCGGCGAAAAACGGAACTGAAACTTTCAGCGGGTGGTTATGAATTATGATTACAAATTCCACTATTAGTTATTGTAAACACAGTAGGTACATCTGCGATTAAGTAAAATTTTTGAATTATAAAACACTAGCGGTTGCCGGCGACACAGTCTACGATAAATTCGCTTATCGCCATATTCCATAAATATGCCATATTCCGGGATAAAAACTATCCTATGTTCTTTCCCGGGACTGTGGCTATCACTGTACCAAATTTCAATAAAATCGGTTCAGCTGTTTTGCCATGAAAGAGAAACAAACATCCAAACTTACAAACTTTCGCCTTTATAATACCTATTAGTAAAGATTATCAGGCCGCATACATATTTTACAAGGAATCAATGTAACTGAAGGCCGACAAAAAATACTGGCTTTATTATTACGATTGTTGTGGCGGATGAAGTAAAAAACATTTAAAATGCCGACTGGTGTTATCAGCGGTAAATGTAACTTTCTATAAAATAAGATGTCTGTTTTTAGTTTTGGTTTATTCAGCATGTTAATGAACTCATCTAATTCCCTAATATGTATTAATACATATAGGTAGGTACTTATATGTAACATGATGTGACTACGCTTTTAAAAATTCTATCCGGGTTCCGAAATCTCGCTTAGTCAGGGCAACTTCATTGTAACCTTCAAATTCCTTTATATTATATAGGTAAAAAATGAATACCTTGTAAATATGTACATATATTGCTCATACAAACTAACATGAGAGTACTAACTCGTACAGGTTATAAGCCTAATAGATGCTTCTGATGACCATCGGGCTGGCAGCTATTTTGGGCAAAGAATTAGCCTCGCGATTCAACGCGGCAATGCCGTCAGCCTTCTTGGTGTTTAATTTGTAATTTAAGTTAGGCTAGTTTTATGTTCATTTTGTACTATTTAGTTTTTTTTAAATTACCTATTTACTGTAGAGATTTAATGTAATTTTTGATTAATAAAATACTCTTTATGTAAATATGGGTTATAATATAAGCTTCATAAGCCACATTACTACACTCTATTATGCATACTCAAGTAGGTACATAAATTGTACAAGGGATGTCACACTACCAACTTCCCAGAGAGATTTAAGTGTTATTATGGTACATACATTTAATTAACCCTTCCCACAGCGGATTACGTCTCAGTCGGGCTCTAGACTAGAGACTATCAGAAGCGTTACTCCTGATACGTATCCCACGTACGCAGTGTTATTTATTAGACACCGGATTCCTTTAGGTACAACAGTTCGTGACAGTGAGGTTTTTTAATGAAGGATGATGCAAATGACACGTTACCTTGGATGCTTAATGTAGTTACATAAATTAGTAGTTATATAAGATTCTTGTGTTACTAACATTACTAACAATAATATGGACAATATTGTTTTATGTGGTCTGAATTAAAAGTTTTTTTATTTTTTTTTATTTATAAATATAAAAAATTCTGATAGCCCTAAATTTTGTCTTGCAAAGGCTGAACAGTTGTTAGAGTCTCGCTTCTATTTCTATACTGACAAATAAAGTAACGGTTACATTGTACAACTTACACATCAACCCTTTATTTTTAAACCAGTGTAGTATTTTTTATTCTTACTACTAGCTGTTGCCCGCGATTTTGTCAGCGCAGAAATAAAATCTAGACTTTTTCTGCCACTTCCATAACTTATCGTTATATTACACATAATTTGCACAAAACCTTAACAATCCAGAAACACTATCTATTAGTGAGAATTGCATGAAAATCCGTTAAGTAGTTTTTGAGTTTATCGCGAGCATATACACAGACAGACGCGGCGGAAGACCTTGTTTTATAATAACAACGTTGATTATACGTGCAGGATTATTTGGCGTCATTACACGTATCAATTATTTGCTAGCGGAATATAATTAGACACTTCATTGCGCACGTGAATGCCCACAAATTTCATTCACAGCTTGGATAACTGAAATTAACTGTATCTATTTGATAAGTTTCTCAAAATTATGCTGATTTATAAGGAAGCTCAATCGCTGCTTCTTGAAGATATTATATAAGTACCTTTAAATATTGAATGTAGCCAATTTACATAAAGAAGGCTTTATTATGCTCGAAGGTTAGGAAGATCATGATGTTTATTTTTGTATCAGAATTTTTGCTGATGTTCAATTGAATTTTAAAAGTCAAATTTAATTTCGCGATATGAAGCACATTTTATTTTAACATGTAAAGTCAAAGCTGTGAAGTCGGGCAAGGTAAACTCCCAACAGCATGCTAATAGCTTCTGCAGACAGGTGTGACTGTCGTCCAATTTTGAAATTCTGGACCAGTAGAGAAAATTAATAGCGTAGCCCAGTGCATTGTAAACACATTAATAAAATAAATTCAATTTTTATTTCGACCTATCCTAGTTGATTACTTAACGTAATATGGATAATAGTAATAATATAGGTATGTACCATCAGCCAAATATGTGGTCTACCACCCTAATGTTAAAATTCCTTTGCACCGTCACAATATATAACGTCGATAAGACAGGCTGTCAACTTGGAATTGAAAGTTCGACTTTAGCGACATTTTCATTTGATAGGAAGTTGGATGAAAAGTGGTAGGTAGACCACTTATTTGGGCGACCGTACCTTATTCGTTCGAAGTAAAGACTTAGTTACCTATTTATAGTTAAAAATATCAACGCATATATATATAACATAACATATAGAGGCAATATATTTTCCCTCCACGCGACACAGCGTCGGGATACTATAAGTTTACGTTTTTATTTGGAACTACTTGATATGAAATTGGTTTTAATCTGATAAGAATAAAACAGGTAAACAAGTGCCAAAATACCATCTATAAGCGGCTTACCTACTTAGCTTTAAAATGTAATGATGATCGAGGCCCCCTCACAATAACCGCGGTAACCGCGAAAATTAAATTTTACAGGAAAAATGATTTACTGTTTTTGTTTAATATAATTTGCAACCGGTTTGAGTACTAAATACATTGTGATATATGAAAAGAAACCTCTTATTTTTTTATGAAAAATGATTTATACATTAGCTTTTTAATAATATATCCATTGAGTATTTAGCAATGCGAGGAAATACATTTTACAGAATAATGAGCGAAAAATAATTTTTGGTACTTAATCTAGACAAGTTCAAGCTTTCATAGTCACTTACCGGACTACAGTGAATTTGTGACAACATACTACAGACTTTTAACTAACGTTATTTTTTGTAGTACGGGCTATCAGAAAATAAGTTTGTATAGTGATTTAAAAGCTTGCTAAATAGCTGTAATGAGCCATTGCGTTGTTGCTCTCGTCAATATATTACCAACATATTTTTAGTATCGTTTAAATACCGGATATCACTAAAAGAAAAAAATGTAATTTTAAGCTTACATTGTCAAATATAGCATTATCACTTATAAAATAATTTTGATAACTATTATTTACGTCAATAGCCCGGTAATAGAGCCTAGAAAACGAAAGCGTGACCTGGATTTTTTTTTAAGTTTTAATATGGCAACATTATTTCTCTGTCAACATTAAGGCAACATTAAGTCTTGTCAGTATTTTGTGAACTCAATTAATTTTCATTTATAATTGCCGTAATATATGGGTAAAACAATAAAAAGTAATGTGCGAAAGCTGCTACATTAGTACCTATGACTATGTAATCTTAATCCTTGTTGGCTGATTATTGATGATTATTTCATAATTATGATGATGATGATATCGTTGATGATAATCTTGAAGATATTCAAGGAATCTGCGAAATGAAAAACAGCAATACCACATGTAATTTTTTTGAATTTGCCGCGTTTTCTCAGGTCACGCTTTCGTTTGCCAGGCTCTAGTATCAAACCAAATATCAAAATGAGAAACATACCTATTGTATTGGTGCGTAGCGACATTTTTCTCGTTGTATTTGACGTAGACATGGGGAAAAGCGTTACATTTTGATATCAGTGACTGACGATCCCGTTCCAAAAAAGTCACAGTGAAAAGTCACCGTGACTTTGTCACGCCTGTTACTCGTGTCACTGCATGATATTTGTGTCAACGTTATTTTTGTCACACTGTTATTTCATCGTGATTTTGTCACGCCGGTTACTCATATCATCATATGATATTGTCGCAGTGCTATTATGACGTGATTTTGTCACACCGTTATCACACAAGTAATTGATCCAAAATAACCTTTACACTTTTATAGGCTTAGAACTGTCGCACATTATAAGTAAAAAATAAATACATTTGGGAAATTAGTTCATAGTCATCATAATCATCACAATCATCATCATGTCATCATCATCATCGCCATCATCATCATCATAATCATCATCATCATCATTATGGACGGTGTTCATCTTTTTCATGTGTTTTATGTACAATAAAGAGTTATACATACATACATACATACATACATCCTTTTCTACGATTATGCTTTATTAAAACAACTCTTTGACACGGATGAGTGAGCCAGCATTCATAATTTTATCGCTGTCTCACTCGCTCTCAGGCAGCAGGCATCATCCGATGTTCGCCACGAAGTTCCGAATCCGAACACTCCCGACTAAGCCCGATTAGAGCCGAGCAGAGCCGAGTCACGTCACAGTTAGTCACTGTCACTGCATCGCGTCTCGTCACTGCTTGCGCAAGGCGCTAGGAAGGAACAGTAAGGAACGTATGTGATTTTGTAACGTTGTTATTTTGTAAAAAGTCACGGTGACACGTTTTGAAGGCGAGTCACGGTGACTTTGTCACCGTGACGTTATTTCACCCCCATGTCTAATTTGACGCCTACAAATTTTCGTACAACACGTCATTCTTAATACCTTCGTTATTGCATCCTCCTAGATTCCGAATATCGCATAACAATAAAAAGTCCATAATGTAACGTTTACCAACTTATTGCGCGGGGGCGTCGATACTTAAATATTTAAACCATCCTTTAGTTATGGCTGTATGTAGGTATATAAACTTTTTCCAATTATTATGCGAAACCTAACCAGACTGTTGAATAGCTTTTACAATACCTAACCTAAGTTATTGTTAGAACACTAAAGAAAATGCCACGCCAGAAAATAAAACCTTTTTAAAGCAAAAAATATTACTCGTGATCCCGTGAGCTTCGGATACTAACATACAGTATCACATTTTATGGGCTGCATGTATGGGAAAAGTGACGGCAATCTCCCCATTAAAGTAAATAATGCAGTAGAGTCAGCCTTAAAACTTGTTTGTTACGATGACGACAAGAAATGGTTCGGAAAAAATATTCTAGACAACTTCCTTTAAGAGGTAAAAGTTTAGAAAATGTTGCTCCATAAAAAGAGAATGTTTTAATGCCATGATTTATTTAACGTTCGTGGTAAAGTATCTAGCGGAAGACACTAATAACTGATAATTTAATGGGAATACGAATGGAGTCAAACAACCCCAATATCACTGTCATGGATGAATATCCGAACCGAGAGCGCATTTAACAGTCAAACAACCTATAAAGTAAACAAACTGTTAAATAATCTAGGACGCAGGGTATTTTCATTCAATGCAAGTCTTAGCAAGAAGAATAAAGTTCTAGACGAAGTTATATAAGTTCTACTTAACCAACTATCTTGTCATTCGTACTTCTTTCAAGTTTGAAATATGATTTTAAGAGAATGTGGGCCACCAAAATATCAGCATAGGCGCTAGCATTAGTAAGAAAAGCCAGAGCAGTCGTCGAGCTGGTTCTACCCTAAAACACAACGTAACGTAATTAACGATCAGTCTACTTCTTTCACAATTAGTTATACCTACCTACATCTGAAAGTTGGCGAATGGCCAATAAAGCTCTAAGCTAATTACTGCCTTAGGTAAGCACCGTAAGCATGCTCCAAACTCTCAGAGAATCTTAATTGAGTTACCGTTGAAATCGACACTTGAACCAGATTTTTGAAATATGACGATCTAATTTAAAATTACGTAGATTCTGAATTAATTTGTTTTCCGAACGATATGAAATAGGTCTAGAAAAATATTCCCTTAAGTCTGCTGTTTGTTTTCGTTATTGGTTATTAGCCTTCTGTTGGAGTTGTTTTCATTTGTTTGACATTTACGACTGGACTTCTTGTTGAATTTTGCTTTCTACGCAAGGTTCGACCTTTATAGAGACATTCAAAGAGTTAGTTTGTGATATGACATGTTTCAGGCACGATTGGATGATATAATTTATGTATACCTATATATGTTATAGTACTTGTTAACCTAACAAAACCTAAGTAACATGTTGTTTATTACACAAACTGCAGGTGTTAAAATGCGAATAAGATAATTCATATTGATTTTTATTTAATGAAATGCTGTGTTCTAGTATAAAGCCTTAACTTCATTGAGAACACAGCATTTAATTTAAGAGGGTGTGATATAAAACTGTAGTCAGACTTACGTATCGTCAAAGTTGACGAACTTATTCAAAAATGCATGCCACCCGTTTGCAGTTTGTATTGGGATTTCGATCTTTTAGACCCAACACGCATCCAGCTTAACATTCGACAGTATTCGTGTTCCGCTTGTGAATCGGAAAGTGATTGAATTCACAGTTCACCGAATTCATGTTCATTTCTATTTCGATGAAGTCAAAAGATAGAGTTAAAACTTGTGCAGTAGGTCTGTGTCTGTATTTACTTCTATATTTACCCATGTACCTAGTAATTGTATCAATTAACCAATTTGATTACTGGACCAAAACCTTTATTTACTTAGAACCATTATTTTGGTAAATAATTTTATTTGACTGTCACAATATTTTTTTTTTGTATATTAAAACCGACAAGCGGGCATGTGGTGCACCTGATGGTAAGTGATCACCGCCAATCATCAATATTAACGAATAACGTATAAGTCATTAAGACAAGGTTCTTTAGTCTCTGTCTTCAATATACTTCTTCTACAAATGACGATTGGAAGTCAGCACAGCTTACGAATAGGAACACCAGCGTTTTAAACGCTATCACTATCCTGTTGTAGTCAGGTTGTAGGTATACTTTTATTGAAGAAATTAGCCAAAATGAATGTAAATTTATTCAAATTTGTACTAAGCGTAGAGTAGCTACGATAGTAAAGAGAAGAAATTAAATGAGACCACCTCTTCTTTTGTACCTGTTACATTTATGACGTAAAATGTGCGAATTATGATAATAGTTTTATGTGAAAATTTTAGCTCTTCTTTATCGTCGCTCAGTTCTTTCGAAATATTTAATGCGACAGGAGTCTGGCAGCGGTGAAAACGCTAGCAGATCTTTTTTGTTTTTCTTTGTCTATGTAAAATAGTTTGGCGGCACTAACGTAGAGGTACTTCAATGTGTGCCAATTACACCGTCTATGAGATTACAAGAAAATGAGAAACGCTTCTGTTGAAAATCAAGAATGAGTTTAGTTTACGAGACAGTCCCAACAACGTATCTTAAAAGCGTTATTAGGCGGCTCGTTCCCCCCGACTGTGTACACACACGCCGTTTAATATTTGCGCTAAATATATAACGTGTTGGCGTCCTGCTTATTATATTTATTTTGAATACAAGATAACAATCTCATGAGTGTTGTTACAGCGTCGCGGCTGTCGAAGATAATTTTCTGAGATCGAGTTCCCGTATGTTATTTCCCCTGTGGCACGCATTGACGGCAACTTCTCTTGTCGGCGTAGTATTTTTTTTTACAATGCACACACTTATGTTTATAACTAGTTCTTGCTTGTCTCGTGATAAAAAATAGCGAATTAATCATCGAAAGAGCTGTACTTCCTCACCTACTTATAGAATGAGCTTTGTAATTTGCAGGCTTAATTTCAAATGAAGGTCGGGATTTTGAAAACGCAAAGGCCTGATCAAAATCGTGTATAATGTGTAAAGGGAAATCAGAAATTTATTATCACGTCGTCGAAGAAAATAATGTGAGAACAAATATTTCGCTCATGTAGGTAGCGTAGTAGATTACTCTAAAAATTGAATATAAATATTAATACATTTTCAATACGCAGTGTTTTATAAGCAAACTTAATGAGTTCACGGAAGAGAAATCGCGTACCTTTCTCAACTACGGACTATCATTGTATTAAAGTTGTAGACTCAGGAAATGCGAGAAATAAACCGTGTTTGGTGTTTTCGTTTGCATCATTAGTCTCTATGTGCCTGAGATACGTTGAAATACGTAACTTGATTTCTGTTATTCGCATGTAACTTGGTAGGTAACCAAAGAGAGAAGTTCTCTTCAGCCATTTCAGCATCAATTAAATATACCTAAGTACATTAAAAGAGAATCACGTTGCGTTGTATAACGCCCGAATGGTCCAAATGCGCAATAAGAACTTATTATGAGTCCACCTAACACCACCATCTGATATCTAACATCTAACGTTCATCAAGTCTTCAGATCTGCTGAAATCACTACAAAATTAGTAACAGTAGGTAAACATTTCGGTTTTTTATAACCGAGATCTATGTAAGTAACCATTAGTTTTACGATGTAATTTTCGTAATATATGCGAACCACTAGCCGCTCCCTAATCACGGAGGAAATTGACTTGTGGTTCCGGTAAAACGGCGTTAACTCTGTAGTTTATTGTCCGACATTATACAATAATGGTCAGCACATTCTTAATGTAAGTAGGTAACATCATAATAGCATAACATCACACAACACTATCGGAATAAAGATGCCTTTATATTGAGAGCGCATATAAAATGGGTTAGTCAAAATGATAAAAATTAGTGTTGTATTTACTTATAGACTAGTTGCGTTTAAGTCGATTTACTAAATTCTAATGATCATTGGTGTTCAGACCAATTGCTCCATAGACCGATTACGTATGTATTAAACGAAACTATACTACCAAACCCACTTGGCATCATAATTTCCTTATTAGTTAGGGGCAGACTCGGAATTTTTGATGTAAATTCCGATGTCTGGAAGTTCAGTCAGGGATCTAAAAGCTCACTTAGCAGTAAACCTATACTTATATCGGAAGACCCCTACAAAACAGAACAACTAGGTACTACTCATTATCAAAAATATCAGATGCTCGGATTAAAAAAGTTTTTGCTAAATATATCTAAATGTTATGTACGACAACGTTCCAAATAAGTTCAAGCCAAGAAAAAGGAACGGGCGACGCAGCAGCCGAGTATTACGTTACATGAACCATTTGGAGACACTTGTGACCCTTAAACTAAAAGTTGGTCAAATTAAACTTACAAGACTTAACTTGCACATACATAATTAAAGGTACAAGTATAAATCAAAAGTTGAATAAAAACGTGTCAAATGTGTGTGTTAATATTGTATTCTGAATTTGAGGTAAATAGTTCACCAATTCAGTCACTAAATACATCGGCTTAACAAAAAGTGAGCATTTAAAATATGGAAAGAACCTCAAGCAAAAAGAAACACATTTGTCGGATCTACCATTTACATATTTGCACAAACCGTACTCGAGTCATTTTGAGCAAGCATTGCACTGGACTGGACATGGAGGTAAAATAAATAAATTTTAACATTCGAGGAGTAATGGGTGAGAAATAAATCATACAGGGATGTCGAATATCAAAGCGGGTATAAAAAAATATACCCAGTACTTAACCATTACATTTGAATGAATGGTGTCGTCGTCGTCATTCATGTAGTATTTTTATGCTTTGCTTTGTTTACTGAGCGAGTCCAGTATTAATACGGTAGAAAAGTTTTCCCCCCAAAAGTTCGGCCCTCTCCCTAGTACCGTACCCCAGTACTCCTACACTAGCGTAGAGCAATGCAATGACCCGTTTTTTTTATGGTATAAGGGGCAATCAAGCAGACGGATCACCAGATGGTAAACGATTACCGTCGCCCATGGACACCTGCGACACCAGAAGAGTCAGAAGTGCGTTGCCGGCCTTTTAGATCGGAGTATGCTCTTTTTTTGAAAGCTTGAAGGTCATATCGGTCCGGGAACACCGCAGCAGGAACCTCAACCCAGAGCTTTGCTATGCGAGGCAGGAAATTTCTGGAAAAACGCACAGTAGAAGACAGCCAACCATCCAGATGGTTGAGAAGTGTTGTCGCGTAGGGCGGTGGCGGAAGGATGCGGCAGGGATCAACCCGAATCCTCGGAGCACTCTCCGTTGTACATGCGATAGAAGATGCACAGTGAAGCTACATCTCTACGCAGCGCCAAGGAATCAAGCCGATCAGAAATTCGTTGGCAGCCGACTATTCGAGCCGTGGCGTGGTTGGTACTGTACCGTCGTGAAAAACAAAATGTGCATTTGGACAATGACGAGTATTAAATGGACGTACCTAAGTGCGTACTTTTTATTATAAAGATATTTCGCTTTCAGAATGTGACTGTTAGGATAAAGCGATGCCCTCGTTTAACTTCTACTACTTATTGACCAACTTTCCTGTCCGTTCCTACGGTGTTTAGTGAAAGAATTGCATAAGATTCGGTAGGTACCTATGTGTACGAGTAGGTATACCTATGCTATGCAGTAGCGAAGAGAACGGCCCGGAACTCTTTAAGTGAATGGCAAGCTGCCAGCGTCCTACCGTCCTGCGATTCTGTTTAGCAATAGTCAACCAAATGCAGTTTGTGCGATACCGAAGCTGTCTATAAATCTGATTGTTGTTCTGGCCGCAGAATGTGTTGTTTTTATTTACGCTCGTAAACGCGGACAAAGTGGATTAAGAGTTTGTTCGACTGAATCTATGAGTTTGTTACATTTTCGGTGCGAATTAATTCCTAGCACGAAAATGACAGAACTTGTGTTCAGTATGACTAAAACTTGAAAAAAGTTTTAAAACCCGAAATCTAATCTCAATTTTTAAAAACAAAACTGGAAACTATCTACATTAAACTTGTTCTATATTTTTAAATGTATCCCAATGGATCTACAGACCAACACACGAGCACACATATATGTTTTGTGACGGAGGTCAAAAAACCCACATTTAAAATAATTACAGTTCGTATCTTCAAACCGATAAACCTGGAAATGAATAAACACTTGATGTTCGAAATCACGGACTGCCGATGGCACCAAACAATAGCTGCCAATAATTGAAAAATACGCTGCGAGGAAAATCAAGATTGGATAATAGTATTTCCAGATCTTTTAAAATTCTTTTACCGTGCCAGTGAGTCAACTCAACAGGATAATTCTACATTATAGTTCCAAACCTATAATATTATTATTGTACGCGAGTTCCAAGTCTTATTATCCCTTTTGGTTACCCTTCGAAAAGCAAATATGCTTCTCACAACGACTTAAATTATTAATTATCCCTTAGAAATCAATCAATTTGCTACTCTTGATTCGAATGGCGGGACCTAGTATTTAACTTGTTGCCATGGCATCTAATTCCGAGGGCGACGCTGAATGCCGTTAAAATCGTAATTACTCGAAACGTAAAGGAATAAACTTCCGACGGAATTAGGCAAGAACTTTACTAGCGAAGAGTTCAATATAATGGGTGACAATGAGCAATAATACTTTTGCCAAGAACTTCGGCTCAATAACACTCCGCTCTTTATACAAGTCATCGACATTAATAAGAGAGGGGCTAATTAAGTATTTACTAATTTGTTTATACTTATTTCTGGATATTCGGGAGTTAACTTTCGTTAAACTTCTTTTAAGGAAATGTATTCTATTATTTTTGGTTAGTTACCAAATCCATTAGTTACCTATCCATCGCTACTTCGAAAAATGTATTGTGACTTAATTAAAACCACGATAGCAAAATGCCTTTTTTGCTGTTCAAATTATTATTTATTTGTAGGTTCATTGACTATATTTTCAACTGCCAAATGTTTCAAAGTAGGTTTTTTTCTATTAGTTTCAATAAGCAATTAATTATTTAAAATAAAACGGTTCCGCATCGTAAATTGTTGATGTTTTATCAAGTGAGATAGAGTCAGAGAGATCAAGTGAGAAACCCTAATTTTATTGCCTGACGAACATTGAAAACACAATACCGAAAACATAATAAAAATTGATTATTTCAGACATCAAAATCCATATTTTGTTAGTCAATGTTTTGTTAGTAGTAGTTGTTAGTTTTGTTTTGTTGTAGTTGGGTTTATTAAGTAAACTCATCGAGCAATGTCAAAATAGGAAACATTAATGCAGCTTAATTTTAGAATCGTAATTCCGAAAATACTTAAATTGCCTGCTTTAGGTTTGGCATAATCTGTTTATGATACATATATCTAAAAGTTTAGCTGGTTTCAAAATATAAGTAAGTTATACAAAATATGATTATCAACTAGCACAAATTTAATTTAAGGTGGTTCGATTTCCATACTAATCCATTTCTTCTTTTGGCGTTCAGTGGCGTAGTTTTACGTTCAAACCGATTTTGTTAGCATTTATTTATATATTTATTTACGGTACTTAGTTTTGTAGCGATAGGTAAGTATGTACATAGGTTATTACTAATTTCGAATGGAGATTTCAAATATTGACTCTCAGAATTACACAAAAACGGTGTCCTGCCAATTGACCGAAAGTCATTTGGCAAAATTAGACTTGACAAACAACGTTTTACAAAAAAATGTTTCGTCAATTGATCATTTTACTACTAGTCATTTTACAAATGTCTCACTTTTTCAAATGATCAATAGTTAAATTTACATTTTTTAAATAAATGTGGAATGGAACGTAAGACTGTGTGAAGGTGACGGATGATATAAGAGTGAGAGAGTGAATATTCGATTTGAAGAATGAGATGACGTATGTAAGATCTTTAGGGATTCAGTTAGTCAGTCTGCGGTACAATTTCGATATGTAAATATGTAACTTGAACAAAATATAATTTTACGGTGACTAAATTGGTTTCTTTTACATATTTATTTTTAGGTGAAACATTAGTGAACCCACAAAAACGGATAACTCACGTATAAAAGTCGAGTGATGCTCGACATGTTTCGGACTAGTTCGTAGTTCGGGAGTGTACCTGTTTTCCATGACTTGTGACTTCACTATATCGCGGAGAGAGCAATGTAAAATTATTCAACTGTGGGGAGTGTCACAGTAGACGAAGTGACGTGATCAGTGTTGTGTGCTGCCCTACTTTTGACAATAATAAAAATGACGATGAAAACGAGGGTAGTTGTGCACCGCTGTCAGTTGCGTTGAGAAGCCGGGGCGAGCGCTCCAGGAGGAAGGACTACGAACTAAAGTCGTCGCAAAATAAAAGGCCCGTTTTGACATTTGTCTTCCCGACGTAACAAGTGATGTAACCATATGACTCAGTACTCGATACTCACGATAATTCGATTCAAGTTTGCATGAGTATTTGATCGATTTGAAAGGTTATAATTTTCAGTAAATATCACTACATAGCTGGTGAAATTCAGTAATTAATTGGTCTAAATGAAATAAATAAAACGGGCCAAGTGCGAGTCGGCCTTAAAAAAAATTATCTTGATCGATTTATTTTTTCCTTAACCGATTATTAATAGTCTGTGGACAATATGAAAAAATCGTTATGCACAGCACTTCGCTGAGTAAGCGATACCCATCAATGAAAAATGCAATTACCTTCAGAACATTTCGATTGGTAAAAATTCAGAACTTCATGGGCGTGAACTGTCAAAACGGGCCTTTTAAATTGCGACGACTTTAGTCCGAAAAAGGTGTAAAGCATCACTCGACTTTCATAGGTAAGTGAGTTATCCGTTTTTGTGTAATTATGATTGAGTCTCACGGTAGTTTAATGTTGAAATTGACTCTCAGACTGGATTTGAAAGGATACATATCGGTCAACCTTAAATTCCAGACTTCATTTGTATTCATGTATTCGTGTACCATATACAAAATGTAGAGTGATTCTAACTTAAAGAAACCAAAGAAAACGAGTCTTTCGAATAGCCCCAAAACGGGTCTGTAAATTTGGGACAGCAGTAGGTATAAGATCATGATTTAGTTTAGGTATTTAAATACAAAAGGCATCGTGTCTGCCAAAAAAGTGTTGTTGAGATTTAGTGAAATAAATCTCAACAGTATGCGTTATCATAGAAACTATGAATTTTATAAGTATATAGGTACTTTATAATATTTTTGGAATCGGTTTATTTAAAAGAAATTGAATGCTATGTTAATAGATTGTATTTGTTAAGACGAATGAACGACTTCTGTATAAACGATGCTTCATTTAGACTAAGTCTTCAACTGTCTGCTTTCACTCAGAAATCTCAGCCATTAATTGTGTTTGCCGTTCCATTATATTACACTTACTTTTACCGTGGTGAAGGAAACAAGAACGATTTATGATCATATTTATATTTCTCACGCCGCATCGCACTTAAAAACGAATAAAATACACTTTAATAGTCGCTTAAGCAGACGACCAGGTTATAAAAACATTCATTTAAAATATTTTTCCTTTCGGGTAAGTCGCGATGGGCCGCAAAACCGCTTCGTTAAAATTATTATTTACTTAATTGGTTCTTGGGCGCACGGGACGAGGTGAAACATAAAATATTTAAATCTTTCTAATAAGCTTAAGTGAGTAAACGTATAATAGCGCTACGAAATACAATGTAAACAGAAGTCTCGAAGATGCTTAACAGACTTTATTGCTCGTAGTTCATTAACTTTTAATTATAACATCATTTATTATTTTTCTATAGGCGAAATCCATTAAAAAAATTATGGCGTCATTGCTTGTTAATTTTTTTATTATCGTTTCGTACGCTGCAAATTTTGGACTTTTTAGTCAACAAAACATACCTGTAAACAATGTGCCGTAAATGAAGTATTTAAAAACGTTGGTTTATGTTGTAAATGTTGAAATTCGACTATGTTACTGCAAAATGGACGCAACTTTTTAACATGAGTTTTCTATGAAATCAACTAACTTTATGATCTATAATAATTAAATATCACAATCACCTGGTAACCCAAGCAACGTAGCTTTACTTAATTAAAAGCAAACTTATCCCCTTATCTAGTAAATGTATAATACTAAACCTACCTTTGTAATACCGTTGTTTACTTTGTCAGAATACTCCATATTATCTTTATTTTATCGTGTAGATCTATTAGTAGGGAACAAAATGAAGATCCCTGTCGAAGTCGCTATAGGCTGCAGCATAAGTCTCTTTTTCCCTTTGCCCAGGGGTGTTCTTTATTTCCTCAACAATATCTATATAAAGATTTATCTTAGGATCACAAATACCACATAGACGAAAACTCTTGTTAGTAAAGAAGCTACTAAAAGCATTTTTATGGCATAGGTATAATGTTATCTGTGCTTATTGCCTTGACAATAACAACGAATAGAACTGTAATTAGTTTCCATCGCCAGTTAGGATGCAATAAAGTTTTTTACGTGCACTTACGAAACACAACGAAAATGTGAGGTTTGATAAATTTTTATTTGCCCTCGCGCAATTAAATAAGTGCCAAGTAAGCTACCTGGTTTTAGTCTACGATTTATTTGGCATGCGAATTTAAACATTGCGCGGCGATCCCGATTGAGCCTTCAGGCATTTCCGTTGTTTAAATATTCAAAAAATACGTTACCAACCGTAAACGAATTCATATTTGCTTCAAATTGTTGTTTTAAAATTCATAACCAAAACATATCTACACCTGTCCAAATGAAAACCGCATAATTGTTTCAAAAGTTAAATTTAACAGTGTGAAGTTGAAACATAGTGTTGTTGTAACTGTTGTAAATATGAAATAGTTGCCCCATTTTATGATTTATTGCATGATTTTAATACTGGTGCCTACTATCTCAATATTGGATAAAATAATGATCTTGGAGTTCGTCGCTAATTAAAACATATTATTTGATGATTTAACTTCTGTGTGAAACAAATGCGTGACATACCCTACCCGTATTAAAAGTTAAACGATTGTACTTGAACACAACCAGCGCATCACAACATTAAAAGGAGCAGAGAGAAATAGTAGTTTTAAAATACCTAAGCATACATATATACAGGCAACGTGGAGCGATTTTGTTTTGTAAAAATGTATTAAACGAGATTATGATAGATATGTTGCATGATGTGAAACAATAACCCGTTTTATTAATGTTGTTAAATTAATGTCATCGTGAAACGGCTGTTATGACAAATTGATATAGTACTCTCACCTCTTTTTTGTTTGCAGTATAATGGTGGCTTTCCACCTTGTATTCATGGGGATCGTGATTCATAATCTTTTGAGTGTCCTAACAATGCGGCAACAAAGCAAATAGCCGCGTGGCAGCAGCGTGCCTTCGCAATTTACATAAACCAAGATACATACTGCTGCGGCGCGACTCAAACTTGATTTCAGTTTATCAAGCTGTACTACCTAAAATATACTTACAATATTCATAACCCAAGTGAGTTAAGTTTTAGTAGCTTCATGTTCCTGGCCCATGTCCATTGGGTTTTTAATTGTTAAAAAATATCTTAGCGTTACTTAATGCATTTTTAAATGGAACCAATTAATGAAACAGGTGGGTCGAAATAAGATGCTATGTGATGCGACACATTGATACGCTGATTCGCAAATGTTAAATCATGAAATTGAATCAATCAATCTACGAGTACAACTGCGTTGTGGTTCAGTGTTTAAAGACGTCAATCCCGTGTAATGAACAGCGTAATTATTGTGAATAACTGACGACTTTGAATTTGCAATTTTAGGCGGGTTTGTCAAACGAATTGCTATTTATTTGCATCTATTCAAAGATGCTTCGTGTTGCGGTGCGATGAAATTCAAAACAGAGCAGGTATAATTGGTGTTAACAGGTGATTGGACAAAAGCCGTCCAATGGCACGACATTGTTCTCATGAATTAATTGAGGAAGGAATTCCCGAGTGACAATTTAACCCCTTTATTGACTATGATGTATATTTGGCTGAGACTGCATATTTGCTTTCGTAACATGAATTAGTGATTGTTAAAGCAATTGACTTAGAATTCGCAATTTAAACAATGTGAAACAAGCTGAAAGTGAAGGACTAGTTCTTACGATAAAATGTTGTATTTTATTTCCTTGGAGGTACATGGAATTACCTATAAACGTACAACGAGGCGTGTGAGCCACCGTTGTTCTCTATTTTTCATTGTAGTGAACTTTAAATTCAGTTCCCAGGAGAATGTATCCTGCTGCAACTCAATCCCGCCACTTTTATTGACTCAGGTATATCGATAACTAGAGCACCGTGAACGTCGGCGATAGAGAGCTATCACATTGTTTGTTTGAACATATTGAAAGCTTCCTTGTATATGTTGCGAGTTTACAATGTTACTTTGACTACTGGATTGTAATTAACAATAAACAAATCAAACAGCAGTATTCATTCCGCTATTTCGAAGCAATGCTTCGAAAGTCATACCAGTCGCCTCAATAGAACCTTACTTTACCTATATTTTTTCAGATCAGGCTGACAGAAATTTGTAACATCCATTAATTACCCGACTGCGGCGAAGCTAAAAAGCTAGATTATTCAAAAATCGCACACACACGCACGTACACAAATTCTTGACTTCACTTCAGCACCGGCATCATAATAGTTCAACATTAAAGACAGTGTCGTTAGTTGTAATAGTAGTTGACAAGTTAAAATCCTAATTTTTCAGAGAATAAAACAAATACTTATTTATTAGTTATGAATATGACGAACGTAGAAAGCTGACGAACCCTTTCCGTTGAAATCCAGTTAGAACAGACAGCAATTATCGTCCTATACGTTTTCCAAAAAATAAAAAACTCGGATTGCGCCCAGTTTTCGTTCCCGTTCGGTTTTGAAATTTATAAAAAAATTGATGTTCTGAGGGACAAGCGAAAAAATAAAGCATTGTGGGGAGATTGCTCGTACTAAAAAGGATAAAATATACCAGCCTCTGCTCGCACGCCTTCGCTTTCTGCTAGTCCAATTGACGAAATATATTTCAGAGGTACTATATGGGTTGATTTGAAATCTGTTACGTCAGGGTAAGTACATAGAAATCGAAAAGCTCAACCTAAGCTACCGAATCCTCGTATAAAGGTATATTGACCGTTTTAGTCTCTGAACCGGAGTATTTAACCCGTATATCTTTGATTGATTTGAAGTAGAGTAAGGTTTGATTGATTTCATTTCTGAGCTGGTGGTTTGTTTCTTTTTAAGTAATATAATAATTCGGCTTTTTATGAGATGCCTTGAAGTCCCAGCTAACAATATTTTTATTGTTGGCAAATTCAACTGTAAACTCTGTTACTTCAATGATGCATTTTAAACATACAACCTACTCTATACTACGTACGGCAGTGTTTGTTATGTGAAGCGTGAATGTAGTACAACCACTAATTGCCCCGTCATCAATTTATGACCAGCCTTTCTCTGAAACGTTGACATACGATCAAGAAGGTACTATTTATAGGAAGGTTCAAATTCGCCACTTGAGATCTTATTGCTACCCTTCACCGAAATCCCTCTTATGACTGGGTTGTTTATCTCGGATTAGCCTTATAAGGCATTCTCGAGGGCTTCTATTTGAGGTAATTAAATAGACGAGCTTCATGTATTTCAGAATCGGTTCACTTAAATATAAGTAATTGGCCCAAGGCTGTCGAAAGCTTCGGAGTTTTAACAATAGCGTATGATCAGAGAATTAGAACGGAGACATCGTGACTCGACAGTGCAGCAGTGGTTAAGTAAGTGCATTTAGCCTTTGTGTTTCGTGTTTGCTCTGCGGCGGTGTTCGACGCTATCTCGTTTTATCGTGTGTACAAGGCTTAAGATGCGACGTCGTGCGGGCCCTTTATTTATTTTTACAGGCGCGTGTCAAGTCCACGCCGCGAACATTTGTCTCTCACGCGAGCGTATTATCTCTGAGATACGTGTGACTGTCATTTACATTATATTTTTGTGCGTAAATCACTTTTGAGAGCGTGCCGCAACTTTGTGCTCGCTCTGGTACTGAAAGTATAATGACTTAGGCTTCTATTAAATACAGTCTGATGCAGGAGAGCTGTGTGAAATCCACATGCTTAGTAGAATAACATTTTTTAGTTATTCGTTGTAAAAATGTACCTAGTGGATACAACAACTTGAGCCTGTATTATTTTGTGGAAAAGATTAACCAATTTAATATGCCGAATACGTAAGTCAATATATTTTTGGAATAAGTATTTATTTGTTTTCATTAAACGTGCTCTTACATTTGGGGTAGGTGTAAGCATTTATAAAGTTGTCTATACCCTAGTATGTAAATCCAATTTCAAAACCATCCCACGTCATAATCGGAGCACCTGCCCTACGGCCTTACATATATGTTTAAAATAGTTTTTACATTTAATTTACAAGTCCTACTTAAATATTTTTAGTCAATGGAATTTACACATTTTTTAGAAATGTTCAAATAAAATAATGACCGTTTTTATGTGTTGGACTTTTATTTTATCTTTCTATCACCATCTGTATAAAAAATTAAAAAAATATTACACCTTGTTTTGTCAATGATAATCGTGTCATTGTATTACGTACATAGTATGCACATTAATGACGCAAGGAACACTCCTAATGCCACCAGCAAATACAATGTAAGTTTGCACACGGAACGAGGACGACGTCATAAATTCCCTGTAACTTCTTGTCAAGTGGAAGTTTTCTCATATAACGGTTCGGTCGGTGACATTAACGGTCCGTCTGAATTTAACTTCTAGTCCTAAATTAACACTGGGAATTAAGTCAAGGCATTAAACTGGTACAAACTTACCAGGCGGGGCGTTTCGGGGAGTTCATTAATGTGGGTACGAGCAGATAACAAAAAAGTCATGGCCCAATTTTGCATCTCATCTCGGTCAAAGTTTTTTGCTGCGAACCAAACTTTTGATCGCATACTTTACTGTCACGCGAAATGTAAATAGGGAATGCGCTAAGAGTTTTGTTATTTTCATTTGGGTTTCATCGTACCTAATGAAAAGTGTATTTTCAAAACGCTTTACCGCTCTTTCTCGGTCAAGTTGCAAATACTCGCAAAACTTCATGTAGAACTTCATGTAGAACTAATATATTATTTTATAATTATAAATTCGAAAGTGTGTGATGATGTTTGTTACTCCTACCTAAAAGGCCGGCAACGCACTTGTGACTCTTCTGGTGTTGCAGGTGTCCATGGGCGACGGTAATCGTTTACCATCAGGCGATCCGTCTGCTCGTTTGCCCCCTATATCATAAAAAAAAAAAAATACTCTAACACGCCAGAACGGCCCAACAGATTAGTTAGTCACGCGGTTGGTTTACAACCTGGATTAATATTATAGGATAGATACCTTTTGTCCTGAAAAATTGCGTAGTTCCCGCGGAATAGCAATAAACGAATTCTTTGCAGATGAAGTCACGGACAGTAGCTGGTTTCAAATAAATTTAATGTTAGGACCATAAACTTGTGTTCTGCAATGGCAGTGATAATATTAAAAGCATTACGTAGCTCATAGCCGTATTGTAACGGCTTGGTAAATTACAAGTGCGCCGTGGTGAGTCCGCCACCAGAATAATGAACTCCTGAGTAACTTAACTTAGTTCAGTAATTATAATATTCAAATCACGTCACTTTGCTGAAAGTCCACAATTAATATAAAGCAGTTTCAATGTGCGACTGTTAATATGACGGCCATAAATCACGAAAAAACTATCCCTTGAGTTACTAACTAGGCTAAAGCAGCTTTTAGACGTAATAAATAACATCGGAACTCCTCGATAACAAAAGAAGAAGTAATTTTCGAAAATAGTGTAACTACAATATTTTTTCGAGAATTGTTCTATTTTGAGTGTTTCCTTCTCAGAATCGGTCGATCGATACTTATATAGAAAAATTACTCCTAAGACCCACTCCAGTTCGGCATTTTATCGTTCTTCGTTTTTTATTTATTTGTAAGTATAAGACGCGAGGATCAAGAAAAACCATAGTAAAATATGGGACTACTTTTTTCTTACATGAGAATCGAGATAAACGATTCTGAGAAAGTAAAGCCCAAAATAGTTAAATTCTGATTTAATAAAATCATGTATAAGCCACAGAAATAAGCGGGGATCTCTTATCCCATCAGCACTTGAACTTGCTTTGCACACGGAGCAGCTCTTGAGCCGAGTTCGTACTTTGTGGTCGTTCTTTCTTGGCTACAGAATTGGTATATGTACTATTTTTAGAAGCAAAAGTTTGGTATAAGAACTAAGCGGCGAGCGGCGACTGCTCGAGTTGCGCCGGCGAAAGTTTCTCAACTGAAGTACTTCAAAGTTTTAGCATAGGTACCTTCCTAATTAGTATTATTAATATTTATGATATTTCAAGCAAAGTAATACCTACTTAGGTAATACTTGAACTCTTGCAAGCAACAAAAAACAACTCGTTACTTTGTATTAGTAGTATCTTAAGGATAGAATACAGTAGCTTTAGCTTAGAATTTATGTAGAATAAACCAGAAGCAGAGTTACTTTTTCTGCGTATTGTGACGACTGTGTCCAAAAGCAAAGCAAAAACGTGCGCCTCGGCCGTTGAAAGTTGCGACACGGCCGAGACATTGAGGACACACATCTATATGTATATTCTAAAAGTTTTAGTGAGGGCCGCTTCTAAATTAGGCCGCGGCGCAAGGGTTGAGAGCGGATGATCGCAGCACTCCACTTCAGGCCCGCGGCACAAAGTACGCCCGTTGCCTTTGATCAACTTGTTACGACTGCGCTTTAATTAATTTATAAATACGCTGAATGCATTCTTCATTATTTTGCTACTTCGTTCGAGTCAAGCACGAATAACTTTTTGTTCAACCCAACCGAAATCCTCTTGAAATCCTATTAACATTTTTTAGCACTTTTAGTGCCTCTTGCTTCCCGTTACATATCAGGCCTTTTGACCATGTAATAATTTCATATTAGTATTGTTTTACCTCATTGTTGGTATAGGCACAGATCTACGCATTTACGATTGTTACGGATTAACGAAAAACCAGTTTAATCATCGTTATCTTTACTTTGGGTTAAAATTAAATGTTATAAATGTGACGTTGATGCAAAAATCTGAAGAGAACATTATTTTATATTTGCAGAAATGTTTACTGTGTCCAAACCAAAAAACCACGCCCTGCGCGGAGTACGGTTATCCCTTTATAAAATATTCAGTCGGATAAAAGGGGTTTCTCAAGAGTTTTATTACAATTTTTGGTCCTCGATAATGTATTTTGGGCTGAATTCGTAAGACTCATTTTTTATTACTGTCTGTACTACTATTATTATTCAATAAATCCTAAAACTAGATATTTACGTGTAAATAAATCATTGAAGTAACATACCTATGTTAATATTAAATAGGTATAGAGTTTCTATAGAAACTGTTTCTCAGTATTTTGGTACCTTGTTGAAATAGCGTTTAATACCGTAATAGTACCTACCGATTTACCTATAGTCTCCTTTTAACCAGTTATCTGGGCATGAAACCAGTAAACCCCGGTAGTTTAGGCCTCTGTGTAGAACGCAGCTTAGCTTACTGTCTTCGTTATAATATTGAGGTTAAATACTGACATTCATAATTTTATAATGATACACATACTCGTACACACTACACAGTGTTGTAAAGTTATGACTCATTTTCTTATACCTATATTTCATAATAATGTCAATAGGTTAAATATTTTAACTTTGTTAATAGTATCATTTCAGCATCTTGGAAAATCCTTCAAAGCAACCACGCAAGTGTGGGTCGGAAAGATCTTATCCAATTATTATAGGCCAGGTACTTTTGCTATTGAAGTTCGTTATGTGCCTCAATGTAACAAAAATATATGTTGTTAGTTATAAGTGTAAATTTCTACCGCCACCTGCGCTGTGGTCCAGTTGCACTCAAGATCTAAATCAGGAACGAAGAAAATTGTGTTTACCCTTATCTAATTTTTGACATTGTCTAGGGCGCCGCCGGTGTCAAAGGAGCTTTGCTCAGTGGGCGATCTCAGCTGGCTCCGTTTCACAAAGGGCGATCCCGCGCGGGCAGCCCGCAAAACATTCCCGATTCGGACCCCCTGTAATCCCGCTAATACCGCGAAACCGCATCGTACATAACCTCCAAATCTTACCACTGAAAACGTGTTTGTTTTTGAAACTTTACGGTACGCGAGCCGTCTAACATGTACCTCGTAAACTTACACGGAGATTATTAACTAGGAACAGTTTGTGCCATTTAGGTATACTTTGAACTACTAAAATATTCTATGGATGAAGTGTACGTGTAGTTATTTTTTAACTTTCTTACAGCAGTGATGTTTTCAACAATTTCATGGGACAGGTAATAAAAGAATGCATTATTCCTTCTAAAGCCAGCAGGTAGAAATCGCCGGCCGACAGTGGTCTAATCTGAGAGCACGAGTTGGGATAAGACGTAGGTTAAATTGCCCGAGGCGCTGGTCCAAGACGGCGTCTGTATCTCACAGTCTGTTCAGTTCAAGGTGAGTTCTCAAAATTAAGTTTGCTTGAAGCGCCGTAGCAAGTGATACGGTGCCCCGGTTGCTACGGCGTAGCGCCCTGGTTCGTAGCACAAGCCGCGTAGCCAAACCTAGTTTTGCGAAAAATGTAGTGTTATTGCGAATTTCACTGGTTTAGTTTAGAAGGGTTTTTATTTATTTTAAACTATATATTATGCCTGCTTCACTCCCAGAGAAGAATGAAAAGTATGCTAAATAGTTCTCGATCCCGTGGAAATTTCGAAATATCCCGTCTTATTGCATCTCTATGATAAACAATTATGGTTTTATTGACTCAGATTTATTGTGCTTGTAGATAGATTGTAAAAATTATGTAAATAAAAACGATTTTTGTAACGCTTAGTAAGAATAATACAGCACGGACAAGGGCAAATATACGTAGGTATGTTTTCTAATAAAATTATTTTCTTTTCGGCTTGGTTTAAAAATAGAACAGTTTAACCTTTTACCTCATAATACTTAATACTTAAATGCGTCGCCTTTGTGGTGGAAGCCATATGATAGGCTAGTATTGTATCCAGTTTCTTACGTGCGATAATGTAAATATTATTATCATATTCGGTCTTATCGATCCGAGGATCGCTGAGTAAGAGTCTAGGTTAGTATATAAAAGCGTAGCAATATTTGTAATTAATTAGAGATTGAAATAGATTGAAACGGACTGCAAAAGTAGTTTTCTTTTCACACCTAAACAATTAATACATTAAATCGTAAAATCATTGTTTAGTATTAAGTATTAACGTAGTCTAGGTTGCTTAATTAACATCAAAATGGACCTTATTGTTGTCTGATTAAAGAATTATATTATTATATTATTATTATTATTATTATTATTAATAACCTTGCTGGTAAAGCCTACAGTGCTTATATAGGTATTTTGTTGCTTTGTTATCGCCTATTTGCTGTCGTAATGTAATTAAATATATAAGATTTCAGTCTTAGATAATGATACTCGTACAAAACCTCATTTCTGCGGAACGAGTTTAATCGATTTCACTCGAAGTCTAAAGACAAGACTTCACTGAGCAACGGTGCCATGTGGGCGCAATCTACGACACGAAAGCAATTTCGTAAAAAAAAGATTTTTAAGGCCACAAGCTAAATTGTCTAAAGTGTGCTCGTAATCGCATTAACAATCTCTTTAGTATTCAGTATTTAGTTTTGGACGACTTTTACTTTTAAATTTTCAAAGGCTACGTAGCTGTGATAGTTTTTCTTTCAAAGTTACTTCTGCCGTGAATATAACACGTGTTTAAAACTTAAAGGACTTAGCTAGAGAGGGGGCCGTCCACGGATTACAACAATAATTTATAATTAAAAGCTGCTATTACTACATAATATTGTTAATACTTTCAATAGATCTATCCAAAGACATCTGAAACTGAATTCTTTTTTTTTTCTTAATTTTATTCAAGCACTTTTTTGAGTAATTAGCTGTTTTGTACATTACATATTTCTAGCAATAATAATAATAATAATATCTTAATAAGAAGCTAATCGCTGACATACAGACATGGCGAAGCTATTATAACCTTTAAATGCTTGGTATTTGATATTAATTTTTTATATTTAAATTCTCTTTGTAGGTACCACTACGTACACATATTTTGTTTTTAACAAAAAAAACATGCATTTACGGGTTAAATGTTTCGCTTTTGCCATTTTTACTCCGGAATCCTAAAAATGGTAAACGTTTTAGGCAATATACTAGAGGATACATACTGGGGGATACATACAGGGAATCTGAATGTGAGATCCTTTTTTTTTGGGGTAAACCCCACTCCCGCGGGCGACGAGTTTGATAGGAGAACTATATTCGTAATGGTTATCTTTTGCCAAAATGTTACTAAATCATTTTTTTCAAGTTAATGAAGTTAGAGTATTTACTTTATGTATATTTCTCAGACAACAAATTATATATTAATTTCCATTCTGGGTAACAATGACCTTGAAATTTTAATACCATTGAACAAGATTATTATTTTTCTCTTACTGAATATAAGTTCAATATATCAAAAGTAAATAAAAGTAGCAAACGTCGCTATTTGAACAATAGAATAACCAAGAACACTTATAAATATACAGTATTATCCAGTCAAATAGAAACATCGAATTTATAAAGTTGAATCATAAATAGGTTGCATTCACATAATCCTGGCCTCAAGGCACTGCTATTGCAAGGCTGAAATTGGATAACATTTTTTTTTATAGCGAATGCATCGTGCTTGCGTTGTAAATAAAGTATAGCCTAGGCATGGAACCTGTTTCCCCTTAGGGGTACGTTTTTTGCATTTAAAAAAATACTGGTAAATTTGAAAAGTTAATTGAAGCTGTAGTTTTGTAGAAATATGCAGATTTTTACCTCTCTCGTATGGTTCTTTCCATTAATGTGCTTTCAAAAATCGGGACCGCAAGACGTAAGACAACGAGCATGAAAATAGTGCTCTCCACCAAATGAACCACAGACATGGGTTCAACAGGACTTAGCATGTTAACAAACAAATGAACCCCACTAATGTGCAACCGCAGCAGCTATCGTTGAATTGCTGATTTCATTAGCGGTAATCGGGATCTAACGAGGATGCTAACATGCTCCATTATGCTAAACAGTGATTATGGATCCTGTATACCAACAGCAAAGCAAGGATTACAGTGAGTAAAATGCGCTAAAGTGAAGCAGTAGAACAAAAACAGACGGTGGGACGAACCTTGGAGCCTTTTGAGCCGGACTGGGGAAGCTTTGCAGAAAATAAAACGGGTGGAAGAGAAAGGAGAGGCCTTTGCCCAGCAGCAACATCAAATAGGCTACATAAAAAAAGAAAAAAAAAGTGTTTTTGATTGCGGAGCCTGTCGCAGGAGGAAAGCCGGGGAAGGTAAACGTTATTTTCACCTCACTTGCTCGAAAGGGCTGTCTTTCTCCTTAAAAATCTGCGTGGGAAAACTGCTTTTTCCCCTCTTGGGTGGAAAAGATTTTTGAAATTCGAACGCCGTGCTGACCACCCTTCCACCACGACCACGACCACCACCACCTCACCAACTACTCATATACTCAAGTAATTAGAAATTTGAAATTCTTCCATCCACCATTTTTCTCGCTGTAATGAGATGAAAAATTGTGTGTTTCGCTCGGCAGCAAAGTTTGTTTAGTGTCTCGTGCCTTGAAACCCTCGCGACGCTCAGGATTCTTCTTTTGAACCACGAGCGAAGCGAGTCATAGAATCCTTCGCTTGCTCGGGTTTCAATACAGGCACTCGCGCCAAACAAAAACTTTGCAGCCTTGCATAACAAATAACTATTACTGATACCAATGTGTACAGAGTTTAAATTTTTCTTTTTCAAGAAACGGGATTTTCTGTCATTGATGTTAGTAGTTAACTACGGTATAGGTACAGTCAACAAACTTCATTCCTAGGTCAGCACAGAAGTCATATTCAAATTTACGAGTAAGTCATTCGATAAGCACTAGCGCAGATAAATGAAATATCTTGCTATGATTAGGTTCTTTGGTGGTCCAGGAACTAAATTGGTTGACTGTGTGCTACTTGATATATCAAGCGCATATTACGTTCATGTAATTTTAATATCTTTTAAAAATGTATTAGAATACAGTTTCGTTATTTTTTTTATCAGAAATGTATCATTTAGTGTACAAACAGGCTAACCGGCCGATTGATGTAAGTTAGGTATCTTAGATCTCTTTTATTTCTGCACGGAACTACTTATAGTCTCACGTAGTCCATATCGAATAGTCGCCGCCTCGGGCTAGCCAGGTACAATCAGTTGTCAGTTGACCTGGTTTTAAAGCTTTAAAAATGAAAATAAAACATAAAATCCGGCGCTCACATGTGGCTCTGAAATATGTTACGGGTAAGTGTTGATACATGAGCGTTAATCCTTTACATTTGCCGGTGCAAAAATACGTTGCTCCCAACGATGTTAATGTAAACACGAATCGACTGGCAATTTTATTACAAAGTGGGGCTTCAAAGAATATTCACATTTTTATACTCCAATTTCGCAGTTTTCCACACATAAATTGCTCTATTCAACACCATCACGATCGCAAGTTTTGTTTTGGCATAAATTACCAATAAATTATTCCATTAAATTATTATTAATTAATTATGGATGTTTCCAAAATAAATGATATTATTATTATTACTAGCTGTTGCCCGCGACTTCGTCCGCGTGTGTTTTTTGTGATAGTTTAGAGCTATTCTCGATATAAAAATTGTTATTATTATACCCTTACAATAATATGTAGCATCCTTAACCACTCACTTGATTGCGGTAACTAGAGCTACCAACTTTGGTAACCTACAAAATGATTCTGGTAGCCAGAGCTACCAGACGACCTTTGTACAATTTTTGATTTTTAATCTGTGAAGGGCAGTTTCGAAGCGGTTTAAACTATGTCCAAAACATACCCAAATAAGATGGCAACACAGAAAAAAATTGGCAGGCAACATGATAGAACTAAAATATTTTTAAATAGCTGTCGTTCTCAACGTTGTGAAAAAGTGAAGTTGCGTAAAAGTGGACAGTATTTTGAAAATGCCGTAAGTATTCAAATTTATATTTTACTATTAAAGTTATACATTAAACGATTCAGTGTTTATCCAACTATCAGATTATAGCTATATTTCAGTACCAATGAATAATTATGAAATACAATCTCACTTCAAAGTAGTTAAGACAGATATTTTTTCGGTGACTTGCTATTGAAATGGCCAACATTTTGAAGAATAAAGAATATTTCTCGTAATATTCTAGTGAATAAAACAGTTTAAATATTAGTTGCTTAAATAAACATAAAATCATTAACGTCTATGACTTATTTACCCAGGATTAGCGAATAAAACAAGCAACGGTCCATGTAAGTACGGGTGGTAGCCGTAGTTACCATAATCAGTTTAGCCAACTACTCGCTTTGACGTTGTAAGGCATAGAGCACACCCGACGCACTGCGAACGCGATTGGTGCTTTTGTGATTTGTTCCTACTTACTAAGTATTCATGTTCAATCTGATACTAGATTTCTTTTACTAAAATCCTATATGCCGCCGGCGGGTAAAAATACTCAACTTTATTTGAAATAACATTTTGGGACACAATGATGGAATAAGATTATTTGTAAAAACACATTTGAAGTTCATAGCGGTGTTTTGTTTTTTATCATTTATTGTTGTATTTGTTATTGAACATAATCAAATCATTTTAAGATGTATGTCAGGATCGTAGCAAGTGGAACAAAATAGTCTGCCTACCCCTGTGGGAAAGAGGCGTGACGGTATGTATGTAAGTATGAACATAATCAAATAGCTTGTTTAATTTTTAGATTACGGAACCACGAGAGCGGAGGAGATCTTCAAGGGCTGGTGCCAAACCATGCAGGCCGAAAGTGATGAAGACGAGGAAGATGATATTGGTGATATTGATGATGATAAGCAAACTCCCGGCGTTATCACTTGCGGAGAGTCGCTATATTACCACCAAATTTTGCCGAAGACGTTCGCCAATGGCTGGAAGACATGAGATATTCACAGCCACACCTGGACCCAAATTTTTTTTTTAGATGACACCACGACCCCATTGTTTACATACATACTACATTTTATAATCATTAATTTGGTGTCTGGTCATTTTAGTCAAGCAAAAATACAATACAATTCCAACCACATTCGATCGTTTTTTTATTCACTGCCTAACAGCAAGTATGCTAAAAAGCTCTTTAAATGCCTAATCTCCATAGTAAGAACTTTATTATATCATTTAATTAAATATACATACAAAATACAGTCTAACCTAGAACCACCTTATTTTTTTGAAGTCGGTTTAAATAAATAACGACTAACATAGGTAAAGACTCGAACATAAGTTAATGAAAAGTAGGTAAAAAATTTGCAAATATTACGTTTTTTACATTATACTATATTTATAGACCACTTAAAATAGCGTAGGTATGCGCTTAATTCTAAAACACTGCATAGACCTGGCGGCTCCGTTGTGTTCCGACCCTAACGGGCGGCCATGTTGTATTTTGTATTTGAATCGGCAGTTGGCATGGTAACGTCGCATGTGTTTTGTTTTTTGCGTACCGGCTTTGTTTATTTACCTTAAAATCAGTGTGATTCTATGTATTAACGATTTTCTTTGTGTAATTGTGGTTTGCTAGGTACAGACTGTGATTTATAATGTGTTTGTTTTGTGTGATATTGTGGTTTAAAGCGTTTTTAGTTCAACTGGAAATCAAAACTTCGGTGGTACGTACATAATTTTTGTTATTTTGACTCATAGAACCGTAAATTACGTGATTATTGCAAAATATATCTATTCTAATTTATGATTATTAGTTGCTTGTTCTAATTAGAACTTTATTTCGGTTCTGGAGTTATAAAATTAGCCACAAATAAATCACGAAACAAAGAAACAATTTCGCCCCGTCTTGCGCAGTCTTGCGTCACATATTTAAAAATGAAATGATGTTTACTATATTATTTTATATGAACACTTATATAGTATTTGGCTTCAAATGAAAGAACAACTAATCTACTTTTTTTTGCATGCAAACAAAAAGGGTGTTATCGCTTTAGATTTTTTTCTAAAAATACATTTCCGCTTGAAGTCTTCAACTTTATCAGTGTGTCTGTTTTACGCATTTATTGTAAATATTTTCAATATCGTAACCCATAAAATAAGCAACAGCAATAAATTCTTTGTTTCATTGGCTTTTTTGTGTATAAAAAACATAGCAAATGGTTCAGTAGAAGCCAAGTTATGAATTTTTAAATAAAACACGGCATTTCGCGGAAATTTTCACAAATGACGAAGCAATATAGGCCACCATTTTTAAAATCCAAAATCAAGTGAGTGGTTAAACAGGCACATTCAAATAGTTTTCTCGAATAGGTAGGTACTAAGTACATTCAGATTTTAAGTATTTGTGAAAATTTTGTAAGCTAGCTTACCTTGAAGTGTTTAAGATACATATTGCGCTAAGGCCCAGCAGCGCAGCGTTATATATTCTTTGGCAGTGTGGTACTTAACCACAACAATAAAAATCTTATAAAAAGTCTGAGGACAGAAACTTTTACAATTTCAGTAACCAACTTTTTCACAATAAAATTCTGACATGTTCGTAGCGCAGGCGTAAACGCGCCTTTTGATTTTGCTTTTTTTAGGCAAAGGTACTGAGACCATACAGCCAAGCGGTTCATTCACGCCGCCCTCATAATAATGTCAGCTTATTATTTATTTATTTATTATATTATTTATAAGAGTGCGTTTGAAAACCGAACGCGTTGTGAATAATAGCGCAATAAATAAAAACAAAGTAACGGTATTTCATATTGAACTTTAGGTGTTAGGTAAAGAACACAATTTAGGACGCCAATTTAGGTTTATTTAGGTTGGACAAAAATGTCTTCGTTGAAAAAATACCTGTGCAGAATGTAATTATTTTATTAATGTTTTTTCACAATTTACACACTTTTCCGGCTTTATGTCTTATGTACATTCGTATCTATCTATTTTCTTCGTAGTATTATTGTATTTGTAATTATTACCAACTACTTTACCGAGGAAAGTTGATTTTCTTGAGTTCTGCTATTTTTTGCGTAATCAACTCAAAAATCAAATTTCAAGAAAACTGAGAAATTATATTTACCTGTATTAGATTGGAAGTATATGTAGCAACTTTAAAAGGTTAAACTTCATTGGTTTTTATTTTATAGGTGTATGAAGTTCATTATTTTTTAACACAAAACCCTCTTTTTTGCGTCTCTGGGTGAGATTAAAAAAAAATGCTAAAACAGGTATTTCTTTATTTTTATTACTGAGTATATATTCTGAGTTTCATGATTCTAGAACAATCAAAATTTTTTTTTTCATACAAACTTTAACCCCCCTTTTCACCCCCTTTTTCTAATATTTTCCAAAATTTCTATAGCCTAGATCCTATTCTGAATGTATTTAAATAGATTTGTGAACATTTAAACAATATCCGTTCAGTAGTTTTTACGTGATGCTCAGTCAAACAAACAAACAAACAAACAAACAAACAAACAAAAATTTTAAAAATGGTTTTAATATGTTCAGTTACTTATTTTAAGTCACCCTGGTCGGTTTTTTTTTTTAAATATTCAATGTACAGATTTTTTGGTCTCAACGATTTTATTATATGTATAGATTATTATAAATAATATCATTTATGAAAAAAAAACATACAGACATAATTATAAAAAAATACTTAGGAACGTAATTCAGTAAACATCTTAACAAAAAACACCCTAAGCTAATTTCCACTACGAGTTTGTGGTATTGATAATGTAAAAAAATCGCTAAATGTGTTACATGTTGTGCTATGTGCAAAACTCGAGAACAAGTGGATCGACCTGGGTAATTATTTTTCTTTTGTTCCTTATTGTCATGGCAAGATTTTTATGAAACGATATTATGGAAACAAAAAAGAAAAAAAAAATGGGGCCAAGCTGCGGGCAAAGCTAGTATTTAATAAATATCTCAGCACGGTTCTAGACAGATTGACCCAGCCTCAACCTAAACAAAGATTGTACTGCGGCTGTGGGTACTAGACAACTTAAGAACATACCTACTTACCTAAGAACATTAAACATCCAAAATACAAGTACAAATATTTGTAGGTAACATCATTCATAATATATTATTATTATCTGCCCCGACCGGAATCCAACCCGCCACCTCAAGCTTCGTTGTCAGATTCTCTGACTATTAGGCTATCTGGCCATTAATTTGTAGTAATGTTATTTTTTGACTCGAACATTGTACTGTGTACGTGTAAAATTGTATCGTGTAATGAAATAATTAAATTAAATATTATGTTTGTGTATGCAGTGTGTTAAAAAGGGTGTTACGGAATCGATCGTTGTCGTATCCTACTAATATTATAAGCACGCAAGTTAGTAAGTGTGTATATATTTGTTCCTTCTTCATGCTGAAAAGACTGGACGGATTTGGATCAAATTTGGTACGGAGATAGGTGGTACCTACCCTAAAAACATAGGCTACTTTTTATCCCAGAAAATTGCATATTTAGTTCCCGCTGGATTGTGATAAACAAATTCAATACAGACGAAGGCTACAGCTAGTTAATTTTTTTATTATTTATTCATATCAATTACCTACAAAAAATAACAAATTAGGGTGCGACCACACCGCCGCTTAAAAAACGGTGACGTTACGGAATCGCAACAAAAGGTATGAAGAAACGGTAAGAAAACGTGACGCATACGGCACGTCACTGCGTATACGCGGCGGTTTGGTCGCACCCTTATGTGTGAACAGCGAGCGAAAACCACGTACGGTTTATCTGCTGCTGTGGTCGCATGCTTACAACGCGTTATTACATACTAATCTCTATCAACTATAACTACTGCCCACTTAAGGTATTTGTCAACAGCAACGATTTCATAACTTTTTTACAATTTTGAGGGTTGTTATTTAGGTTATCACACACCGTTCCAGTCCAGCCATTCAGAATCTGGGGCAAGAGGTATTTCCAGGTTCGCTTCCCATACATGTTATCACAAGTTGGTAGGATATACTTTGACAGATACGATACATTTCTTAGGTTTTGTGCTCTAGTTCTTTGTTTTAATAAAGGTAGTTTGCCAATTTCGTCACATAGTTACAGTAGTAAATAAATAGTTATAGTAGTAAATAAAATTGTGCTTAGTAGTTTGAAAGACGTCGGAGACTAAGAAACATAATGTAGGTAATTATTTTAACTAAAGAAATCATTTTAACATATCGTTAGCGTTCATGCTTTAGTTCAGCTTATATTATGTATCAATGACAATTTTAGCTCTATTGATTAAAGGTAATTGATACCTTTGAAATTTCCAACAGCAAGGTATATGAATACTCAGGTAGGTATTTAAGTTAACGATAAAATACATGGGTTTAAAACTACTGCATACCCTTCGCAAAACAACTTTGAACACAATTAAGCCTTTTTAATCACCTGGGGCCCTACCATGACGTCTTAATGCGTTTCAGTTTAGGTTCACTCGCTGCGCGCTGTCAGATTCATACTAAAAGTGACAGCTAAAACTTGAACTGAGTCGGAATTAGGACGTCATGGTAAGGCCTCTGTTCATGCCTGTAACACATCGCTTATTTAATATTATATCGGTATCGGTATAATAAAATATTGGAAACACAAGTTTTACTCGCAGTCAACTTCTATCGAGTGACGTGTTTGCTATAGGAACTATAGGTACTTGATTAGCCGGCGAGTCTTGGGAAAACGACTTCGAGCACATAACCAACAGAGGGGAAATGTCATTTAGTAAAAAAACCGCTGAATTACTGCAATGATTACTACACGTTTGAACTGTGACGCTAGAGTTAAGTAAGCGGATATTATCATGGATATGGATAGCGTTAGAAATTTTTTACTCGTTGCTTCTTATCGTGAATAACACTTATACATACATCTGTATACTTTTAAATAAAACATAATATCCATATTCATGAAGGGGAAAAGGAAAAATGTAACGCATACACAGATACAGTATCAGTGAAAAACCAAATATAAATTTCAGAATTGGTTTGTCTTTATTACTACTTACTCTATTCATCAATTATTTTATGCGAACCTTGCATTTACGTATAATTTTTCACATATATATTTTTTTATTCAGTAACCTATCCACAATGCTCATTCTATATGTAAGTAAGTAAAGCAGTTGCATTTTTTTGACGGATATGCAAAAAGCTGTTGGTTTTTAAACTTAAAACTCTTGCACGCAACCATCACTTTGGCTTTGTAGGTAGGTGCCGTGGTAGCCTAGTGGTTTGAGCTGTGGCCTCTCAAGCAGAGGGTCGTGGGTTCGAATCCCGGGCTTGCACCTCTGAGTTTTTCGGAATTTATGTGCGAAATTACATTTGAAATTTGCCATGCGCTTTAGCGGTGAAGAAAACATCGTGAGGAAACCTTGTACACATCTGCGAAGGAATTCAAGTGTGTGCGAAATTTCCAATCCGCACTGGGCCCGCGTGGGAACTATAGCCCAAACCCTTCAATTGACAACATTTCATATTTCTGAGTCTATAATTTTAATGGTTTTCTGTATTTTGTTTGAAAAGAATAACATGCTGATAGTTTAAAGGGATAGAAATTATCTTATAATTAAGAGTACATATTGTGTATAAATGTATGCAAAGGTAAAAACCACGTATGTATACAAAATAATGTTTACCTACAGGGAAAACCCGTAACGCCGGACTGTCATCACTACAACACAACGGGGACCCCAATAGGTAATGAAAGCAGCAGTAAGATACTCGAAATAAAATTGATTTGAGGGTAGACACTGAGATGTTATTTTGTTTATCAGTAGATGGGTAAGACATCAATATATTAAGCCATAAAAAAGCAAATAAAAAAAGGCCATAATAATATTATTCAACCGAGCGGAATGTTCCTTTTAAGATCTGGTGGATTACGGTCAACGGCCAATCACTTTACGTGTTACAAATAGAATCCTGTCATTTTCTTTATTGCAGTTTACTAAACACACAAAACTATATCTATGACGTTCCTCGGCCAGCTCGTATCACATCGAGGCCCGACGAATAAAAGTTAGGCGTAGTTTCCTTTATGTAACAAAAAGTTTTAGTTGACTTTGCCCTAAAGGTAGAAACTCATTGTCGCGACAAAGCTTGAGCATAATTATTCTTACACTAACAACTTCGTTGTAGCTTCAGTATTCCATACAATAAAGTCTTAAATTACAGCACGAACATAACAAACGTTGTTACCGAATAAACCGTCGCCGGAGTAATTTAGCAACTCATTACTAGCAGAGCAGTACACATCAAGGAAACTACTGGCTGTAATTTAATGTAATCCCGGGGACAGTTAAACACGCTGTGTCATAAATTCATTGAAATCCATTACCTACCGCAGATTAAATCGACGACAATTGTTTCCCGCGCCAGGGTTGGAATTGTCCTTGAACGAGTATGTCAGATCCGTAGATAATGTAGAAATGCAGCGTTAGGTGCTCTTAATTAACATTCTCTAAGGATCCTCTTATAATTCACTTTATATACAGAAATCAAGTTTATTAAAGGCCGTCTTGCTGGAAAAAGTTAAATCTTGATTCAGTGTTAAACTCAGTTTAGCGGTTTCAAAACGCGTGGAACTGTCAACCATTAAATGATACTTATTATTATGTAGTTACTAAACCGAAATTTAGTTTTCGGCCTTAGTGCTCTTTGTAAAATGGAACCTCCCGTTCAGCAGGTTGAAAACTGCATTGGAGAGAAATAATATGCCTTGGCTTATCGTGTAGGTATCTGACAGAGTCCATTGATGGAAGCTGGACTGACTGACGAATTAATGCACAGCCTAAACCGCTGATCGTAGTGATAGTCACCCTGTAGTGACCTGAAACTTGGAAGGTGTGTTCTTTGTGTGACGTAGGCATCCGATAATTTTAGGGATTACTAATACCTAAGGGATGTTTTTTTTTGAAGTTGATATCAATACTCCTTAGTGCTTCTGATTTAAATTACGTTGCATTTAGACACAGTCATGTTTGAAAACTCAATCGATTTTATTCAAAACAGGTTGAACTCACATAAAAGCTTGGTACAAGGCAATAGTACATTACTGCAGAGGCCGGGAAAGAAAGGCTTGCAGGCTGAGTACCTAATGTATATAGACCGGATAGGAGTACGAAGCCTGCAAGTTCTTTCACGCCGAGGCTTGTATAGTGCTTTTCTCAAACATACAATGAAATAAATAAAAAAAATCCAAAAAAACCCTTAGAATGTTGCCGCTAGCGCGTGCATCAGGCAGCGGCCGAGCAGCAGCAGGCGGATATCCTCCACGTGCGTGTCCTCCATCAGCGCGCCCCGCGCACGACGACGACCGCCACAAAACAAAACACGATCGCTTTGCAGGCCAAGGCCAGCCATTTTGTATGAAAATCCATTACATACCACTTGTCCAACCGCGCCCGCAACGTGATACGTCCCGGACTATTATTTGGAACGTAAGGTTAACATTTCATTGCATCTTTGAGAAAATACTCTTTAAAGTTGCCATGTCTCGAAAGTTAACGTAAATTAGCACCGCATTTTGAAGGTTTCTAAATTTTAGAGAGGTCATGCAATTTTTGAAATTCCCTCGAGATAGGGAATAAATGGGGTTTACCTATACGTGCGCTGCAAAGGCGCCACATCTCCATAAATATAATTACTAGAGTCTTGAAATTTGGCATACAAGTAAAGAATACGAGTAATAACTGCTAAACATTAATTTCGGGACTTTCCGAAATTCCCGCGGGTTAGGGATTTCTATTCTTACTTTGAAATGGTCTTATCTCCGTAACTATTATTACTAGAATCTTTAAAAGTTTAAACTTGGCATACCAATAGGTAATTATATTATCTGAAAACTGATTTATGTCTCTGAACCGGGCATTCGTTCCCAAAATACCTATCATATTTACCTACTCAAATATCATATTTTCGAAATGCCAAACTCTAAGTTTAGCGAAGTTGTACATTCGGTATTGGTCATTGAGGAAATTTCTCAATGTACATGACGGGTATTTTACTAACGAGCTCTCTGAGCACTATATTCTTGTCACTAATTTCCTTGTGATGCTTGTAAGCAAGGATCGACCCTACTTCACTATGGCGTGGCGTCACTCCTCTCCTATCAATAACTAACTTAGACACTTCATCTTGTTAAGCAAATGGATCGATAACTAGACTAATATAGGTAAGTACAAGTTGCTACAACTAAACTTGAATCTAGACCGAAGCTTTTACTACCTAATACTTCTGCAGCGTCTCCAGCGAAGGCTAATAAAAGACTAATTAAAATAGAAAGTCTTGAAATACATTATACTTGGATAGAAACACGTAAACGATTTGTTTGAATAGTCAGTTAATTGACTGTGTATAAGCGTATTAAAATGAATAGGTAGTCTTCTGCGCTTAATTAAAATAATTATTCATAAATTAACACGGTTTTAATCACTAGGTATTCCAATTATGAGGGTGTCAAAATATAATATTAAATATCTGATTTTAGATGCGAAATATTCTTCACAGATATTTGAGTTATCTGTTTATTTACGTAGGTAGTAGGTACCTATAGTGTCAAATACTAACTCCATCAAATATCATAATTTACATTTTGTCTTGTTTTTTTTTCGAAAGTCAATATAATACAATAATTATTTTCAACTAACTCAATCAAGAGTGCTTCGAGGTCCAAGTTCAAGTACCTAACAAAAATTAATTACTCCGCTTAAGTGAGACTTAGTTCAATATTCCTAGAACCCGCGAACATCACGAAGCCGCTGCCACCTGAACAAAGATCTGGTAACAAAGCAGCGAGCTTGCAACACTTTATGCAATGTGCACAATAACAATATAAAATTAAACTCCAAAATATTTCGTGAAAGTTAAATATGAAGTTAAATAAAAAAAATTTGGGAAGCAATAATAGATACTAATTAAAGTCGTCGCAAAATAAGAGGCCCGTTTTGACATTTGTCTTCCCGACGTAACTAGTGATGTCACCGTACGACTCGATACTCGATACTCACCATAAATCGATTCAAGTTTGCATGAGTATTTGATCGAATTAAATATGTATTGTAAAGTGGCATTGGATTAAAGTTCTGATTAGAAAATGAATCTTCAGTCAATCATTTTCTTCAGATGATGAAGACGAGCCATTCTATTGAAATCAGTGTTGCCATTGTTTACGGCTTTAAAGCCAATCCAAGGTCATAATTTTCAGTAAAGATCACTATACAGCTGGTGAAATTCAGTAATTAATTGGTCTAAATAAAATAAATAAAACCGGCCAAGTGGGAGTCGGCCTTAAAAAAATTATCTAGATCGATTTATTTTTGCCTTAACCGATTATTAATTGTCTGTGGACAATGTGAAAAAATCGTTCTGCACAACACTTAGCTGAGTGATCGATACCCATCAATGAAAAATACAATTACCTTCAGAACATTTCGATATAAAAAATAGAGAACTTCATGGGCGTGAACTGTCAAAACGGGCCGTTTAAATTGTGACGACTTTAATACAAATTATTTAATTACACAATGTATTCATAGTTATGGGATTCATAGACAAAATTAAACAAACCGCAGTGCCCGTTTTTGCAGAACCAATACGCGGTCAAAGCCTGGTGAGGTTTCACATGTATGGTAGGGATGGGTTATACTTGCTAAATCGCGTACCAGGGCTTAAAAGTACGTCCACCTTCTCATACCAGGTGCAGAAACCAGGTATCAAAATACTTTCAAAGTATTTTCTGTCCAACGTAACAAGTCGAATACTTGCTTCCTTGCAAGTTTAAACCTTGTTGTTATACAGATAAGATTCAAAATATTTCAATCAAGACGTAAAATACTTTGAAAGTATTTTATTTCGCGTATAAGCGCAATCTGAACTTTACGTGTATGAAGTAGTACTTATTTTGAAGGGACAGTATACTTGAATGGAAAAATACTTTCAAGTCTTGCAAGTATCTCAGGTCGGTACCTGGTTGGTATACTTGCAAGGAAATACCTGGTATCAAAACCTGGTAACGTAAATACGCACCATCTCTAATGTATGGTATGGTATGGTACCAGGGGCCTTAACATGACATCTCAATGCGATTCCATTCAGACTCAGTTCAGGTTTTATTAGCTATCATTAGTATGGATCTGACATCGAGCGAACCTAAACTGGATCGGAATTGCATCGCATTAACAAGTCATGGTAAGGCCCCAGGAAGCAGCAATTGAAAGTATGCCTGCTTTAGTGCGCCATTCGCGAGAACACCTACCAAATGACAATGTAATATATTTATTTATTGACTTACTGATAAATATGTCCTTATAGAAATAAACCGTAGTAATCTCATCATGAAGACTGATGTCATATTTTATTTACGTCTCTAATTATACCTAAGTCATTTATTGTAATTGAAATACGCGCTTTGTCGCTATACACTGGATTAAAAAGCAATGGGTCAATGCGTGAAATATGCGATTCGGACGTGGAGTTAATAAATAAAGTTTATTTTATCACTTTCAAATGTTTTTATTCGATTTAACACAAAATACGTACAAAAGTCCACCTTTTAGTGTAAACAGTAAATAATCAATATTGATCGATTTGACAACACTTTGGGTAATAGTTCACTTTATAGTGTAAACTGTATGTAAAAGTTCAATTCACAATTTAATTATAATGTTTGAAAGTTCAGGTCCGAACCGTCTGAATAATATTTTAGATCTGACTTATCTTTAACTCTCGAACTGTGCATCGGAGCCGTCGCGAGGCGAGCTATCTAAAGGAATTCGCAACGTAGCGTCTGCAGCGCCTCCGGTACGTCGCCGGTGCACAGAGATTAAGTATTCTTAGAACCTATACACAGTTAAACGAATTCTTATAATCTAGTTAACTTTACGTGAAGTGTCTTAATAATATAACACCTTCCCTACCAGATAGAGGTCTTTTTCGTAGTTGTTTAACTGCAGAAAGACCTCGGACATCCTTCGGTTGGTGGAGTTTGCCCTCCAGTCTCGGCAGGTGAACGTGTAAGCTTTCGTGCTTTTATTCTAGTAAATGCAAAATATGCTGCGGCGATCGTTAAGACAATGTAGAGTGGTGTGGTCCAATATATGTGTAGTTGTTGGGTATCAGAACTGATGAGTTGTATTTTTTGTTGTTCTTTCTGTATGAATCCAATTGAGTTATATAGCTGATTCATTGAAATTTTGTCAATTTTTAATGGTTCTATAGGATTCTTGACACGAATGTCCTGGAGATTGAGAGAATACAGCTTTATAGGAGTTCCTTTGTTAATACTCTTTTCGTTTGTAAAAGAAGTCGTCTCAGTTGATGCAGTACAGTTTTCGGGAAGATTCAGTAAGTAAGACCCATTGACAGTGGTATATTCTTCATTGTGGCAACGTAGGTGAAATTTAGTAGGCTTCGGACAGAATAGTAGATAATAATTGTCATTGATTTGCTCGAATATCTCTTCCATAATTTTTATGTTGTGGAAACTGCATGATGAAGATACAATTTGGGATCTTATTAGCTTATATAGACAGTCATCTTGTTGCATTGCGTTATATAGTTTTATTGATTTTTGGCAGTAGTACATCTTTCCGTAATGTTGGCATTCCTCCTCTAGATACTGGTACGCATTGTCGTCCGCAATCAGATAAGGTTTGGGAGGCACAAGGATATTATAGTTCAGGGTAGGTATGGGGAACAATTGGTAGTAGTCGAAGGTGGACTTATATAGAATTGGCACCTTAATAACAAAGACTATCCTATCGTTACTAAAATAAGAACTTAATTCTACGAAATTATAAAATATACGAGATTCTTTAACATCAGTAGTTATTAATTGTTTGGGGTCATAATGCTTGCTCAGAAATTGGATGAAATACTGTAAATTTTCAAAAGTGATGATATTGTGGTCGGCTATTCCTTTAATTGAAAATGAGAGGGCTGTTTCTAGATTAGAGAGTGCTTCGAGAACGAGTTGCAAATTTATTTCAACTAGTTTGAAGGAGGTATCTATTTTTAAATAGTCAGATAGTTCCAGTTTAGTGTAATTTATTTCTCGAAGTATTTCTGTTATTTTATTGGTGATTTGGTTCTGATTTTGAGACAATGTTGATACGGTTTCATTGTAACTGTTAAGAAAGTAGTGATTCAGTGTAACGTCCTTGTTAAAATGTTTTGCTATTTCAGCCTGATTTGTTTCGAGAATGGATATTGCTTTATCATACTTTTTAGCGTCAGTTTGATCGAGATTACCTGTAATACTACGAATTATAGCACCCATGCCATCGATAAGACCTCGTTTGTATCTATTTTTTGCTACAGAATTATATTTATCTATAGCAAGTTCTAACTTAGTACTAATGTGCTTATAAAATACACTAAATTTAAACCTAAAACCACTATCAAAGTCCTTATACAAGGCTTCTAACGTTTGAGTTTGGTCTTCTATGGTACGAATTTGCTCTTTAAAATCATTTAACTGTATGTAGTGTAAGAATATATGATCGGATTGACGAATTTTTGCTGGGTCTAGTTTGAATGGCAATATGCCTGGACTTTTATTCAGACGTATCAGCGTCGCTTCTTCGGCCCATGTCGGCCTGCAGACCGTCGCCCTGTAACAAGTTATGTTGCAAATTTAACGGTCTACGAACTCTGCGTTTATGGTATTCTTGGTCTTTTTGATCAATTATTTTTATACCTAAATTTTTGGCAACATTTCTAGTTATATAGCGGGGTTTCTCTTTATGTCGCGCAGCTAAAGGATTTTTTATGTAGCAAGCTTCGCCTTCTATATATTCAAGAGGTTCTTCTAAAGTTTCATTGTGTTTATTTATAGTTGCGGTATGTTTAACGCTTAAATGTTCGTTAATTTTCGTGTACAAGTCTGTAGTAATTTCTTTATGCTTATTAACATAATTTTGAAGACATGTTTTTTCTAATAATAGATCGAAGGGGTCGCGGTTGTCCAAATGACCATTAATGATTTCTATTGGCTTTTTATCTGTTGCTGAGTGTATAGAATTGTTGTAGGCCAACACTGCAAAGAGCATGAGTTCGGTTACAGCAGATTGAGGATGTTTTATTTGTAGTAACCGTATGTGTTCCAATATAGTGGAATGGAATTTTTCTATGGCACCGTTGGACTGTGGGTTACTGACACTGGTGAAATGTAAATTGATTTTATGTAATTCGGCAAATTCTTTCAAGGGTAGATTCTTAAATTCCGTCCCTTGGTCGGCTGTAATACTTAAAGGCAATCCGTGATGAGTCATGTATATAGAAAGGGCATTTATAACATTCACACCTGTTACGCTCTCGATGGGATATGCTTGGGCATACTTTGAAAACGTGTCGATAATGGTAAAAAATTTGTGACCTTTTACGGTAAATGTGTCGACATGAACCACCTCGAATGGTTTTATGGGAGTTGGAGTAATTTGTAGTTGTTGCTTGTTTGGTCGGCGTTCATATTTATTTGTTTGACACGCATTGCAATTATTAATGTGTTCTGTTATCATTTTTGTGATATTAGGCCAATAATAAGTTCTTTTTAATTGTTTTTCGGTTTCTTGCACGCCCCTATGATTCGTTTTACCATCATGAAACGCTTTCACTAGCCTGAGTTGTTCGTCTATATCGGTAACATCGTTTAGCTTTTCTTTACAGATGATTAGGTTATACGCAGAGTTTTTGAAAACTTGTTGTAAAGTAGTTGTGATTTCGGGAATGTATTTAAAATCTGTGAGCCAAATGCCATATTGAATATTGGGTCGTACATGGTGTTTAAAGAGGTTAATAGTATCCTCTTTAAAATTGTTCAAGCTGATTTGAGCCGTCGTGCGGTTTTTCCCAGGATGTACTTCTTTAGTTACAGGATTGTGGGGAGAGTGCAGAACGAATTTTATTTCTAGTTGGTTTTTATATATATTTACAGGTTTTTCTACAATGGGTATTTCAAGAACTGGGTTTTCATAGTTTGTGTGTATAGTTTCGGTGCCTTCGCGCACGATGATATCATTTATGCGGGGAAATTCAGAAGCATTGCCAATCATTGACAGATTGTCATTGCCAACTTCGTGAAGGCTGTTTGCTGTTTCATTAATGTTAATTTGCACCCTAGATAGAGCGTCGGCATTTGTATTAGCGTTTCCTTTTTTGTAAGATATTTTATAATCAAATTCTTCTAATTTTAGTCTCCATCTAGTTAGGCGTGAATTTGGTTCTTTCAACGACATAAGCCATTGAAGAGGCTTATGATCAGTGATAATGTTGAATTTTCGTCCGTAAAGATATGGACGAAAATATTTTGTGGCCCAAATGATGGCCAATAACTCTTTTTCGATAACACTGTAATTTATCTCGCTTTCGTTAAGGGTTCTGGAAGCAAATGCTATTGGTTTATCAGATCCGATCTGCCCTTGGGATAAAACCGCGCCTATTGCGAAATTTGAGGCATCGGTGGTTAAGTTAAACTCTTTATCAAAATCGGGGTATTGGAGAATGGGATCGTTCATCAGGATTTCTTGACAGGTTTTGAACGCATTAATGTACTTTGGATGGTCTGGATCAATATTTGCACCTTTTTTCAAGCAGGAGGTTAAGGGTTTCGTTAATTTAGAAAAATTTGGAATGAACTTCCTGTAATAACCTATCAATCCAAGAAATGACTTAATTTCCTTTTGGGTTGTGGGAATTGGAAATTGTCTAATAGCCGCGATTTTGTCAGGATTCGGTTTAATACCATCAGAAGTGACAATGTGACCAAGGTAAGCTGTTTCGTGTTTCAAAAATTCGGACTTGTCTAATTGTATCTTGAAATTCGCTTCTCGAAGGCGTTGGAAGACTGTTTGAAGGTTGAGGATGTGCTCTTGTAATGAGGTGGAAAATATGATGATGTCATCCATATAGACGACGCAAATTGAGTTAATTAAGCCTCTCAAAACATTTTCCATTGTCCTTTGGAACGTGGATGGCGCATTTTTGAGACCGAAAGGCATTCTGCAGTATTCATAATGGCCGTTGTCTATTGTGAATGCAGTTTTTTCGATGTCGCTGGGGTGCATCTCGATTTGGTGAAACCCACTGGCAAGGTCAAGGGTGGTAAAGTATTGGCAGCGGCCTAGTTTGTCGAGCACATCAGTAATGTTCGGAATTGGGTATTTATCACTAATGGTTTTTTCATTAAGTTTGCGGTAATCGACAACGAGGCGCCATTTTTGTTTTCCTGATAAATCCAATTTTTTAGGCACGATCCATATAGGAGAAGACCATGGAGATTCTGAAGGCTGGATTATTTTTTGGTGAAGCATTTTTTTTATTTGGGATTCAACTTCTGTTTTGTGAACGTGGGGGTATCTGTAAGATTTGGTATATACCGGTACTTCATCTGTAGTACGAATCTTGTGTTTGATTTTATTTGTAAAAGTAAGGGGATCTCCGTCACGGTAAAAAATGTCGCTATATTCTTTGCATAAATTTAGAATTGATTCTCTTTCTTCAAAATTTAAATGATCTGTTCTAATTAAATTTTCAATGTCGTGAACTTTTGGCAGAGCTGATTCAAAATTGTGGCATTCAAAATTATTCTTTAATCGCGAACAGGAAATGGGGTCTGTGAAACTAATGATGACGTCATTGCACGTTGGATTGTTAATCTCAACAAATGCATATCCATCGTTTGCCATTGTAACTACAGAAGGCAGTATGCACTGATTAATTTTCTTTTCGGGAATGTAAATCTCGCCACATTTTTGATTTACGGGTACTTTGAAAATATTTGAAGTGTTAGCTTTTATGAGGATTTCCAACAGATTGTGAATCCCTGATTCTAACATTTGTAGATTGTTCGTAGCTCTTTGAGTAACGAGCTGCCCTTTGGATAAGTCAACGGATGCACCGAGTTTTTGTAATAAATCTAGTCCTATCAATCCGTCGAACACATTATGAAATTTAAATATGTGAAACTTATACATGCCTTCTAGGTTGAATTCGTCAAATATCGGAATGTCAATAGTATATTTGTGCTGAGAAGTAGAATGTATATTTGTCACAGTGAATGGCTCGTAATTTACTTTGTAGTTTCTATAGAAATATTTTACAATTTCAGGAGACAAAAATGATTGGTTTGAGCCCGTATCGATAAGTAGTTTCATTGGTGGGTTACTTATTCGAATGAAAGGAAGCTGACGTTTAAGGTGAGCGTTAATTTGTATTACGTTTCGTTTTCGGAATCCTGGCCCAAGTAAAAATTTTCATTTTCGTTTTCAAATGCTATCTGTGGATTTGGCATTTCTTCAGATTCAAAGGAAGCAGGTAAGTCATGCACTTCGGGTTCATTCAGGGTCTCGTGTTGATGTAGTTCCTCGAACTGATAATCAGGGTAATGACCGATATTTTGGAATGTATTTTGCCTATTTGCATAAGCCTGCTGGGGACTATTATTTTGGAAGGGGACAAATCTTGGCTGGGCGTTCGCTGTGGTATTGTTGCCTGGACGCGGAATATTATTTGTTGCATTGCCGTGAGATACACCGCTCATGGGCACTGGCCTAGGAGCTCTATATGTTCTTGGATCTTGGTAAAAAGCGTTTGGGTTGTTTTGTAGAATATTGCTTCGATTTTGGCTAAAATGAGGCTGAACTTGGCTGAAACCAGGTCTTTGTGTGTAAGGTTTATTACGGTTCCAAACGGGAACGGGGAATCTCTGAGTATTTGTAAACGTACTTTTTTGTTGCTCAAATTTATTTTGGTTATTGGCAAACGAGTTATTTTGGTTACGTTTTTGCAAGTATAAAGTATTGCTTTCTTCTTTTATAAACTGCAACGCCTCTGGCAGAGAACTGGGGCGCATTGCTCTGATAGTTGACCCTAACGGTTCCTTCAATCCGGCTAAGAAGGTTTTTAAAGTTTGCGTTGTGAAAAAGGATCTCTTACAGCTTATTACTTCCGCATCATCATTGTGTAAATTCACATAATTTATTATAGTGTTAAGCAAACGTAAGCAGCGATCGTAATAATGCTGCGGTGTCTCATTATTTTGGTGTAAATTGATCAAATCACGATTCAAGGAATTTTCATCTCTTTGGTCGGCAAAGTTTTGAATCAAAACATCTTTTATTTCATCCCAATTTCTAGCGCCATTAATGTCAATTATTTCCAAGGCTTTACCTTGTAGTTTACCGATTATTCCATTTGTAACAATAACATTTTGAAAATTATCTGGATTATCTCTATCGTAATACTGGTCAGCTACAGAGGATGCGGCTGATATAAATCGGTACAAAGAATTAACATCACCATCATAGGTAGGTACAACTTTTAATGCAATATCAAATAATTGAATTTGATTCATATTGTACAATATTCACTATGCAAACACTTGTAAACACGATTTAACTTTAATTAATAATAAAAATACAACGATCGAGGAGTTTGGGAAATTTATCTGTTTGCGAACCTTTAAATAAAATTCCAAGCGTACTCACAGTATCGTGATAATTAAAGAAATTATCATTTTCTTCTTAACTGGTCCCGTTGAAGAATATTTGCTCCTTCTGGACGTCGCAGCTTCCACAGATATGAACAGTTCACTTCCGGGAGTTCGTAAATACACTAATTAACCGTTAAAACGGATACCGGATACCAATTTTTGTGCAACCGGCTTAGTGCACCTATCAAGACTGCGCCAAATATGCGATTCGGACGTGGAGTTAATAAATAAAGTTTATTTTATCACTTTCAAATGTTTTTATTCGATTTAACACAAAATACGTACAAAAGTCCACCTTTTAGTGTAAACAGTAAATAATCAATATTGATCGATTTGACAACACTTTGGGTAATAGTTCACTTTATAGTGTAAACTGTATGTAAAAGTTCAATTCACAATTTAATTATAATGTTTGAAAGTTCAGGTCCGAACCGTCTGAATAATATTTTAGATCTGACTTATCTTTAACTCTCGAACTGTGCATCGGAGCCGTCGCGAGGCGAGCTATCTAAAGGAATTCGCAACGTAGCGTCTGCAGCGCCTCCGGTACGTCGCCGGTGCACAGAGATTAAGTATTCTTAGAACCTATACACAGTTAAACGAATTCTTATAATCTAGTTAACTTTACGTGAAGTGTCTTAATAATATAACACGTGCGAGAATTATACATTGTATGCTGGTTTGTCGCATTTTTTTTACACAAAGAATAAGATTTGGAAGATAGCCAACACAGACTAGACTAATAATGTTTGTTTCATCAGACATTCTAATAAGATTACATTCAGTACAGCAGTATTATGTCTATCTCACTTAAATCATTCACAACGTTTCGACTCAAGAAACAATCTCAAAATCCGTAGACACTCGTAGGCTATGTGTGCGCGGCTTAGCTCGCACAAGCGCCCACGAAATGATGGCAAGGCAAATGCTCCAGACGCCTAATTTTGACAACAGCTGATCTCCCAGTCGTAGATGTGATATTTTATCTCACTTATTTCTTACAAAACAACTTAGATACTTTCTGTAATGCCGGGATTATGAATAGTCGTACATTATCTACATTACTGTAGCGTAAAAAATTGACTTATCCTCTTACTTTGTCAAAATCAGATACATACCTAAAAAGAATGGGAGCTGAGTTTTATTTCGTCAACTTAAGAGGGTTGGTAAAGATAAATACTCGCATTAAAGGCACAAGTTTTTTTTGAGTTAGGTACTTCTTCCAGCTTATATACATCATTCTGCTGAGCACGGGTTTCCTCCCAGAATAAGAGAGCTAGGGCTTGAACGAATTGTATCGCGGTTATAATGCTGATTTCATGGTGAATTTCAAATGTTATTTCGCATATAAATTCCTAACAACTCAGAAGCGCAATGTCGTGTTTGACTCACGACTGACCGAACCTACTAATTTCTCTTTTCGAAAGTAAATACTGCTCGGATTAAAATAAGAAACCATGTTTCAGTAAAAAAAATCCGATGTTAAAATAAATAAAACCGTGCAAACAAATATTACTACATCGTTAGCGTCTGTTCACTACTTTTTATGGGGATGTTTTTTTATTAGAATGCTGTTTCTCTCATTTTACATCATTTTAAGATTCTGAAAGAAATTTTTCAAACAAAATATCTAACTACCTAGTTACTTAGTATTAGTACAAAGTTGAAGATATTAGTTTTCAACTCTCAACTAATGAGTGAGTGGGCGGCAGGAGAGTATGTAAATTACAGGAATAAAAAAGAAAAGAAAACTTCCAATTTCCTTATAAAGCGGATGTATTCTTATTACACTTTTCGCCAGCCAGCAAACAACGATGAAGATTTTGATTAAAATGCAATAGTACTTATGATGAGACGGTAGAGCCCTCTTAAGAGTAGGAGCGTCTCAACAATTTTCCTCATAATAAGTACTGGTTCCAGCGAGACCGTGAAATTTCAATAAGCTCTGAAAAATCAGCACAACAGCTGAGATTCGATGATTTTATATACAGTTTGTCTAATGCATTACTACCTTCATCGTTACTGAATTACTATAACACAAATTAACGCAGCTTCTTGTATTTAATGGTTGAAATGTAGAAATGTTAATAATAAAGTTCCAACGAATCCTTCAAAGTTCTTTGCATTTGACACTGTGGCGCGATAACCTGGGAGAAGGAAATTGCTCGAAGTCTAAGACACCTTCTTCATAGCGTGACTGAAAACCTTAAAAGTGCAGATTTTGCTTAGTTAGTCTTTTGCGAGTATTATACACAACTACCTCTAAACTACCTATCTACCTTCGGGAGGCGTATCTTGGTTGGTGAACAGGATATACTGTATGTAGGTATTGTACATATAACACCTAAATTTTACAGGTAATAAGGTAAACAGACGTACAAAGGCGAACTTATCCCTTAAAAGGATTTCTTCCAGTTAACCTTCCTTCTAACCTTAACGTTAAGTATAGTCGTACAGTTTGGCGGCGTACATTAGAAGTGGACATCTAACAATACCTATATTAAGTAGGTATGAGTGTGTGATTAAGAGCGGTCATTAAATGCACCACGTGCTGTGAAGACAGTTACCAATTGTAACTAAGTTAATTAGATTCCTAATGTGCTTCTTATCTCACTAAAGCAAATCGAAAACAGTCAAAACATTAATATCCTAACCTAGCTAAAACTCGTCAATGGGGAGGGAACGATGATAGCTTTGCCGATAGCTTTTGCTGAGTGATGATTTAAGTGAAGATTTACTTAACTACCGGCAAGTAATTTCTACGTAAGTAGTAGTAGTTTTCGCCATTAGTAATGTGATGAAGTAACTAATTAATGTTTAACGACAATAGAAGTGATCCTAAATTTAGGTAATGAATACTTAACAAGGAAAGTATTTTTTAATTCCTCAAAATCTGAAAAAGCAGCTTAATATTTCATTTCACTACCTAACATCATGCTACCATGTTGCGTAGAGACTTTATAAATGAAATGTGAAAAAATATGATCCGTCAAATAAGGTTGGCGTATAAAATGTAGACGAGTATAGGGCTGTAGTGTTTTTACGAGTCGTGGCTAAGAGATGTGATGCTAAAGCCGATGTCGCGCGGATAATCTGCAGTAAGGATTTGCGGCTTACACCGAATTAAGAGAGATTGCTACTACGAAGAGGAGGTCTGGAGTCAGGGAGTGGGACGGCTGCCGGGCGCTGAGGGGCACCCGAACCGTTCAACAAACACAATTACGTTTTAACCGTCAACTCATCGGGTACTCCAAGAGGAAAATCTTTAATTGAGAGGCTTTTCGCCGGAATGGCGTGGTTTCACCGATCTACTTACATTTGAAATTAACGTAAAGCGCCTCTACAGTATTACAATGATAGATAAATCACGAACACGTCTTTGTACGAGTATTTGAAGGACCGTTTATTTTTCCGATTAACATAATAGGTGGGTTTTATGTTATCGGGGCGGAGATAAGGGTCCCGCGGGGGGAACCTACTGGAAATCGCTGACGCGACCGTGTAGGTGCGGCCGAAGCTCGGGTCGCGAATTCACATTTGTCGGACAGCGATTTTGCTTTACCTACACTAACTTTAAATCTGATTTAAAATTTTAAATTCCAAATTCCTGTGGTAACAGTAGGTTTTGTGAGACTGAGACTAGTTAAAGTTACTTACCTATACGTTAATACGTTAATATTTAAGGTTGAACTTTTAACTGACTATAAATTAACGTATTTACTTAATAAAAAATACTCCTGATTGTTCGTTCGATTCTAAGATTTTCTCAGAAAATCTACTAATGAGACTTTAAAGTAGGTAATGTATATATATGTAACTCTAGGTATTAACTTCTACACTCAGTTATTAGATAAAGCTAAGCCTTCAAGACGGTGTCGTTTTATTTCGAAGCCAAGTAATTTTCTTAGCTCAAAATGTTACAACCCATCATGTAGAGAGAACAATAGTATTTTATGCAACAGTTGTATTAGAGGGGTCAAAAAAGGCGAGTGGTGTGGGTTACGATGTGAGTAGCGAACATTGTAAGAAATACGCCACGAGCTTTTTTCGACTTGCTAATACAACGTTGCATACCTACTTACAATATTTTTTCTACGACTAAGTAGGTACTTACTAAATGAAAGTAATACGTTCTCCAAAAATGAAGAAGTCTAGTGTTCCTCGCCATGAAATTCTCGAATCATTGCCGAGATTTTTTAGGCAACAAATTTTCCATCACTTCCTGGGCCACCGCGGATATTTCTTCCGATGTTAATTTAATTTCGTTTTCATCGATGCTTTTTTATGATACGTTACAAAACTTTGTTAAAACTACCTATTGCAATCAAATAACAAACAAGACAAGAGCGGGAATTATGAAAACGACAAATGACAAAATTGGAAGTTTGTTTATAGTAAACTTTGTTTTTAATTAACGTTTACTTTTTTATAGCCTTGCCTTCTTGGCGCATTTAGCCAAAACGTTTACCAACTTGCCAGTGACGTTGTTAAAATATCTTGTTTGTTATGTTGGCAGCTATGCATTTAGTTCAGAAAGTTTTAGTTCTATAAAAAACCGTATGAATTAAATAATTTGTTAAGTTGGTAGCCATGCATTTTCACCGTAAATTTAATGTTGATCGTGTAAAAGTTTCACCTAGGTCTAGCAGTCTATGGCTGGCAGAGTAACGATGGAGCACTTTTAGAGCCATAAGCCAACAAGTGCTTTTAGAGGGAATAGACAATATAGACTTATCCAAAGTCTTATTATGAGTGTTCTTACAGTGGTGCTCGTGATAACATAAATCACAGATAATAGTACAGGAGTAGGAAAAATAATTAATCTATTACTTGTTCTTTTTAACAACAATAATTGCAAGTTACAGTGTTATTTCAAGCCGGGTAAACTATTTTTGTAATTTCTGTTAAATTTTATGTGCATTGCTGGAACTATTCAGAACTAAACCGAAACCATTCCATATCAGCAGCTACCCTCTATTTCGTCAATTTATTATTCATATACCCGTAATTCGTGTCTGAAATATTACGTCATTCATCCTTATTTATTCAAATGTTTTAGATAAATGTTATTATTCCGTTAAAGAATATTTAGACAATAATTATATTAAAAATTAAACTTATGTAATAAGTATTAAGTAGTAAACTATAATTGTAACGGCTTAGCCGTGTGATGTGATCTCATTAATTATTAAGGTGAATAAGCCAACAGACCTCAAATTTTTAATAAGTACTGTATTACAGTCAGTTGCGTCACAGTCTTGTTGCGACCTCATAGCGGAGAGGTACCGTAAAATTCTCCAAATTGTACACGAATTATGCCTAATTGTGGTGTTTTGCAATACAAAAACGACAGTCAACGGAAAAATCTATTGTTTTGTACCATCTGTTAACATGATTATATTATTCTTTAAAAAAATATAAAATAGAGGCATCAGTCAGTAGAAGTCGAAAGGAGCTTAGCAGCTAAAAGAGCAAACTTATTCAATTGTAATTTTATTAAGGTTCCACACTATTTGTCAAATTGAATTTGACGGTTCGAGTAGCAGAATGATTCCGCCAGAATACAAAATATTACTTGGAAACATAGATACTTACTACCCAGACTATTTTTCGCATCATTGGATAAATTGGATATCCAATAAAACAAATGATTTGCATTTGGCTAATCCGAATGTTCGTGAAGCCATTCGAGCGGTAAAGTGTAATTAATTGAGTGGGTTAGCTTCCACTCCCTAATTGATAATGTATTGAATTTAGATGTGCGAATATAATTAATAAATAGTCATTGATTCAATAAATAAATAAATATCTTGGGATAATTGACACCAATTGACATAAATAAGCAAAGCTTGTAATATGGATACTTAGACAACGGATTAACATACCTACTTACATATATAGATAAATACATATTAAACATCCAAGACTCGAGAACATACATTTGTATTTTCCATACAAATATTTGCCTCGGCCGGGGGATCGAACCCGGGACATCAAGCTTCATATTCAGGTGCTTTACCACTAAGTACATGTCGGACGTTACCGCGGTTCGCAGCCTGTGTACATGCCTGTCCATGATCTATTTTTATTAGGGTTTTCCTCGGACGACACCCCATTACCTGTCTCCTACGGTGACCTAGCTCGTTTCTAAGACCGGCCGTTTCTGAAGTATATGTGTGACTAACTGTTAAATTTATATTAAGCCAACCCTTACAAGTAGGCAAAATGTTGTTATTGTACCACAGAACGACTAGATATAAATCGGAACACGAAAGACTTAAAGGGCCTACGATACTTCACAGTTAAAATACTTTTAAATATTTGCGGCTATGTCGTTGGACAAATTACATCAATAAACATAGAACCAAAGTAAACCAAGTTTTTACTGTAGGTGTTAGATGTTGGATATTATATAAATAAGTACATACAAAGGTGTTAGAAAATCAGATGCGGATATTTTGAGGATCGATTATTTGCATCCTTGTTAATTATTTTAAAGCATACTTAATAAATTACAGTACTTATCTAATGCAAGGATGTTTTTCTTTGGACGGTAATAGTAGGTAGGTTTTTTGTATGAACCAAAAAATATTTCTACACAATACTTAAATATTTATTTTAATTGATTCTTAAAAAAACAAATAAAAAATATTCTATTCTATTCTATTCTATTCTATTCTAATCTATTCTTAGGTTGTTAATTACATATACCCTGAAAATATACGCACCTAATTTTCTAGCACCTTATAATAACGTTCATAGCCTAGATACAAATATTCGTAATCATAATCAACAAACAAGCGTCTGTCTCTGCCAAAACCCGAAACATCTAGCTTCATAGTCAAAGTCACTAACTACTTCACTTTTCAGTTGTCAGTGTATTTTAGCAACAAATATGTATTTGTAATTTTCCTTGACAAATGGTCATTATAATCTTCGTCCTACGTCCCTTCCATTGTCTGAGTGCGGGTTCAGCGTACATTGAGAATTTCATTCACACTCTTAAAATAATATAACAAGTTCAATATTTTTAATTGTTTTATTTCCTTGCAATATACAAATAAACCAAAATAACGGACCAATTTCCATGCGTCTAAAAAGTGACCATTATTTTTTCTCGTCAGGAGTATGTGTTAAAAATTTTAGAGAAAGAAAATAAACACCTAGTTGGCTTCCATTTATTTTAGTCCCGAAGAAAAAGCTTTTTAACAAAAAGTCAGTTAAGTAGTTTCCGAGATTAGCAAGCGTACAAATGAAACAATGAACTTTTTGTTTGTTTCGCCTAAATGTAGGTAGGTGCAGTATACAATCCCCAACTCAGTGTTTCTCAACCTTTAAAATATTTTAGAGCGCATGTTGTGTTTCTTCTTTCTTTTCTAATTACGAATACTTACGTATTCTGTTAAAGTTAACATAGATGGTTCTACTTCTTTCGAATTATATGCAGTATAGGTATACGCGAGAAAGTGAAAAGTAAAAGTGAAAGCACATCTTATTCGTACATGATATTGTTCGTTGAATTTTAAACCATAACCATATTAACCATAGTACATACCTATTAATAAACCGTAAGTTAAAAAACGATATTTGTAACCAGTGAGGTTTTTGCCCGGTTTTAGATGGCAGCAGGCGCCGCTCACAAGTGACTTTCATCTTCTCACAAACTGCTTATGAACACACATAGCTGCATTGCAGGTGTTTTGATTGTACAAATCAGTGTAGAGGATCCCATAAAGTCTGGACTGCAGAAACTCAAGATATAAGATATAATTTTCGTCGCGAAAAGTTTTCAAAATGACTATGATACCTATTTAGTCCAAAAATATTTTTCATAGTAATGTCGGATTTAATTTATCTACGTAGTTATCTACTTCAACTGTGGTTCTTATGGTGAATCTTATCTTATTTGTAGCTAGTTTGAATATTATACCAGCCGGCAATGATTATTATTCACAGTAATAGAGTTGAATAAACACAAGTAGATAATAGGGTCACTGAATGTGAAGGCCGAACTAAAGTCTACATTTAAGGCTATAATAATATAATTCTGACAAGATAGCGGGCTTTCCATGATCTGTTTTACAGTAAAATAGGAAATCCAAATCAACAAGCTAAGTTGTAGTTGGACATTAATAAATATCAAAGAACAATTTCTCTCCCGCTTCGGAAGTGATTTGCAAAGACGTCGTAGTAATTTCATTTCTGAAATAATCTTCCATCTGCATTTGTTACTAAAGTAGCATCGAGAGACTAACGACTTTAGGTGCTTGTACCTAGTTTGTAATGGAAGTAATATTCCTTTGCTTTCGTTAAAAAATCATGGTACGTATTGTTAATTTATTTATTGACTATATAGTACGATATAACGATGTATAATCTGCATAGGTAGGTACGTAATTCGAACCTTAAGAATCTAAATTTGACTAAACAACTGGATAAAAATTACGATAAGTACACTAATGATGCATATGTATGACATAAAGTACTTTCGCACATCTATCTCCGAAATCTCTAAATTTTGTCATAATAAAAATAACGAGTCGCTTTTCGTACAACTTTGTATGTAAAGTGACCCGTTATTTTTGCTCGTCAGTTTATATTCGTACATCGTTAGAAAAGAAGTCGATCCGAGATAAGGCGTATTTGTGCGATATTAGTAAACGTTGGCTGTGATTGCTCGAGCCGCAAGCCGCAACGAAGTTCGCTACGCGCTAACCAGCTGTCGCCATTGAGACTCCTGTGCATTATTGTTGTGTACTGTACCCTCTCATTATTGCGCGTCCTACAACACAAACAAATTTGTTAGCCAACACTGTACGCCATAGTGATATTTGAATAAATCTAGTGTCATTTGGTGGATTGCGATAACATTATTTCGGAATCGATATTGTTAAAGCTATACACGTTATAAAATGCATGCTCTAATGCACCTATTATGTTGGGGTTTGGGTTGAGCGGAAACCAATTTATTTTCGTCCATATGCAGGGCTACAATAAATTGATTTGAATACCTGGTGGATATTCATTATTCAAGCTTTCAATCATTCTGATAACAAATCAGTTTCGAAAATAGCATTTCCCCATACCGTTTCGAGTAGTGCTAACTGCGCTTCCGAACTTAATAGCATTTTTGGAGAGTGCCGATTTAGCAGAACGCGAAGTTGAAGTAACTAGGTACCTCGTTTTTGCGGCGACCCACCTAAAGTTGTCTTTTGGGAACAGCATTCCTTTTCGATTCCTTCGCTCTTTCTACCATCTCTGAATTGCTTTTAGTAAACTATAGCTTTCTATAATATCGAATGCTTCTTTTTCTTTGACACGTGTCGACAACTGTGAAATTTTTGAAAATTATCAGCATGAATTCAGCGTTGATGTAATCTACTAATAATTACCTACCTAAACATTATTTACTTAGTGCGCGAAATTATTGGCTTGGCAATATACTGAAAAGCTGACACATTTTTACCTCAAGTTTTCCAGTTTATTGTGGCATGTATACGTGAAATACGACGTCATATCCAGTCTATCAACGTTATCGCCGCGCATCACTCACGCGTCGCCGTGTGCGTGAGACGAAGACGACACCAAGAAGAAATCCCGTTACTTTAGTTAACTCTGCTTGGTAATTATTATGGAACGCTAACTGTTTCTTTGGTTTTACAAAAAACAAAAGATTTCGCGATCCGTATTAAATAAATTTGGGTGTGAAAGGTTTACTCGCAAGTTGCCTTGATTGCCTTATTCATGAAAATTACTACTAGGCAGGTATTACAAGAAATGTTGTTTCGTTTTCAAAATTTCAAGGTGATAGAGAGATCTGTTTAAATTTCGATAGTTTACTTTTAACTATCTATCTATGTTACAAACAGCCAGACTGACAAACTTAGTAATAGCGTCCCGTTTGTACCTTTTTCTATACTGAACCTCAACGAAGTTCCACAAAAAGTATTAATATTGCATTTGGACTCTGAAACGACTATAAGGAGCCTCTTAATAAAACAGGAAAAAATCATCCCGAATTCATTTTATTATTCTTAAATCGCATCAGGAGTTTGATTTCAAAGAAGCCCTATTGATTGAGTGGCAGCGAATCGGTGAGAATCGGCGGGCGGTATTTTATAATTTCGTGCAGTGAAGTTGTCAATAACGAATGAGCGAGTCGATTGTGTTCAAAGTCAACAGTGTTAAGTAAGATTGCAGAATATACCAAGGCCGCACACAATTTCCCCGTCCATACTGCGACAAGTGTGTCCAGAACCAAAGCGAAAAAGGCGCGCGGGATGCCCTCCACTTCGGTCTGCTCTTGATCTCTGTCGTTGAAAGTTTCAACACGGTCGAGACATTTATATGTACATAGGTAAATGCGTAACCGCTGAATTAAAATGACAATATATATGATATTCATTAGTTCATTACTCTCTTTGCGAATAATGTTAGTACCTAGTCTTAAGAACAGACGCGATAATGGTTTCTGGTTTATTCTATAAGTATTATAAATATTCAGTAGGTATAGGTTTTCTAAGCAGTGTGGTTAGACAAAGTCACTATTATGGTATTGACAACACTAAGAGAATGTACCTGATGAAATTGTATTGGATTGACATGAGCCTATAAAAAACCACGTGATCTGGTGGAACAAATAAATACTACTGGCAAGCGTATGTCGACATCGATAAGCTTCAGAGCGTATGTCACTTGTCTAGCTACGAATGGTAATTTCCATAACATTAAGGGGTGATTCAAAACGAGAGCAATTGTGGCGCATAGGTGTTCCTATTTTTCAGGGTAAGACGGAATAAACACAAAAGGCTGTCCGTTCGTGCGCCGCTCTTCCAATTTTATACGTTCGATGCATAGGTATCTATTCATGCATGGTTTATGTGAAAACCTGCCAATGTATAGTGTCAATACGAAGCAGAAACTAAAACATTCCCTGAAACAGATACATTAAATTAAACGATAGGCATATCAGTTAGCGTGTCCAATTGCTTTTAATTCTAATAATGTTAAAATTGCATCTATGTTATTTTCTACAAAATTAATAAAAAATATTACAATGTCACAATGGTAACACATTTACAAAGAAGTTTGACTTCAATGGTCAATTTCTTCATAGGAGTTTGAAACCTTAGAATAACTCCAGCATATAAACATCCCACTGCTGGTCTCAGCATCGACTGTCTGTCTGTCTCATATCAGACGTCCACTGCCAAACACACGCCTTCCTCAAGGATACCCGCGAGGATTAATATTGTGCTACCCGCAGCCAACGGTTTCTAGCAATCTTTACCACATCGTCCGTCCACTTGCTCACGCTTAATAATACGCGGTCGCCACTCCAGAATCTTATGTCCCTAACGGCTATTAGCTCTACGAGCAAGGTGCCCCGCCGACGGCTACCTAAGTTGTGTAATTTGCTAATCTGTCTGTAACTTTAGTTCTTCTACAATCTCCTCATTTCTGATTGGATCTCGCAAAGATACGAGTACTCAAGAGCGTAAGTTCTTTCCATTACCCTTTGTGTGACACGAGTGTGTTATTTGGTTTCTTGTTTTCGGCCGCTTCCACCGCTGTGTCAGTAAAATCAAAATTATTCAAATGAGTTGCATTGCAAAGGACTATTTTAAGGTTTTTTTTATACTACTCGCATTTTCATTAAGAAAAAGCGCCGCAAGAAATTCGGCAGAGAGTCATTTGTTTACTATGTATTACAAGTAAAACAAACTAAATACGTCTAATCCACGCGTCTCTCCAAATCTAGGTAAAAAATTACGTCCTTTTTTATGAAAACCATTTCGCTTCACTTTGGAAGAGATCCCTTAAAGGAATAAGTGCGCCTTTGTGCATGTATCTCGGTGTTTGTCAATTGTATTAGTTTTATGTTTATTTTGCATAATAAAGAGTTTACATACGTAGGTATGTACCACTTTTTAACGGACATCATAATGAGGCGGTTTTCGTTCGGCGCCTGTAAACCGATTATTTTTATAATCAGTGACGATGTTCAAGTTTTTAGGTTTGATTTTGGCCCATGTTCGCTTAAGGATATATTTTACGTAAATAATCTTTACTACAAGCTCGAGTCGTCCTCGAATCTTGTTTGTCACTTTCAAAACAAAATATAATCCTTGAGAATGATTAGCGTTTTAGTAGGTCAAGCATCATTAAATCACGTTCAATCTTACAAGAAAATCAATTTAGCGAATGTAGACCCTTATCGGATCTGGAACATGGGAGAGGACAGTTTACTTATTTTATTATTCAAGCGGCTGGCACTTGTGGGCCGGGCCGGGCCTAGCACACTAGCTTTTGTCGTTGTCATAAACATAATATTTTCCTTTTTCTGACTTACTTATTATATTACAGACATTAGATTTTTGAGGCAAAATTGAACTACAAGTATGTCGCTGAACTTGCTCATCTCTGAAATTTTGTTCTCTTATCATCTTGTTCTCTTAAATTATCCGTTTTGTTTAACGATACCTATGTGTATCTATATTCCAAATCAAATCTTACCACACCAGGGGCCGTACCATGACGTCTTAATGCGTTTCAGTTTAGGTCCGCTCGCTGTCAGATTCATACTAAAAGTGACAGCTAAAACTTGAACTGCGTCGGAATTAGGACGTCATGGTAAGGCCCCTGTAGGCTTATTGTCTAACTCGCTCGCAATCGCCAACGCGTTCATTTTGACAGTTCTTGTATGGGCTGACAATTGGCATCGGAATCAGCTAGCTGTCACATTCATACAAGAACTGTCAAAATGAACACGATGGCGATTGCGAGCGAGTTAGACAATAAGCCTACTGGTCCCGAGATGCAGGTTTAGCCTAGTTAGTTAGGGTTCCACCGTCTAACTTAAATTGTAATCGCCTGGTGTTTTAACAAACATTTTTCCTTTTTAATAATTTTCAAGGTCTGTGACTTTTCAAGTTTTTTTATTCTATTTATGATGTTGTGCTTGGTACTCAAATCTAATCTGCATTTACCGGACGCGTGATGCGTAGCTGCGTCTGCTTGATGCGATTAGCTGGCAACCTTCGTGTTCAATCAGCACGTTTGCATCGAATCTAGGGGTTTGTTAATCAAATCCACTCGGACCGCTAATCTGTGCACTTAGATTAATTAGTATTAAGTTTAATGGGCGTGAATGTAGGCATTAGCTCTATTGAATGGCATGCCTTGTTACTAGGTCTATTGTGGCAACACCATGGTTTTGTCTTCTCGTCTCTTCCGCCATGTCGATACGTTTGTGTTGGTTTGCTATAACTTATTAAATAAATAATTAATAGGAATTCATCGTCTTTGGAACCTGCCCACTGCACCCAGTCCTACAATTAGTACATTAATATAATACTAGAGGTAAGCTCAATTGTATTATACATTTAATTTCTAAACTATACTGAAAACTTGAACACGAGAAATCCGCAAAGTAAAGCTATGGCGGGAATCGAACACGGTTCCTCATTATTCGGTAATGCGTGCTATAACTTGTAACCCTGCACACAGACAGGTTGTAGGCTGAATCAATTTTAATCTATCTACATTATTATATTGGTACTGCTTAACATCAACCTTCAATATATAGGTACCTACAATGTAACAGTTATTTCAAATTACTAAGCGAATTTTACAAAAGACAGTGAACATGACAAAATTAGGTAAAATCGTACATTTTAAATAACTGAATCAAGTACCTATGTACACATTTGTAATATTCATTTAGAAGATATTAATAACGTCGGGATATAATGAACGACGACATACAAAACAAGTCTTCATTTAGGAGAATCAGAATAGTTTCGCTCGCGTACATCGCAACAGATGTTAGATAATTAGTTTACTTCAATCAAGATGCGAAAAAGATAAACAGAAAACCTCATACGCGTACGAATGTTCCTTACTTACGGCCTAATTCTATTATAGGTATCAAAAATTCATCTCTCAATCTCATTTTCACAGAATCGTCTAATCTTATACATCAATATTGAACGGCGGCGAGAATAATTGCTTAAAAAACCGAAAAGATCTTTTCCATAATTGGCTATGAAGATAAAACGTGAATCGGTAAATTGTTCACAGATATTATGCGTTCAAAGTACCTACACGTCTAACAAACGCAAAGAACATAAAAGTAATAAATTTTCAGTAACAAAGTTAAAATATCCATCAGGTTCCGTTTAAACATTTCATTGCTTTATTCCTAGGATTCTAGCTTAAAATGGAATTATCCTTACACTAACTCTACGCAGTAACTCAGCACGCTCAGCGATATTGAATTCCGGTCATTAGTAGAGACTAGTTGACACGCGGCGCACTCCGCAGTAACTGGAATAAAACAAAGTCTTTGAATAATGTTTTAAGGGGATGTCATACTAAAGTTTGTCTATTGACGTTGCACACTGAAGATTCACCAGAAGCTCTAAACTCGCACGCAAATGATTTTACCAACAGAACGTTCTTTTAAGGGTCGTGAATTGAGATTTATCCAATTTTGTTCATTCCTATTAATACACAGTAAAGAAAAATAATACCTACTTGTATCCGTTTTTTTCCAAAATGTAGGTTATAGATATGGTCCAGTTTTAGGGTGTAGTGTAGCAACACTTTGAAATGATGTATCTTGAGCCCTAAATTGAAGCTGGAAAACTATTAAAATTAAAAAATAAGTTTGTATGTGGAGCTAATTCAGCACTCCTCTTAAAACTGTAGTGAAAATAATTTAGCGGCGAAAAGCGCTGCTTGAAGTGGTCTGGTGATAAACGGGTACCTGTGAAGCGAGAGGCCAGCAAAGCTTTTATCTCTCGCAGAGCTTGACCCCTGCATTTCCGGCCCACGGAATGCGCTTTATGGGGCTCCGCTCACTTCTCATCCCCATTTATAATACTATTTTCATTTTACCTTTTTTCGGATTTGCTGGTATTATGAATAGCTGTTTGAGCATTTGCTATGTGCTGTGGTACTATATAGAACAATCTTTGAAACACGTACACGATGAATAGTCTTCCGAGACAATGGATTAGGTTCATAGCGTGCCTCAGAAAACGTACATTGTATACTTCGATCGATAAATTAACTTTCAGACATAAATTAATGCGAAGAATGGAGCGCAGCTTTTTTTAAAATATTAAACGGATTTTAGTTATATGCCGAGAATAGGCAGAATATTCTACGCATTTTCCTTGCCAATTTTATCGTTCCAACCTCTTAAAAGTTTTTAAATCGCCGTTGAATTTGGGTTCATAATTTCCTGTACACTGCTCCCATCCTAGTTCATTAGTTTAAGCTATAAAAGCTATTATTTAGGTACTTCTGTATCGAAACAAAGTATTCATTACCGTCTAACAGTTATTCCGGCCAACGACGCTTCGATTCACTCTAGTTTCTGGCACAGGAACAAAAGTGTAATTAAGTAAATTATATCCGATAAAATTCGCGCTTTAAGGGCATGCAAGTCAGGACCGAGATTTTTTTTTCGTTTTCCTCGTTTTTCCGAAATCGTAACAGGAGTCGGCCCGCCTCTTTAAGTCGATAGTCATCGATGATTGATCACGTCGCTTTCTCGCAGCTATTACCGCAACCATTCACTCGGTAAATCTTAAAACGAGCGCCATCGAATTAAGCACGAATGACAAAATCCCCATCATATTTTACGCACCGGAAAACTGGCAACATTTATGGAAGTCGATTGTAATTTATGAAGTGGTCACACGTGCACAATAATAACGGCTATCGGAAGTCTGAGCATAATACTGTTAAAAACGAATAGGTAGTCGATACTTATATAGTTGCTTTGTTAAAATTGATACCTGAATTAAATTAATTTCGGAAACAAGTTTGGAAACGCAAGCTCTTCAATTAAATTGCTATGAAATTTTCACAATCCGATCGATTAGGATATGAAATTTGTTCCTTTTTCTTTTTTATCATAACTGCAATCGACCAAAGTTTTAAATACGTTATCCCATCGAATGCTACATATAGCATTGTGTACTTAGGTATAACCTGTATAACCTGGAAAGTGTAAGTACCAAAATATTATTAACTTAATAATTCAATATTAATTTGAAAAGCCAACAATGGCTAATACGTACCGGTACCCACTGTATATCTGGTTTCCCAGTGAGTGCACGATAACGATAAGGTGATATTTAATCCGAGCACATGCGGGCCTCACTGGCGCTGGTCGTTGCAGCCCGGGAACTCAAACTCTCGAACGAAATGTACCTAGTCGTTACTTTTTCAGGGATACGGCAAGGCAAAGGCATCAATTCGAAACAATCTTAGTAAATCTATAAAACTCTTAGCCAATGTAAAAATATACACATTGGCTGGTATATTTATGTAGATCGTAAAGTTCTGAGGAATATCAACGAAGCTGTTAGTACAAGTACTTAACAGCAAATTACAACATCTTATACTTGAGATAAAGTTCATAGTAGATTATCTCCTTTGAGGTGCTTCGAGGGAAGTCTTAACGTGTTTATCGCGCTAGTAACGTAATCTTAAGAGCTGGCGTCACCCCTCAGTTTATATAATACCATACTAAAAGTTCATAGAGTGCATAAAATCACTTTACCGCTATTAGGACCCTGAATTGTATAAAGTCTCGCGACAAAAGTTCCTATCCCGATTTAATTTTATATTATAGAGGTTTCTCGGGTGCCTGTCTGGCATAATATTGATTGGCTGAAACTCAGTTCGCTTAACATTTATCGCAAAACCATTTTTATTCCATTGATCATGTTAAGTAATTTTTATCTACTTGACTTAATACTCGTATTCAGCTCCCATAATATTCGCTGTGATATTTCTCTGATAGAATTTTAGATAGCAGAATTACCATTGAATTTAATATGGCAAACTTTTATGGCATACTCGTAATTTATATATTCATGACATAAATATCATAAAGCAGCATAACTACAGCAAAGACTCAGATATGCACATTATTCCTATTCATTAATATCATACGAAAATATTATTTTGAATTAGTTAAAAAAGCAGTTAAAATCAATTGTAAGTAGGCGGTGAAATTATAGTATTACAAACGAAATTCTGTAATGTGATTATTCTGTCAATAACAGTATTAACTTACGTACCTATGTTATGATAATGAATTTTATCGAACTATAGGTAATTTGATTTACACAATTTATTTTACAGTGGACGGGCCGGAATGATTCTTTCAAACTAAATATCGGTCGCCCGACAATTTCAGCAGCTTGCTTACCTTGTCAAGGAAAATTATAAACATAAATTACAAGGGTTAGTTACCTAACTAATAAACAGTTGAATTTACCACTAACCGAAATCCTAGTCCTTGTCATTACAAGAAACCCTGTTTATTATCTATCAAACAAAATGCATTTCCTTAATCTGGACAGGGTGATTCCTAATTTACTTGGCGGCCATATTTATTTTAAATAAAACTCGATGGGCCGTCCCCTAACTTATTCTGTGCCCTAACATAACATTCGGAACTTTGTTAAAAAGACTTAACTTAATAGCTTGCATGACCTCGTTAGGTACCACCGGCTGGGAAATTTACAGTCTCTGTTACAGCAACTAACAGCGTAAATAATGACAATAATGACCTTCTTGATGACTCCTATCAAAACTATGCCCAAGCGAAGTTTAAAATATTTGTAAGTACACGAAATAAGTATCTATATCCACAGTTTGCCGTCGGAAAAAGACAGCATAAGGGTGCGACCAAACCGCCACGTAAACGCAGTGACGTGTCGTATGCGTCACGTTTTCTCACCGTTTCTTCATACATTTTGTTGCGATTCCGTAACTTCACCGTTTTTCAAGCGGCGGTGTGGTCGCACCCTAATTCAGGAAAAGGTACGAGTAATTGTCCTTTTGTACGAATCATTAGGTGAAAAGGTTTTGTCATGGCAGATCATGTCGCATCTCCCATTTGGGAGTGCTTCGAGGTTACTTTGGCTGTAGCGGGTGACCGCAGCGCGATGTGCAGCGGACAGACGCCCTACTTTGCGCCACCACTACTTGTTTGCCAAAACGTCTCGGAAAGTTTTTCCTACTGCTTTTAAATTCCACCCACGAGCTTCCACAATTTTATGTAGATATCTTATCTAGGCGCTCGCTCGTCCCACCGCTTTGCTAATTTGTTTCTATACTGACAAATCCCGCTGAAAAACGAAATTGAATCACAAAGCTACGCAATTAATGCAAAGTCCTATTTTATGTTCCAGCTATCTTTGAGTTTAACGTTTTTTTAACAGCTCATGAATTTATAAATGGAATTAATTCCAAGGCACTTATGTTTCGTCTAAGTAATGTTAATGCCTTTGCATTCGGTCTTTTGGTTTATATTTGCTGTAAAAAATAAAATATATTTACATAAGTACCTATCGGGCAGTTACCGTATCAGAAGCAATCTTTATTGGAATATAAATTATATTTGTCGGTTATGGTTCAGTATAAAAGACTTGTTATAAAATTAAATTGGATAGCGTACTTCACTACAAACACCTTGCGAGCATTTGAAACTAACATTCATAATAGTGTCTAAGAAATACGACACATCCTCCGATTAATGCTTAGTACATTATAGCCAACATTATTTCATCTTTTGGCTATACAGAAATCATAAAAAGACCTAATGAATTTTATATTTATCTTGTGAAATGTAGCGAACCAGAGTTTAATGATTCAATTTCGGTGGTCTGAAATGTAAAGAAAATGTCGAGTACAAACAGTTGAGTTTGGTGAAACTAAAATGAACCATAAGCGCAAGCAGTGCCCCGGTGCATTTGCCTAGCACGCGGAGGAAGTTTTGAATTTACTTTTTCGTATAAGTACCTAGCAGTTTAACCTGTGTTTTAATTCAATTCATGTTATTCTACGATCCCAATGGAATTTTAAAAAGAAAAGTGGGTACTTAAACGACATTATTTCATTACCTAAGCGATTTGCTGCGCTGTGGAGTAAGGTATACTACATACCATGTAGAAAATTTGCATTGGATTGTTCTCCGCCCCGAGAACTTGTACTAATACTGGTACTTCCTATACGGGTTTAACTTGTAATCGCTGTAGGTACTAGTTCGGCTGCCTCAGCATGCTGACAAATCGTCCATTAGTGTCCTCGTCTGGCTGAGCAGGTCTAACTTACATTTAGGCTGTGGTTGAGTCAGGCGAGCGACAAATGTGCAATCATCAATTTTCATTCTACATACTGAACACTCACCTCGCTTGTATCCTTATTGTGTTGGGAGTCCACCAGAACAAATTATGCTATAACTCATTCTGCTAAAGCCGCAGGAAACTCGCCCAAAGTGACTACAATAGAATTAACTAATTTAACGCACGAGATTAGGTACCTAATTTTTTATTGAGATTTACGCAGTTTTGTTAAAAATGCAGAACATGTTTATTACCTACTCAATTTGCACATGACATGTCGTACACAAACAGACTGAAGAATTAAGTATTATAAACAGGCTTTTCTAATGTCTAATAATGTATATGCCAATGCATTTTGAAGTAAGTACATAAATAAACAAGTGTATGCTATAACGATTAAATGGTTATTACTTACTCTAGTTTCAATTGCTTTACTATTCATGTCCAACTCATAGACCGCTGATTATAACACCTAGGTACAGGCTCTTATTTTACCAACACGACAATTGTCGCTTTAAAGTGTCAATTCTGTTTAAGTACATTACAACCTCAACATGAAGCTACGCCGGTTGGCTCCATATTATATTGACTATGTATTGTTATTTCAAATTGTCATCTTCCTTCGACAATTATTGTCACTGTTTAGCTGAACTGTAAATTGTTACTTTATTCTTTGATTAGCAAGACTATAGTTAAATAAATAATCGTAGTATTATTTTCATATTATCAAACTTTTAATAATATTTATCGAAAAAAATATATTTTATGCTTTTATGAAAATTTTCACGCCATTAGAAAACGTTTTCTCTTTACCAACATCAGTTTTTCATACACATAGGTATAGGCCCATTTAACGGGATCGTTTTGTTAGGTGTTTTGAAAAATTACTGCTATAGACTTTTTCTGCGCAGTAAATGATGCGGTCCGGCGAATCTAGATAAACTTGATAAATGATCAGCCTTCTTATGCCGCACTTGGTTTCACTTCTGATCGATGTTTGCGGAATTTCGACCCAAGGTGTCACTACTATAAATTTTTGATATCAAATTTGATCACATCTAAATCTACAAAAGGATTTGATTGAATCCATCGCAGAATCATTCGTAATAATCGATTCAGATGGAAAGTAGACCATAATCCGAAAGAAAAGATTAGAGGCGCCGAGCGGTGCGGGCTGGTGTCTGATAAGAACGGTGCCAATGCCAGATATCGATTCATAAAATTGTTTCTCCAAATACACAGGCGAGCAAAAATAACGGGTCACTTAACATACTAAGTTGTATGAAAAGTACCTAACTCATTATTTTTGCTCGGACTCAGTTTCAATATTTCAGTGCTCGGTCGAGGTAGGCTTGCATTATTATCTACACCTTGTCCGCTTCTTATGTAAAGTTGATACTTGCTGACTGAATAAAAGTATCTACTAAAATGGCAACAGTAATGACTGTTTAATACCGTTGTATAAACGTACTATCATTTTTTTGTAAAGTTAGAAATAGGTACAGAAATAAAAACTAAATTGTAATACAAAATTATTCACACCAAGGTAAACACTGCGTGTGGCTCAAATGCTTGTAATAGAAAATACAGAGGCTGCCAAATCCAAATGACTTCATTAATCACGGGTTTTAGAGGAAGATACGAAAACTAGGATTGAAATATTTAACGTCTGAAAGCCTTTGCTACGCTAGCCTAGGCTTTGGATGCGGAAACCTGATACATTAAGTATCAACCGCTTTTTTATTTTGAATAACAGTTAAACAGATTTTTAACACAGTAAATAGGTACAAAGTATTGTAACAAAAGAGTGGATTTCATTCTAACCAATTTTACTTACATATGGTGTGTAAATGTCATTGAGGTTTTTACCGCGAAGATAAGCCGCGAGTAAGGGAATCGAAACGGTCCTTTTAAATTATCTGTTGTTTCAATCACACAAAGTGCATGAGGTAAGAGGCTTTACGGGGGTTTTCATTGAGCGAGCCCAAAGCCATGAACGTCATTTTAAATTTGACAGCTTTCGACAAGCTCTTTCTTTTTTGGATACCTACGAGTATTAAGTAAACGATGTAAAAAATTGTATTTCAGTGACATTGTTACATATTTTTGTATTACCACATTAACTGATGCAGAAAACTCTATACAAAATATTAGAAATAGTCAAAATATTTAGTTCTCGAATTACAAAATATGTTTTTCATAGGAATTGTATTTAAAAAAACACGCGCCTCGAAAAACGCTAGACTGACATGTTTTAGGAAAGATAATATTACACATTTTTCTAAACTTTAACGTGGTAAATGAGCCCGAATTGTACAGAATAGGTAATATCACATCAAACAAAAGTGTTAGCATTGAAAATATGTAAATAAATATATTGGATAAAATGTAATAAATGTATGGAGTGGTAACAATTGGTGCCAGAGTATCATCTACTTCTTTACGGCAAAATATCCAGTGAACATTGACAGTGCTATTTGTGCTGGCTTCTAGGTGAAGCCGCAGGCAAAGTTTTAACAAAAGCCAAAGCAAGGCAATTCACACACATTTAAAAGGTGGTCACTTTACTGTAAAATAAAAGAAATGATTATATTATACTAGCTGTTGCCAGCGACTTCGTCTGCAAAGAATTCGTTTATCGCTATCCCGCTGGAACTACGCAATTTTCCGGGATAAAAAGTAGCCTATGTGCTATTCCAGACTCTTCTCTATCTATGTGCCGAATTTCATCCAGATCCGTTGGGCCGTTCTGGCGTGATTGAGTAACAAACAAACAAACATCCATCCGTCTATCCATCCATCCATCCATCCATACTTTCGCATTTATAATATTAGTTAGATTTGATACGGAGTTTAAGGGTAAATAGATACTCCTTGCTTTAAGTTTAGAAGAATTTCGAGGCTTTTTATTTTAGTTTTAAGAAGAAGAGTTCGATTCACCTCTTTACTTAGGGAAAGTATGATATTAGAATAAAGTCAACACATTGTTACCTAAATAATAGGCTATTTTAAGGCAGAACAATGTGTTATACAGGCGTGGTCCTTTAGGCACTTGTAGTCCCACCGGCGACGATGAGCGAAAACGAGTAGACCTGGGAACTACAAACGAGCAGCGATCATCCAATATTAATATTACGTGTCTCTTTCACTGAGTTACGTTTCGTTGAGCGAGAAAATGGTCGATAGTTTTGGCATCCTCGCTGGCGGTGGGTAGAGGTGAGACGTACTAGGCAAAATGCGTACCAAGTCTTTCGAGTACGCGTCCTCAAAAAGACCAAATCCAAAGACTAGCTCCACGAGTATTTACGAGTACGCGTCTCAATGAGTAAATTACGGACTTTCCATACGTATTCTGCTTGCGAGTATGGGCGTCTTGCGAGTACGGGAACCTTGCAAGTACGGTACGGACGTCTTGCAAGTAAGGGAGTTTTGATTTGACGTTGCAATTAAAGTACAGGAACCTACGTCCAACACCAACAGTACATAATTAATACACAACACAGTCTTAAGTGTTTGGCAAGGAACAAACATCTTATTTTCTTTCAAAAATTCAAATTGTACAGAGTCAAAACAGGCATCACATCCAAACAAACATTTTATCAAAGAAAATCAAACCTTATTTCTCAAGCATTAGGATCATTATTCAAAGAACATATTGGTGTTTCATCCACTCACTGCAGCTAGATCGTTGCCGTACGCTAAGTGACCCGAGCCCTTCCGAATGAATCCAAAAAAAACCGAACGCTCGTACGTTGAATGAAGTGCCTACGAGTACCAGGACGGTTACGAGTCTTGCGAGTATCGCGTATCGAGTTCGGGTTGCGCGTACGCGTATGGTATTAAGTTGCCTAGTCGCGCCGTACTCCTAAATACTCGTACGCTAAAAAACGCCTAAGCAGGAACGCGTACGTACGCGTCCACGGCAAAACCAGTTCCAAAAACCAGTTCCAGTAAATACGTCTCACCTCTAGCGGTGGGGCAAGTGCCCTAACAGTAAAGCACATACTAAATGTATTTATTCCTGTAAAGAAAGGCCAAAAAACGTAATAACTTGTGCTGATATCGCCGCGGCCGAGCGCTAGCTCGCTAACTTTTTACGCGTCGCCCTTGGAAAGAAACAACACGCCGTGGCTGCCCCGGCCGACACACGAAACCACCGGGGGTGGGCTTAATACGTGAGTTTTTATTTCCTCTGTCGCGTAATGATGGTGACGTCATTTCTAAGCGCTTAAATTGCTGTAAAAAAAGCTACGATTCTCCAGTTTTGACTCGGAGTTTATTTTTTTATTTTATTTATTCGAGAATTTGATCGAGTCCACTACATCGGTACTGTATTTAGGTAGGTACAATACTTTTATGTACCCACTTCTAAATCACCGGCAATTTTCATGTTGTGGCTTGTTATCGTGTCTTCATCTAATGTTTTTCATTTTTTGTAAATGATAGTAACCCTTCAGTAACACGTCACAAGACAGACGGCTATTGTGAAGTCAGCTATAACGACGTGTCGGTGGGTTGTGGCCCAGCGATGAAATGTGCACCTGCCTGCCAACCACCAGACTAGAAAAATTGTACACCACTAGAGACAAGCATAAGAATCGCTCGGTATTGGTCTCTATTGTGAATCGAGTTTGACTTATTGTCAAGTGTTTTCAACATCCAATACAACGAAAATCGCAACTGCAGTCACCGCAGCTGATGTACGAATATACCTACATGATATGAGCGCTATGATTCGTTGGCTTTCTATTTAGGTATTCAATATTCAATATCGGCTTAACTGGAGTTTAGAGGTAGATACTTATTTAAATATTGTGGTTGATTTTAGCAAAATCGAACCCATTACTTGAAATAATGCACATTTCAGTTAGATTCAGTAACAAATTACATCATATGGCTTAATCAGTTCTTTGAGAGCTACATCTGGACTTCAGTTCAAATTCATTAGAGAAATTAATACTGATGACGAGTGATCCTCTATTTCATGTAAGTATAATGACCCATTTATTTATTTATTTTTGTATGTCATGTCAGCATACTCGTATCTTTTTTATGAATAAGGGAAGTCTTTAATTGTGGCGGCTGAAGAAATTAGTGTCTAAATAGTATATATATCTAATACCTTTAAACGATATGTGCGTGTATTGCCACTGGACTCGGCCTTGAGGAGGCACTTACTCTAGAACGGGACGGTGTAGCCCTTTAAAACTATTAAAAAAATGTTCATTAATTTGATACTTGGATTTATTCCTTATAACTTAATAAAATCAATACATATTATGCTTCCAGCGGAAGCCCTAAACCGACTCTGATAAATAAATAATCGCCGGGCGATAAATCGATCTAGCTAGGTTTAGGCAACTTAGAAAAAATACCGAGCAAAGCTTAGTTATACAGGTACCTACTAATATTAAAAGTTAAACAACCACCATGGGCTGTGACTTGTTAAAAAATTGGTTGTGTGATTATAGGTAAATGATTTCATTATTAAGTAATTTTTTGAAAATACTTGAATAATACTGTCTGCATAAGTGCAATTTAAATTAAGTAATACATATTTTTGTAGGTAAAAACATATCTTTATTATCCATGTGTGATATGGAAAATGAATTGAATTGAACAATTTACTCATAAAAGACAAATACTTATTCCGGAAAATAGTGAAAAGAGTATTGGAAAATCACTGTTTTTATAACCAAGTATCCTGTTCCAGCTCAATTAAGACTTGCGATGCGGGGCAGAGAAGAACTCGCCCCAGACATCTCTTTGTTCCAAAATCCGCCTGCTTTTCACAATGTAAGATGAAAAAAGTAATTTGCACGTACCGCTGATAAATGTCTATCGGAGATTTATGAAAGCCATTCAATATTTTTTTTGCATTGGAATGAGTTCAGATTTTAGAGCGTTTAGCCGTTATGGTTAACAATAATTTGATATAAGTAATCAGACAGATTTTACTGAGGTCCCCCATATTAATAAAATAATGCAACTGCTATATATAGCAGGAATCTATAGGTAGGCCTATTGGTAGAAAACACAGAATAAAGAGATATGTAGAAAACAAGATAAAAAAACCGGCCAAGTGCGAGTCGGACTCGCGCACGAAGGGGGAACCAGAAAAAAATAATATCGAGCAAAAAAACGGTAAAAAAAATACTTTTGTTGTATGGAAGCCCCCTTAAATATTATTTTTATTTTATTTTTAGTATTTGTTATTATTGTGGCAATAAAAATACAACATCTGTAAAAAATTTAACCTCCTTGCTATTACGGTTCATGAGATTCAGCGAAAAACGCCAACTACTACTCTGTTGTATGGGAGCCCCGATAATTATTATTATTATTTTGATTTTAGTATTTGTTGTTGTAGCCACAATAAAAATACATATTCTGTGCAAATTTCAACTGTCTAGCTATTACGGTTCTTGAGATCTAGCTCGGCGAGTGGTAGCCATTGCAAAAGGCCTAAAATATCACGTTTTTTGTATGGGAGCCCCCTTTATTATTATTATTATTTTGTTTTTAGTACATAATTGTTGTTATAGCGGCAACAGAAATACACAATCTGTGAAAATTTCAACTGTATAGCTGTTCTTGAGATGCAGCCTGGTGACAGACGGACGGACAGACGGACGGACAGCGAAGTCTTAGTAATAGGGTCCCGTTTTTACCCTTTGGGTACGGAACCCTAAAAACAAATCAGATGAGTACAAAACTAAAACCTGAGTGAGTACTGAGTATACAAAAAAATAGAAGCGTTTCATATTGTTCACTTAACTAAAAAGTTACTAGTTAAGAAACCTCAAAATCATTCTAGAAGAACTAGTTTATGGGACTAATACGAGATTATAATCTCGTATTGGTTCCTATAGTACACACTTCAAAAATTTTATCTTTTGTCGCGGTAGTATATGCCTACTATATTGAAATTTTCAAAATTGACTAGGAATAAAAATATCCCTAGACATTTTTGATGAGTGTATTACCTATTTTGGTGCATCTATGCTAAAAAATTTTTTCATTGTTGGGTTTTTAAATTGGTAGTTTTGTTTTTTTTTTGTGATGAAGTACCTAACACATGACATCTGGATCTTAACGAATAAATTGCTATCAATAATATTCATATTTTTGTAATTGTATTCAGGTCAATACCTACCTGATACATATTGATGTTCCTACATCAATATGTAGGAACATCAATACCTGAATACAAACATAACCATAAACAGTTGAAATACATTATTTTGACATTGCCGTAGTCGTCAAAACAAAAGACATCTCCATCAATAGCATATCGTGGTTCACTCAAAATCAAAATAGTATTTGTACAAGTGAATGAAAAATGACAGGTAAATTGTATTTTATTATCATGCTCGAGCATGCGATAGTAGTCAGTTATGACTGCGAATAGCTCAATATGTTACAGGGCCCGGAGCGCTTGATTGCCGCCCCCGACCCGCCAAATGTATTCAGATACATGCACATTTTAATATGACGGCCGCTGCAGGTCTTACGTGAAACTGCAATTTGAATTTCAACTAGATATACGGCTTTTAGAGTAAGTCTTCTTACGCTGGTCCGAGCTCGGAATCTTGTGCTACACTCTCGAGATAGAATTACATGTTAATACTATACTGTTATGTTAACAACGTTACTGGTCTAAATTCTGTTGCAAGGACGAATAAACTGGATACGTGTCATGTATAGTTTATATATTATTTGTTATATTACATGCACATTTTTGTACCTTCCCGTTTTAGGGGCACGTACGCAACGTACGGCACAGGCTATCAGACTCAAACATAAACAATTATTCGCGTTTGTAAAAAAGGAGACGCATATAGACGTCAATGCGCTCAATTACCACAACACACAGAATGTTTATATTCTCCGTGCGATTCCGGTCTCAACTATCGTTAGCAACACTATATACTTAATTAAGAAAAAAATTATATTGACAGTTCATAACCCGCCTGTTAAGGGGGTCCTTGTAAAACTTATTGATAGTCAGAACGATCAGAGCAATATCAGTTGACTTCATCTTAAGTTAAGCTCGTAACAGCGTAAAATGATGGGAAACGGATTATTGCAGCTCGTATATTCTCTAGTTATATTCAAAACAGCGAGATAATAATAGCGTATTATGGTTAATGAAATGATAACATTAATTAGTATCAGCATGTAAATAAAATTATGATTGATGAGTATGTAAAACTCATCAATCATCATCAATTAATCATCAATTAATAAATAAATAAATAAAGATAAATAAATAAATCTCCCGTGTCCGTATCATAGTCCGCGTTATCAGGGGATATCATAGACTGGGGCCGTACCTACTTTAAATTCTTTAGAATCCAAATCAAACCAATATTTAATAATTATGTGGGTATATTGATATTTCAATAAATCTTTTGTCAACGTGCTACCTATCTGGCACGACCACGTCCAACGTCCACGTTCCAATTTTCAACTGCTTTTCAATATTATTGACCAAATTAATATTGAGCAACTGTGAAATGAATCACAGGAAATAATAATTTACCCCCAGAGATATTTAAAGAATTTCGCCAACGCGGCCAAATAATTGGATATTGAATTCTAAATCTCGTTTGGCAATTGGAGGTTGCATTTCAAAGCTCATGGTGGAATTTGGTTGCCTGTTGGCCTCTGGAACCACTCTAGACAATAATGGACTGCCCGAAACGGGATCCAATAATACACACAAGTCTACAAGTCTTTGGGGACTGTTTAGTTTTATACAACAAGTATGTTTAATGTCGCACTATCTCTATTTTATTATTTAAAAAAATACACTAGCAGCTCTATATTTCTTGTTAATAATTTTTTGTGTAAATAATAGTGTACAATAGATTTTAATCGTTTATGACTTTATGGAAACGATATACCCATAAGTCAACTTTCCTGGTGTCACACTAATATTATGAAGGCGAAAGTTTGTGAGTGCGTGTGTGTATGTTTGTTAATTTTTCACGCCCAAACGGAGAAGGGAAAGGGGAATCATAATAGTGTTGGGTTGCTAGCCGCATCGGCTTTTACCATCTGCGCGGGCAGAGAAGCAACCGATACATTCTATGTTATTTCTTTGCTCCCAGGCCAGTATGGAAGTATTACAAAATGATGGATTTGAGAAATATTGGTTGGCCAAATGGTTGGACCGCGATAACCCTTTGACCGCCAAAGTCATCCATTCATGACAGCCAATCGAATGCCTCACACGCCACGGTCATCATTACACGACCAACAGTCTAGTCGAAACAAATCCTTCTACAAAGGAAATAAAATCCATAATTCCCTACTATAGACGGCTTGTTCCGTGGCGTAAAAGAGCACGTCACTTCATTAGTTAGTGTGGTGGCGGTCAAGAGGCTAACCTCTTGAATCTAAAGTCAAGTCAAATATTGGTTGGTCAAACGTTGTAATAGTGCTTCCCGTAGCTGTTCTTAGCTTAAGTTTACGCGTTATTGCTGTGTGGCTATTCGTAACTTAAAGGAAACTAGCCGCTGTAAGTGAACGATACTATATTTACTTACCGACGTAATTGCAACTCCGTAGGTAAACGGTCGCCGTGGCTTAGCTCGACAGAACCAGGGAGTAATCCCGACAATTATATGTGTAGTGTTTCATTCTCGCGGATTCGTCCTAGTCAAACTTTTAACTTTCTATAGTCTAATAATCGGTGTTGCAGCGTATTCCGTAACTTTCCGGTAAACGGTTAGTCAAACGACTTCCCTGAATAAAAAAAAAACTGTCAAAAAGCGTGGGCGCTGTGCGGTGTAGAGCTCCGTTTTAATATGCGGCAAATATTAAATGTTCAATGTTAACTTACACTACTTACATCCATTTAGTTTTCTTTTTAACATCTGACGCAATAAGAGAATTGCTGTAAGTATGACGTCGATGTCTCTGCGTGTGTGTGGTGTGTATCTGTCTGTGGCAGCTTAGCTGTCCAGTGAATGAACCGATTTCATTCGAAAGCCAATTTCCTCGCGGTAGTTCTTAGCTTAAAAAAAAATGTTATGGACTATGGATCATGGTTATCTGAAATAAAAACATTTTTTTTTTTAGCCATGTTTCGTAAAAATTGGTCCAGCAGTTAGTAGTTACGTGGGGGTATTTAAAATTTTATAATTATGGTTATTAAATTTTATAGTTCTAAGTACCTCCAATACACGGAGGAGGCCCATGCCATGAGGCACGCCGAATTACGCGACAATTTAATAAAAAATAAACAAAAACTACAACAACAACAACAACATGTACTTACTGAAATTGTAGCGAATTCGGAATAAAAAAGGCTATAAAAAAAATAAAAGTACCTAGTACGACCGTGAGCGTGAGCTTCTAGTTATCCGTAACTTTAAATAAATTGCTTGGATGAAGAAAAAAAATAAAAAAACATGCTGCCTTTTTTACAGGTTTCTAGTTCAAAAGGCAAACTTTACCCATCTCATATTTTATTTCGAATTGCTTAATACTCCCCCGCAATTCAACTTACATGAACTGTTAATACATCTTAACTTAAGAGTAGTGAAGCAGCAATAAATAACTCGCCGTGAAATTGTCGGAAGCCTTAAAAGTCACATTATTATTTTACGAAGAGCGAAGAAATACCGCCGCCGTCTCAAATTTCTCATCAGCTGCGAATAAACAGGCACTTTTCAGCTGGAGGTAAGTTATTTATGTGATGGGTACCTAGTAATAAAAGTGGGTACGCACGAGCGCTCTCCGAATAAGCATGGAAGCAATTGTTTCAAAGACAATGCTTATTCTACCTGTATAAAAGTTCAAGTTCACCCTCGTTGATGGGCTCTCTAAATAAGAAACGTTATTTGGGCTCTAACGTAATTTTTACTTGAAATCAAATTAAGTATCTGATATTTTATTGAATCAGGCGTTACTTTGCGGAGGTCCATTTCAATGAACACAAAATATTTACCTTGCTACTCCGCTACTTACGTGCAAGATAACCAAGCTTGTGCGAAATTATATACGTTTTGCATGCAAGCCCTCTCCCACCACTACTGCCACACAAAACGCACACAAATCCCACAAACTTAATTATCCCGTAATATAAACGGGATACTGATCCCGTAGAGGGATCGAAACGCGCGTCAGTGTTTGTGTGGTGATAGAATTAATTAAGTTTGTGGGATTTGTGTGCGTTTTGTGTGGCAGTAGTGGTGGGAGGGCTTGCATGCAAAACGTATATATTTCGCACAAGCTTGGTTATCTTGCACGTAAGTAGCGGAGTAGCAAGGTAAGTATTTTGTGTTCATTTTAAGTATCTGATAGCATGCAAGAAGCCAAATAACAGTTAGGTAGTACCTATAGGTATCGAATGGATGTTAAAAATTGGTTTGACCACGTGGTTATGTTATGACTGATGGCAGTTTTATTTTCAACTAGCGACCCACCCCGTCTTCGCACGGTATACCTATTATGCATGTATTATACATATAAACCTTCCTCTTGATTCACTGTATCTATTAAAAAAAACCGCATCAAAATCTGTTGCGTAGTTTTAAAGATTTAAGCATACATAGGGACATAGGGACATAGGGATATAGGGATATAGGGACATAGGGACAGAGAAAGCAACTTTGTTTTATACTATGTAGTGATTCAGAGCGTAATTTTTAACCGCTCATACCTAATACTAAATAATCACTCCTTTGATAAATTATATTATTTAAATTCATACGTGATGTGTTAGTTCCAGTACCTACTTCTAAAAGAATATCTTTCTATTCTGGGGTCTACCTGGTAAAAAGCACATCTCTTTTTTATTTGAAATAAATAGTTCGATCGCAATTAAGTATACCAATACAAATCACAGGTATATATTTCCATTTTAATACAAGGCATACTTTCTATCTGGGCAGGTTTTTCATATTGACGGTACAATCGGTAGGTGGGTACAATATAGCATATTACGTCGAGGTCATGATTATATACCTAATGTCAGTGTTTTTTTTATATCGGTAGTAAGTGGTTCATTTGGTATTAGGGTGCGACCAAACCGCCGCGTATACGCAGTGACGTGTCGTATGCGTCACGTTTTCTCACCGTATCTTCATACATTTTGTTGCAATTCCGTAACGTCACCGTTTTTTTAAGCGGCGGTGCGGTGTGGTCGCACCCTTAATACAATAACGAGCTGCTTAAATAACGGGTCTCGCCTCATACAAACTTAAGGCGACTAGCGCCTTGAAAATGGTGTCTTTGTCTTTTTCTTTACATGTAAGGAGTAAAGATAATCAATCAGTCACACACTTTTGCAAATTTTCGGTGTTTTTGTTGTTTATTGGTGATGAGAAAGTCTATTGATTTACAAATGCTAAAAGTGCATCGGAGTTGTGTTTAAAGTACATCGGATTCTTTATTTTCTAACATTTAAATATTTTCATAAGTTGTTACCGTTTAGGAGCAGTAGGGAATGCAAGCCAAATAACACCTTTCGGTTGAACTTTATTTAAATACCAAACTTTTGCTGATACCTAAACGACCTACGTTGCAAATGTTGTATTCTTATCATTCATTTTTTTTTTTTTTTGGCTCAGCCGTTTAAGACGACTAAGAGGGCTTTAGAAAGTACCTAATTGAAGGCACTAGTCGGTAGTCGCCTTAAGCAAAAAATAACCCGTTATTTATGCAAATCATAGGTATGGAATGCTTTTACGATTTCCATGAAGCAAAGTATTTCACCAGTCACCGGAAATATTCAGCTGCGCTGTGAATACAAATACAATAACGTTATGCCTAAAAGCCGCATGGAAAATTTACTGAAAATGCCAAAAATATGCACATATTTTAATTGACAGTCGAATGTTGTCGGTAAGTCAACAACTATAATTATACATAGTAGATGAGGCCAAGATGCTAAATGTGCAGTTACTAAAGCCTCTTTCAGAGACCTTTTCAGTGGGGTGGGAAGCGTGTAGGTAGCACGTAGGTAAGTACACCAAAAATGAAAAAAAAAAATAGTCACATTGAAATACTCGAGCGCGTCAGACATTAATAGCGTAAACACTCCATGTCTTTCCGATAACGGATAAAATATTAATCTGCCGGTTTGGGTGGCTGTACGAAGGAGTAAAAAATTAAAAAAGAAGGTATCAGATTTTCAAAAGGAATGTTAAGTGAACCATCAAAGATGTCCTATTCAAAAGACTGACGATTTGGACGAGGCCAAAAGTCGTGACCGATATTTGAAAAGAGAAGAAAAGAAAATGCCTCCATATATAATTGTTAGATTAGGGGTCAGGACAACAAAGATATGAAACTGAACCGTCTGTATAAAAATCTGACGCGCTTGAGTATTTCAAGGTGACTTTTTTTTACAACTTTGAGGCCCGCTCATTTTCTTATGCCACGCTAAAATCGTCAGAATAATGAAATGTACACTAAACTTTTCCGCGTGTAATTAACTTACTTTGTCTTAATCTGACGCGCTCGAGTTTTTCTAAGGACTTTTTTTTATATTATCTATTATTTTTTTGGGCTGACCCGGCCTGTGCGATGAGTAGGCACTGGAACTCTGTTCATATAGAGTCTAGGGGCAGCATTTATAGAACAATTTAATGTAATTTAATTTAATAAAGTATATTTAATTCCTTAAAAAAAAATTAATGTCTAATGTAATACTGTAATATAAATATATCTATGTAACTACCTACCTACTTACTAACATAGTCTATAAGTCATGTAAACTAACACTATATGGACTTTGTCTGATATAAAAGTATATTACTATTATTATTATTTTACTAATCTGATCGGCTGCTGTGGACGCACGCCCCTATATTACGGGCTCATATGTGGTGGGGTGGGGGTATACTATTGTATAGGTAGTAAGTAAGCAGGGCACAAGGTTTCTTCAATTATTTTATTCTGACGCGCTTGAGTTACATCAAAAATCCCCGCTCGGGCTTCCCTACTACGGTGACAATGCATTGTGAACGACGTAACGATTTTACAAGCTTTTATTCAACTTGAAATGTTCGTATGCAAGCAAATTTTACAAATAATTAAGATTCAAATCATGCCAGTGGATTTTGATCCAGTAGATACCTACAAAGCACCGATGATGTTTAGTTTACAAAAAAAGTTGAAAGTTCGTTTCGTGCTGTTGTACGAACACTAATCTATACATATAAAATGCTTTGTCCTGAATGACTGACTGACGGATCAACTCACAGCCTAAACCGCTGATCGTAGAGACCTGACTTGGAGTGTGTTCTTTATGTGACGTAGGCACCCGATAAGAAAGAATTTTCCAAAATTCTACCTTTAAGGGGGTGAAAAAAGGGGGCAAAGTTTGTATGGGATGACTTGATTCCGTGGTTCGATCTACTTGAAATTTTTGCATAAACATTCTTTGGGGGTGACTTGCTTAGAAGTTGATATCAATAATCCTTAGTGCTTTTGATGTAAATTACATTTTATTTTGACACAGTCATGATTGAAAGCTCAATCCGATTTTATTCAAAAAAGGTTGAACTCACATAAAAGCCCAGTACAATGCACTTTTTAAAGTTGGACTATCACGAAAGTCACCGTATTATATTAGTACCGTCATAGTACTGTATTTTGAAGTTTACAAAACTTTAGAGAGGTCATGCGATTTTAGGAAATTCACTCGGGATAGGGAATAAATGGGGTTTATAAGTCTGCTGCAAATGCGCCCTATCTCCGTAACAATAATTTCTAGAGTCTTGAAATTTGCCACGCAATTAAGGAATCATAACTGCTAAAAATTAATTTCAGGACTTTCCGAAATTCCTGTGGGTTAGGGAGTAAAAAGGATCATATTCTTACTTTGAAATGGTCCTGTCTCCGTAACTATTATTACTAGAATCTTTAAACTTGGCATACCAAGAGGTACTTAATTATGATATATGAAAACTGATTACTGTATTTGACAAAATTCCCCTGGGATAAGAAATAAAAAGGATCATTATAATATGGTTTAAATCCTTGGTAAATAGCGGCCGACATGTTCCTTGAGGATCAAAAAGGAGCATTTGGAAGGGACTTTGCAAATATCTCACGAGATAAAGGGACGGGGTAGGAAATAATGACAATGGCGAAAGGACGAAGATGGTATTGTCACTTTGACGTTACCTGCGCGGACAAAGTCGCGGGTAAAAGCTAGTCAAGCTATATCTAGCCACAAGTATTAATTATTGAATGATACAAATATTTAGCAATGTAAACAGTGCTGGCATTATTAATTAATTTGATTGGCAAATGTCGGTTTCTGACATTTGTGGAATTTGTGCATTATTGAAATGCCTCATAAATAATTTTCTATTGTGATACTGAATCGTAAATATACATAATACTAGCTTCTGCCTGCAACGTCGTCCGTGTAGAATGAGATTAAAGAACTCATGTTGATTGTTGTAAGTATTCTGCAATAATTATTTACGTTGCGACTCTAGCCAGCTACGGCCTTTGACATGTTTATCACTATCCCGCGGGAACTATGCAAATTTTTGTGATAAGAAGTAGCCTAAGCAGTAAATTTTATCCAATTCCGTCGAGCCATTTGCGCGTGAAGAAGTTACAAACGTACACACACACACACACTCACAAACTTTCGCCTTTATAATATAAGTGTGATATCAAATCTAAAATTGTAACGCAATGTTTCAGAAGGTCGTTGGGTTAGGTTGACTTACTAGATAGTTTTGTAAGTGTTTTTTAGGATTCTTGAATCATCCTACTCCTACTAATATTATAAATGCGAAAGTATGTGAGGATGAAAGTGAGTGTGTATGTTTGTTTCTTCTTCACGCTGAAACGACTGGACGGATTTATTACGTAACACGCTCGCGATCACCGTCATCTTCATTTTGACAGTTCTTGTATGAGCTGTCAATTGGCATCGGAATCAGCTAACTGTCACATTCATACAAGAACTGACAAAATGAACACGATGGCGATTGCGAGCGAGTTACGTAATAAGCCTGCTGGTATCCTAGATTAAAACATCGGCTACTTTTTATCCCGGAAAACTTCTAAGTTCCCGCAGGATAGCAATAAACATGTCAATTGCTAATTCTACGCGGACGAAGTCGCGGGTAGACGCTACGACATCACACCAATCATCACACGAACTTCTAAGTTCGATCCTCAGAGGAGTCAGGAGGCAGTCTCTATATTAATGCCAAAAGTAAATAAATTGTAATATTTTAATACCCAACATGCTTAAGTATATTTCGGAATTCAATGGACAAGTTGCAAGTTCCAGCAAGTTATTAGCATGAGATTTATGATGAATACTACGTACTTTTTTATTTATTTGAAGAAGTTCCGCTTATTTTCAAAGGACCAGCTAGAGTCTCGCTTCCTAGTTTCATCCTAAAGAGAAACGAAAATGTCCAATATGAAAGTTTCAAGTCAGAAAAGGTGTGTTAAACAAAAAATAAGCAAAATACTAAAATATTTCCCATTTACCTCTAGGTAGTATAGGTAGTAGGTAGGTATTGCACCTAGTTTGATTTTAAAGCCTTGAATATTCGTATAGTTAATGCAGGTAGGTATTATTTCTACAAAGTAAAGGGAGATTTGTAAAGATTAAAATAAAACTATTTATATGGGAAATAACTTAAATGTTGCACTAGTACTTACTTTCTTATTCGTGAATTAGATTCTCATGTAACTACTTAAGAAGATAAAAGTGGGTTGCCGACTTGCCGCCAAGCTTGCTAATATGAAGTAATTATGTTTACACACTCGGTGCAGATCCACACTCCCGACAAGGGACGCGGGCCACGGTGCCACATAATATGCAAATACAAATCGCATTAAGAAAATTCCACGAACGCCGACTCATACTAAAGTAGAATCTAGTGAACATTCAACAAGATACAGATTGGTACTTACTAGTAAACGCGGCAGTTTGCAATGTTTATTCTATTCAGTCATCAATTTACTACCTACTCAAAATTACTTGAAGTATATCTACGAGTATTTAGTTGCAATTCTAAATGAACAAATAAACAAACTGGCGAATAATTACAGGGTGGTCAGCTTCATGAGAAAGGCGTGATCACTGCATAGCCTCAAAGAATTTGATAACTTTCCGCACTGAACTCATTTTAATTTTGTGACCTCTGTTTACAAGTTCAGGAAGCGTCTAGACTCATGTAAAATTTTCCCAAGCACATACCAAAATGAAAACGTTACTCACACAAATGCAAAAACTCAATCGAAAACTGCTTCATGGCTCCAACCGTCGCACGTACTGACATATCAATCGCTTTAATATCCGCCATAAATAATTTAAACGGTAACATGGTACCATCGACCAAATTAATCCTGATCCATTATGTAACCACAGAGTATACCTTTGCATATAATGTAGAGAACTTTTTCGCAGTAAATATTATGGCGACCTTGTCAAGGAAAATCAGTGTGACGTTTACTGTGAGAAAGTTATACGTACGGTGGGTCAGGAATTAATTTGCTCGGTAGTACGTGTACCACGTGCATGCCCATTTTACTTAACTTTATTAAAATAAGTACATGAAGGATAGAATAAATTTTTAACACCAAATCTAAGCATCATTAAATAACCTTTCCCTGAATCCCTGAATCAAAAAATGGTTTTCGCACACCCACATTATTTTTTTACGATCTGTCCAACGATCCCACACTATGTGGAAAAACGAGAAAAATAATGATCCCCACTTCACGTGTAGGGCAGGTACCTACTCTAAAAAAATTACCATGATTTTATTTTACTACGTTGTCGGCGTGAACCCTAAAAAGAGAGAGAAATTAGGTACCGAAACTATTACTGTATTACGAAATATTCTGAAATAAAATAGAAGACGTTTAGTACCGAGGCTTGCCCTCGAGACCAACAATGATTAGTATCTCCTACAAATACGCTATTTCAATAGCTTTGTCTCCAAACACCGCGTAGCCAGCATTCGTTGTGGTCATGCATAGCTTGCAACTCTAAGTTTACTAACTCGTCGAAAACCACGACGCGACGATAGGAGAACTTCGGGCTTGGAAAGAAAATACATACTTCCCAACAATTGTTAATAAGTCGAGCCATCTATTCAGGCATGAGTATTGGGTTCTCGTCACACTTTTTAAACAATTAGTAGACGCTGACTCGATCCATAAGTTTAATAAGTAGGCACGAGGCAGAGGTATGTCTGACAACGATACAAAGCAAATTGTTACTGTCGAAACTACGCGTTACCGTACCAATTCCGTGGCTCAAACAATGTTGGCGTCACGAGCTTGCTAAACTGCATTAGAGAATGCTTTGACTAGTGAATGTTGTTAATTGCTCATCAAGTAAAAAAAAGAGGCGAATAATTAAGTACAGAGGCGCACTATGAAGGGATTTTTCAAAATTTCCACGAGGTAGAGCATACAAAATAGGGTTTCTAAGTCCACTGAAAAGGGAGACTATCTCCATGACTATAATTACTAGAGTCTTTAAATTTGGCACACAAGTAGGGAATCATAACTAAAAATTAATTTCAAGGCTTTTCGAAATTCCCGCGATATAAGGGAAGAAGCGGGAGAAAAAAAGGATTTATATTATTACTTTGATTTTTTTTTATCTCCGTTACAGAATCTTTATTAAAATGAGATTAAGCAAAAACAATTAAATAAACAAGGCAATATTTTAAAACAGACTAATACTAAAACTAAAAGCCGTGGTAGCCTAGTGGTTTGACTTGTGGCCTCTCAAGCAGAGCGTCATGGGTTCAAATCCCGGGCTCGCACCACACAATTTATGTGCGAAAATTACATTTGTAATTTGCCATGAGCTTTTCGGTGAAGGAAACCTGCACACATCTGCGAAGAAATTCAATGGTGTGTGTTAAGTTCCCAATCCGCACTGGGCGCGCGTGGGAACTATAGCCCAAACCCTCCACTACACGGAGGAGGCCTATGCCATGAGGCACGCCGAATTACGCGACAATTTAATAAGTAAATAAAAAAAAACGACAATAACAACAACAACAACATGTATTGTACTTACTGAAATTTTTTCGGAATAAAAAGGCTTATAAATAAAAATACTAAAACTAAAACTACTACTAATTATAAAACTATAAAGTAAATACGTCGTCAAAATTTTCCGCCACAGGCATCTATCCCAGGACGCTGGCCGCATTGCCTCTCTGAACTGCTATTCCTAGCCTTTGAGAGAGGTAAGCGCCAGCAGCCAGCACTAAACGTGTCGAAAGTTCGTGAATTTTTTTTTTTGTGTCCGCCGACCAAGGTCCCATTGTCCGCAACTGTTACTATTAAGTAACTGCCTTGCTAATTATAGTTTCTTGGTATTTGGCAGACATATTCCTTGATGATCAAAGAGTGCACTATAAAGGGATTTTCCAATTTTCCCATGGAATACAAGGACGCTATAGAAAATCTACTTTGTATTTAGTAGATAATATGTCCTTTGAAAATCACGTAGGTGTCATAAGAAGGGATTTTTCAAATTTCGCACAGAAAAGGATGGGATAATAAATAATGGAAGTGGGTCCATGCAAGAAACTGGTTTATTTCATTGACGTAGGTAGGTAGTACGAAATCCTTCGTGCTAAAGAACGACTTACATTTGGCTGGTTTTTGTACATTTTCGATGGGAGAGAGGAAGTTTTAGCGCAAATTATGATTCTGCGCGGACAAAGTCGCGCGCTGAAGTTAGTACCTACTCAACTAAAATATGCGTACCTATATGGTTTAATCTTTTATACCACCGAATTGATGAAATATCGTAATTAAAAAAAATGGATTAATTATTATCATAGTAGGTATTATTGTTAGGGGGTGTCTGATACACCCTGTATGTATATATACGTAGACAACATAATTATACTTTGCGAGATTATCGACATTATAGTTAGTTACCTACGTTCAATATACACTGTGTCCTAAAATTAATTCGGAGTACGACGTCAAAGTGGTGACGTAAATTTGAATCCTAACGATAAAAAACCTTTAACAGGAGTGTTCAATAATACTAACACCTACACCTGAAATATTCAAAAATAATTGTAAGACATCTTTTAGAGTCCCAGTTACTTACTTTAATTTCATGGAGAATTATAAATTGAAACTTGCAACATCTGTAGTTGTTAGCCTGTGTCACCTGCGGTTGGGAGTGCAGCTCTCGAAACGGGATTAACGATTGCATTTGACAGAATCTCTGAAGCGGTGTTCTGTTTTCTTCAGAGATAAGATAATCCTACAAACGCAATTGTTTTCACAGAATTTAATTCAATTATGTATTTAATCCCTGACGCAAACAGGGGTTTCACAAAGCCTTTGTGTTTGTGTAGGTTTTATGCATCTATGGCGCTGTGGGCTTCAACAGATGGACAATATTTCATTGCGTTTTCTTTTATTTGCAAGGATTTCCTGGGATTATTTTAATCCAGCTTAATTTTTAAAATAATTTTTCCTTTATTAACGTAAAGTCTGCTGCTAAAATTTCGCTTTGTTTTCTTTTACTTCCATCGGACCGAGGTTGCAACATGTGACGTATAGGTACTGAGCTAAATATGTTGCCTTGCGGTAAAATAAGACAGCGTCGTCAACAAAGCAAGGTTTGTCAAGCTTTTACTGCCGCTTCCCTCCGGTGCCTATTGTTTCCGACGACTACCTATTTCGGATTTAAGTTTCAACTGAAAATTAAATAAAGTATATAGAGTAGGTACGCGATGAGAAAAGAGATTACGGTTTTCGTTCTGAAGATTGAAATTGGATAAAGCTGAGGTCGAAAAAAAATAATGGCGGTAAAAGTAAAAGGATTTTATTGCCTGCGTCGACATAACGTCAAGTTGAAGCGAAGTAAAGCAAATCCAATTACCTACATATTAGGTAACCGGTGGCCGCGCGGGATCCGCTACTCCGCTAACAAAAATATTGTTCTTGCACGCTACTCGCGGCAGATAAACTAGCGAATCTCATACCCGAAATTATTTTACCTTTAATTGCTTTGAATGTTCGCTTTTTATAAGCAGGTTTATCGTTTCAAGCTAATGTGCTTATTTAAAGTACATACCTAACTATTTGCCTATCAAATTAAGAAAATGACGTGGGGTGGGAATGACATGTAGGTACTCGATGCTCCTTCTGATTAGTTATATACATCATGTAGCAATGCAAATGGAACTATTTAAATTATTGGGTGGTAAAGCGCTTTGAAAATAACGTTGTTACTCGTAATGGTAACAAAATTGTAATAGCATTGACGTCTTATATATAGTGATAGCGCGTACTTGATGTATTTCGGTGTACTTTGTCCGCTTTAAAAACAGGAGCGTTGATTCGAGTGCGCCAAGCCGGTGCGGCGCACTGCCACTGAAGGTGGGAGCTGTAACTCCCTTTCAGTGGAAGTGCAATCTCACTTAATCATTTCCTGCTCATTACCCGCTCTTTCAGTTAACAGGTCTCGGGCGCGCACTTCGGACTACGAGAGGCATAACCTGAAATGGGAAGTAGTAAAATGCGTCAAATTTTCAACTCGTATAATTGGAAAGCCGACCTTTGACGCGGCATCGTGATGTGACACATTATCCGGTGACGTCAATAAATTCGCGTCATGTCTCAGGACGTCATTCTTGTCGTGTCACGCCTCGTCAAGTCATGCCTCGTCATCGGCGTCTGCTACACGCGTTGTTGACTTATCGAAATTGCCTTGTTATGATGAGTCTAAGCTTTTTAATATAAGCCTTCCTTGGGTTTACAATGAAATCTTCCCTGGCCTTCTTAGCTATGTGACTTCGGAATTTGTGAGGATGTACAAGCTTTATTCATAGAAATCTGTAATTGCATGGCATTGATTAATTGATTTCCAATTGGTTTCTATAATACTGCACTTTAGTGGTTTAAAAAAAATTGCAACGCGAGTAAGTGTATAATGACGATTCAAAGTTCTTGTTGCCAAGCGTGTACCGCTTATGTACCTATTTAATTAACGCATTTGTACTATATAATAATAATGTTTAATTTTAAACGGGTTTTTTTTTTTTTACTGTTGTACAAGACAATCTTAAAGCCGGTATGGACTTACGGCATACAATTGTGGAGCTCTGCTGCCACATCTAACATAAACATCCTGCAGATAATGCAAAATGCCATTCTTAAAACATTTTCAAATGCACCGTGGTTCATCAAAAACTCGGAGGTACATGAGCAACTCAAAATTGAAACAGTACAAGAGGAAGTAGCCTCATTTGCCATTCGCTACAAGCACAGACTGCAAAGGCACCCAAATCATCTGGCCACCAGTCTAGCTCACACAGCGCATAAAAAACGTCTGAAGAGGCTAAAGCGTGAATGTTAATGGAGCTGAGGATCCCAATGGGTATCCTCTACGACAAGTCAACCTTACTTCAACTCATCTGCTTATAGTCTAAGGACTGATTGCAAGATCAAGATAACACAAAAAAAAATTAAACGGGTTTTACTTCAGCAACGTAATAATTATCACAATAATTTGACAACGGTTGCAGTGAGTATTGCCGTTTCAGGCCCGGTAATTGCATCTAAGCCCGGCTTTTCTCTGTGAATAGCGAAACAAAATCCGTTCAATCTCACACAAATTAAGGTAGCAGTAGAGTCAGCCAAAGGTGCGGAGGTAGCGAAACTTTTCGCATTGACAGAATGTCACTGAGCAATCAATAGACGTTTTTCTAATTTGTATTATTTAGTCTAACTCAACAAAATTACTAGATTGACTTTTCACTCCCAAGTACCCCGGTCGCATGAAGCAAATTTTATTGAAATGGTTTGAACCATTTTCAAGTTCTCAAAACATACAAATAAAATACAAAATATTGCTGGTTAATAGCAATTTAGCATACATACAACTACATATAAAATAGTAGTAAATAAATACTTACAAAATTAATTTGAATTAAATAAGACGCTGAAGATAAGTAGTGAAATAAAAGCAACCTGTGGTAAACTAAAAAAATGCCCAAAGAAACCACTTAAAATAATCAAATCAAATTGGTTTAGTTGGTGTTCCAATCACGTCTCCTGAATCACCCTGTATTCACTGTCGAACTTGCTTACCTACCTATTTTAGAGCTCAAAATATCGGCCACCTCAAGCTAAAGTTGCTGACTGTTTCACCTATCTTGTTAGTGTCGATGATCCAAGATGTCTTTGCAGGGTGCTTTTGACGCAAAAGCTTACCCATTTTCCTTAGCCAACTCTTCACATATTGCCTAACGATGATCTCCTTTAGGATAATAATGAATAGGTAGAAAATATGATAATGATAACAATAATGACTTAGTGTTCCAACTGGTATTCAACCTGCCACTAAAGGCTTTAAATTCGCCGCGCGAAAATTCGAGAACAAAACCCGTTGAAAAATATTTAAGTGTAAATCACATTCCGCGTTTTTACAAAAGTAATAAAATCGGTGGGATTGCGAGCCGGAAATTAACGATAGTCATTATAACGCCTTTGCTAAAAACAAATAAAACATGCAGAGGCTATTCCGAGCCGGGGATAACAATTACTGGCGTGCCTTACAAATTGATTCTATTTTTCAACTGTATTTTATGTTTTGAGATTTAGTTGAAAACAAATGTCACGCTTAAAAAGTCAGGTCTTTTTGAGGCTAAGCTAAGCTCATATACATGATAAGTTGGATAGAGGAACGAAAAAGGTGGCTCTAGAGTACTCGCGTGGGACTTGAGTTGCTTCATACTCAACGTTGTATTTCTAGTGTGTAACTTTATTTCCTGCTACCCTCCACCGAAAAGCTCATGGTATACTGCAAGTTTAATTCTACATACAAATTCCTTAAAATTAATTGGAAACCACAACTGTCTGCCGGGATTCGATAGGTTAAATTGTTGTGTATGATTCGTCAAAAAATAAAAATATATTTTTCGTGATATTTAATATTTTCATACCTACTCTTAATATCTGTTCAGAAAGGGGCGAAAAGAAATTGCACGTTCGAAAATGACATCATTAAAGATTACTCCAATACCTACCTACGCACGGGAAGTATTAATGACGTTGTTTTGATTATTATTTCAATAGTCAATAACCAAACGTAAATAATACGTGTTCAACCCCTCAAATACGAGGCCTATGATTACTTAATAGCATGACCCACATCTCGGAATAGGTGGAGGCAGCCTCCCAATTTACTTGTTTGTTACTCCATTGAAATTGTCTATAGTTTGTGTTTTGACTGTTTATTTTGGTAAGTACGCATATCTATCCAATATGTAATGTGCGTATCTTATGGCAGGCATATCTTTTTTGTTTAAGTAATCATTTCCTGTCAATAGAGACACAAATATCGCTTTTATCGTCAAGTAACTATAATCGTTAACCAGATACTACAACACTTTCGCGAAAAGTAAGTTAAATACATTTTCTATATCAGCTTTTGCCCGCGAATACGTCTGCGCAGAATTCGCTTATCGCTATCCCGCGGGAACTATGCTGTTTTCGAGGATAACAATCATCCTGTGTAAGGACACAGGATGATTGTTATCCGAATTAGTTTAAATTTACTATACCTAGTACCTACAGATAGTTTCCTTCCCTTGGAAGGCCATGGGAAGGAAACTATCTGTAGGTATAGTAAATTTAAACTAATTTGGTTAAGCTGTTTAAGTGTGAAAAGGTAACAGACAGACGGAGCTTTCGAATTTATAATATTTGTAACTAGTAGAATAGATAGGTACTAGTGCAATTATTTCGCATTACGTGCAAATGTATGTGTTATATTCTGTTACCTGGTCTCTCCACAGTATTTACCTTTTCCCAATGCGTGATAACAAATCTCATGCTTGCCTTCTGTTAGGTATCTGTTTATAGATTTTATTTAAATTAAAAATAAGCATTATAATAAAGTTGTTTTTCTGCTTATCTATTTAGTTATATTTGATCATAAATTAAGTGGTCAAATAAAGCTAGTATATGAAATTTGTTACCTACACCTACTAAAAATAAAAAATAATATATAGGCGAAAAATTACCGTAAAGAAATGTAGCCAGTTACAGCCGTACTGTCAGCTTAGTGAAATACCTATAATTCCACGTAAATAGCAACCTTACAAAAACGGTACTGGTGGACTGGACAGCTGTCGGCTGCGTCAATTATTGGTTTTATATATTTAAATGCAACTGAATATGTCATTCTCTCACGTACGTTGTCTATCACAATTTTATTGTCAACCGATTTGACCCGATGTACATACCTAGTAGGATCAGACCACTACCAGTTATATGGTGCAAATGTTATTTTTACACATTTAATAATGAAAGTATTTACCAGCACTTTCGTATCAAATACATTTACCTACGACCGTATAAAATAATGGTTCCGCAATCTGAAACTATGCTTTCCGACTCACACTGCTTACAAGCCCACCTTGCTGCTTAAATATAAATTCAAGCGAGAATTAGTGTCTTGTATCCGACTTTTGTGGTTCGTTAGCGCTTACACTCTTAGGTGCCGTTGTTTCCGGATAACCATAGCGGGACAATTACGAACATTTTATTAATAACGATCCATTAATTAGCGATGTCTTGCCGAGATTCTCCTTTCGAAACGAAAATTCTAAAGCTCCGGCGATAGACTGTAGGTATTAATAGGGTTCTCATTAAAATAACTCAAGGTTAATTAATATCGTATCCAAGCAGCACCCGCTTAGACACCGATACTGCGATGGCGGAGCGCGAGCTCTCAAGAAAAATAATAACTCAGGAACGCAAACAAGAGAGGAACTCAAAGTGACGTTTAATATAGCTCCACAATCAGGACGCTACTGACATCATGTCACGTCATGTCGCGACATGTCTTGTTCCGTCATACACCGCCCACGTTCTTTCGACAAAACGGAAACTTATTATTTTACGCACAAATATATACTGTATCGATTGCGCAGGGTTGTTCTAAGCAGAACAGCAATAAACAAAGGAATGAGTACCTACTTGCTTGCTTCTTGCTTTTATTCCTCTTTTAATTAACGAAATGAGGAACGTCGCAACGAAAACCAAAGGCACAATCCTCAGCGTCCACACTGATTTCCATTCTGTTTACGAGCCGAGGAAGCTCTTATACAACAATGCAATTGTCCCCCCGGCCAGTACAGGCTACAACGTTATTGCTCCGCTTGCAACTCAAGTAGTACGGAATAGAGGGTTAGCAGCAGAAATTCTTGCGTAATAACAGGCAAATGGCTGGCTAATAATTGAAGCGAGGCACGGGGCTTGATTATGAAAGCGAGCATTTCCATCCCGTGGCTCAGCCGCGCGCCGAGCCGCTCAGCCGCCGCGGCGCCGCTGGGAACGACCGCGCGTCCCGAGGCGAGGCGCTGCCCGCACCAATCCGTCCCATAAATAAATTAATACGCTTCAAATTATACACCCTTGTGTCTCAAAACTTTGTATTACCACTTAATATCATCGTTGTGAAACGCTGCAAATATCTCGTATAATTCAAAACTTCGACAATAGATTACTATCAGTATAGGCAAATGAGCTAACTTCTCCATGGGATGGGTGAAAGTACCTAGTACTAAAGTACTATTCATGAAGCATCGAAATTTTAATTCATACGTCGGAAATTGAGGCTTCAGGATATCCGTTCGTTTGCTGTACAACAGCGTAATACCGGCGAAGTGTGTAAACAGGAACCGGCGGCTCAGTCCGCATACTGCGGCCGCCGTGCGGGGCTCCTCGTACACTATTACGGAATGTTTGCGAACGCACGATCAGTACAGCCCACATGTACAAAACCCTCCAACTAGCGTCTAACAGAGTTCATTATTTTGTCAGTAATACCTTAATTAAGTAAGTACCTAACTAAAGTAAGTAATAATACAATAATTCTAAATAATGTGTAAAACATTAAACCAACATAAAAAGTTGATTTGGCGCCTCAGTCAGGTTTGGAAAGCTTATACCTACTTACGTAGGTACCATCAGCCAAATATGTGGTCTACCACCCTAAGGCTAAAATTCCTTTGCACGTCACAATATATGTGACGTCGATAAGACAGGCTCTCAACTTGAAAGTTCGACTAGCGACATTTTCATTTGATAGGAATATGGATGAAATGTGGTAGACCACTTATTTGGTCGACTGTACATCACTAGCAAGCAGTCGGAACTATGAGTAGGTAGGTACCTAATATATTTTCGCATAAGACACTATATTACAAATTACTTTTAACTTAAGTTGGTTGCGCACTGCGAAATATATAGTTGGATATGAAATAAGTTGGTCCCACATAAATTATGGTAATGTACCATAGGAAGTATTTGCACATGACCAAATGAAAATTAATACAATGTTGACGGAAAGTAGGGCAAAGGCGAACTTGTCCCTAGAAAGGGATCTCTTCAAGTTAACCTGACTTACGAGAACTTATATTGATATCGGTTTATCGGTTAATTCACGGTTTTAAGAAAAAATGAAAAATTATTAGCTGCATTTATTATTATCATTAAGCTTAATTGAAAATACGTTAGCCTAAATATAATTATCTAAACTCTTTCAAAATGCCAGTCTCCTTACCTACAAACTTACTTTCGGCACACGACAGAATAAGTAATCTTTCGGCACTGGTCCCACCGCCGACGATGAGCGAAAAAGTAGCGAGTACAGCGAGTTGTCACTGGCTCTTAGTACCTAATAGGGAGAAGTAGGTAGGGTAGGGACAAAGTCCACGCCGGCGGTGTGAATGTGAACAGCCAGCGATCGACTATAAATATATCAGTCTCTTTTAGGAATCTATATTTTTTGTTAGTATCTTGAGCGAGAAAATAGTCGTTAGCTAATCGCTTCCTCGCCCTTGGTTTGACTACAGCCTTCTACTAAATAAAATATACTTAGTAAATGTTAAGATGAGTTTCTAATTGATCCCATTTACGATCTACAAATCATTTTACTACAGGTACTTATTCTTTGAAGTAGTATTTTTCATAAGTTCTGCGACTTATAGGTACGTATAATATTATGCTTTCTACAGGAATGTATGTAGGAAGTTGTGAAAGTTGAATGATCCTTGCTTCTAACTTCTATAACGTAGGAATACGTTAATTTACATCGCAATGTTATAATACCTAATTTATTATACCTACATTATATTGCCTAAATGACTTTACTCGATAAGCCAATTTATCAACCTGAACGTTTATGTCTGCCAAGTTCTTTCACATCGCAATTGAAGCTAGTGAAGTGAGCTACATCATCGGCCTCATCTGCACTTACCATCAGGTGAGATAGAGGTCAATCGCTGGTCAGTTTATAATAAAAAAAAAAAAAAAAAGCTTTAAAGTAGCTGTTATGTGACAGTGCAGTTTTACATGTGTAGCCAATGGGGATAAAGGGCCTCACTTGAATTCGCTGATAAAGGTTAACTGCCAGTATGTATGTAAGCATAACCGTGTCCAATAAAAAAAACATTACGTAATAACTTTTAAACAACTTAAAATGTGAATAAAATTATAATTTGTAAAACCAAATTATAATAATATAGAACCTATTTAGTAGTAAGATATTCTTACGAAATAAAACTATACCTTTAAGTCTAATACCTTTAAACTAGCAATTTTTGTAGGTATATAATCTGAATCTAGGAAACGTCTCCAACCAATGATATTTTATGTTTCTATCGCTCCAACAATTTTCATGAAATTTAGTAGCAGGTTTCGGGGCGATAAATCGGTCTATCTAGGTTTCATTTTCAAAAACGGTCATTCAGGTTACTAATTTAACTACCACTATGACCGGATAGCCTAGGTATTGGTTGGGGAACCTGACTATGAAGCTTGAGGTCCTGGGTTTGATCCCCGGTTGGGGCAGATATTATTGTAAATACGAATGCTTGTTCACGAGTCTTGGATGTTCAATATGTTGTATTTACTTAAGTATGTATTTATGTATCTAACTATGTTTATCATTAGTCCAGCGAGTACCCATATTACATGCTTTGCTTAGTTTGAGACTAAGTAAGATATTTATTTATTTTATAATAGCCAAAATTTGAGCTTGCTTCTCCCTGAATCTGAGCTTTTTTGATAAAGTCAGTCAATGAAATACTTAAGTACTCGTACTCAGTAACTAATGTCGCTATTCGAAAAGTAATACCAAGCACGCGACTGCCCCCATCTTCCATCTTAAATTGGTAGTGTGTGACGAATTTCAGCTACCTACACACAGTCAGTCACTGGGTCAGCTGAATAGCATTGCGACTAACTTAAAAAAACATTTTTTTCTTTTAACTTTATTGGCGGCCGATAAATGAAATTGTTAGTATGCGCAGCTTACCTACGAGTCGAACTTTTGACGAATTTTAAATTCATTATGTAGATCAAATACACATGATGGCCGATTGTTCGTAAGCGGAAATTGGGTTATACTTGCCGCCAGGGAATTCTGATGCAGCAACAACAATATTAATACGGAAACATCTAACTACCTGCTTGGGCACTACATATGTGACATTAGTAGAGGAGGTTTTGCCAGTAGATTTTAAAAAGATAGCTAAGGAAACGGAAAAAGACAAATTAGGTACTACGTAAGATAAAACGTTATGTACAGTTCGGTTGGCCGTCGAGGACAAGTTGTGAGTGAATAATATTAAATACAAGTTGTTGCCCGCGGCTTCGCCCGTTCCTATATATATACCAGTCCTTTCAGAGGACGGTCACCTCACTCGATTTCAGACGATAAAAGTCAAACACGTTCACTGGTTTTATCATGGGCGGCGGAAAAAAATGGCCTAAACTCATAAAAAATATAAATCCGGCACTGATATATATATATATCAGTGCCGGATTTATATTTTTTACTGTATACTGTAGATATATGATATTCTTACTGTAGGTATAAACCTTTCCTCGACTGCGACAAACATTTCAAAACCAAAATCAGCTAAATCAGCCCAGCGGTTCTCGAGTTTATGCGCGACTAACAAACGCATTTCATTTTTATATAATAGAAGATAATCGCTTCAGCCCCTTATAGACCTGTGTAACGGGGCCGCGGAAAACAAAAGGGCTCTGCATGAAGGCGAGGACACCGCCACCGCGTTGAGCCGTTTTTTTATTCCAATACAGGAATTGCGGACATGCAACCACCGGCGTATCACCGATAGGGCAGTTGCGCTGCAGGGCCGACGGTTGCGTAGGCGGCTCGACGCCGTGTGGCCTGACGTGACAGCAGTGGCGCGCGCCGCCTTGGCACGACGCGCAACAACGACGTCAGGGACACAATACTGGCGCGGGACTACTCGGTCAGGGGGGACAAATGGGCTGAGGGTAAAGTAGTAATAATAATAATAATAATAATAACTGTCCGCCGGCACATCTTCAGGGTGTATTAGGGGATAGACCTCCATAGTTGCGCCCATCTCATTTATATTAAATAGTACCAAAGGCCTCTTCATGTTGGCCTCGGCCCCATGAATGCCTTTCAAATGACCGGGTCCCCATGGGCCCGTGATCGGAAACCCGTACCAACATAATAATAATAATATTCGTTTATTCAAGCAACCATGACTCAATAATGTTAGTATTCTTAAGACTAGGGTAGTAACAAATTATCTAAACTTACAACTTAAAACTTAAAATCAAATTTTGAGCCAATCCTGTACCATACCGCCCGATACAGCACAGCAACGGCTCACATACGAGCAGCCAAGTCCGCCGGCAATCATGCTCAGAATGCCGTTGGAGCTCTCCCGGACCCTGCGCACCAGGGACATGTGTCATAAAAACAGTCCACTTGTGCTTCAGCAAACATCCCCGATGCACTACAGTAGCGAGATAGCCCCAACAGCACTCTGAAAGCATTATTATACTGCACTCGAAGGGCATTGTAAAGTAGTGAAGAAGACTGGCCCGATGCACTTTAAAATTTACATGGGAAAGGGAGTAGAGTGGCGAAGACGCGCCGATCAAATAGTGTGCAATAGAAACCGGTTTTCACTAACCCGAGCCAGTAGCGTACCAAAGGTCGAGGACGTCGAACCGGGCGCAACAAAGTGTATGTAAAGACGATGAGAATGCATTTCAAGACGCGTCCGATGGCTCGGCCGGCGACTTTGATATAATTTCTGCTAAGAGTTGATTAGTCATAGGTACAGGACAAGTGAATTTTTTAATAGGTATAACATAGATTGATATAAAAATCAAACAATAATAAATACTTATGAGACTGATACGAGTTTGGGAAACTTTGGGGAAGTTAACTTTGTCGAATCGATGGTCATGAAGCCGTTGTATTTTACGCGAGACGTGAATCCGTAATGATAGCACCCGCGGCAGTGTGGTCTGGCCACCTACCTACCTCGTTAAAAGGCGCTTCGCTCATCTGACATTAACGATGATCGATGGCTTCGGGACTTCCCCTGTAATATCCGATCCCTCCCTCCACCGTCCACCCGCTAAACAACCTCCCTCAACCTCCTCTTGGACTCCATCAAACCATAAAAAATACAAAATACACTTAATTCACGTGCCTGACCATCATTACCTTACCCAGCAAGTAACAATTATATTGTATATTATGTACTTATACTTATATCCAAAAACGGCGTTTTTGATGAATTTACTAAATAAAACAAAGCTGCATCCATTCCATCCCTATGTTGTGGAAAATATTTTAATTTAATCATCGTAACTATGTTAATTAGGTAGCCAACTACTCGATACCTAATTAGTGGAATGAACCTCTGTGTCCCACAAATCAATTCAACATAAAAGCTTTACCAGCCAGTTTGCGGTCAAAATGCGTCCTGCATGAAATACCGAACGGATCCGCGGCGCGACCACTTGGCTCTTCGTTTACCAAGCTTAATGGAGCTTGGTCCTAAAAAAGCAACCCTTGTTTACTCGACTAAGCTCTCATACTAGGTACATAATATTTATAAGCAAATATTTCTGCATTACGTCATGTATTTTTAAAAATAGTAACAAAAATAAAACATTTCTACAACGACATACCCCACAACGAGGAACTTTTATTACTATTTTAATAGCCCCAAAATTATTACTACCTTGTTAAAATTAGAGCGAGGGCGGGTCGTGAATATTTATTAGTTTTCTGCATTTCCAGGTAAAGTTTTACATTCAATTATCATTAAAATCTGACGAAATATATACCTAAATGATGATATTTGTCTAAAAAGTCTAAATGTTTACCTTTGTTAACAAAAATAAACGATTAGGTATGTTTATGATTATGATTATGAAATCCTATCGATGCTCTATATTTACGAACAATAAATAAATGAAACATTTCCACTTCAATAGTAGGTACCTATGTTAATTGTTATTTATTTAGCTATATAACTTTAACTCTATACTAATATTATAGAGTTAAATTTTGAGACGTTGTAGGGGGTAAGTTCTAGATCTAATAATGAACCAATTTAGAAAATTAGTTTACTAAGAGAAAGCGACATTATTTGTGTGTGTCGCAGGCTATATTTAATTCTGCGCGGACGAAGTCGCGGGCAGCTGCTAGTTATATTTACCTAGATTGTAAATACACACATAATCAGTCGAGTATAAAATTTTATACGCGTTTGATCCTTAGATATTTTTGATCACCATATATGCAGGTATGCTTAAAGAAACATTTTCATACCTACATATACATAACTAATAATATTATGCATATTATGAAGGTATAGCACTTAAGTAAATCTATATATATATAATAATATATACGTACGTAAATATGTATACGTATAGCTTAACGATCTAATGTTTCTAAGCTATGATTTCGTAGTGAGTATTTAAAAAAGGGACGTATTATTAACAGCAAAAAGGGAACATAGTTATTATACTTATAAATTAAACTTATTATACATAGTACAAATTATAGGAACTTCCTTAAAGTCTAATGAAATTAATTGGACGCTTTAAAGCATTTTCTTAAATAAGATAAGAAATAAGACTGTCTTAATTTTCAAAGTAAACATCTACAAACTATTTTCGTGTAAAAATAAACAGCCAAAAATAATTACACGCCGGAAAAGCTTAAAAGTGGGTCTTGTGACTTTGTTGTGCGGGAGGAAGGAAGCCGCTCTCATTAACGTCCTTATCTGACTTAGCCAAGTCAAAAACAAAAATACTGACTACCCAATACACGAAGCGCTGGCAGATTATGCAAAACATTTTAAGGCTCAAAGAAGCAACTAACAGATTAGCTTACAAACTAAATCAGACCAAGTTTTTGAATGCAAAAAATTTGACAGTTTTCTGCACTATCGCACACAATATTTTCACCTATTTAGAAGCGCTAATAATTGTAAAAGCTTTTAACATTTCGTTAACGTTGAAACGAAATTAAGTAAGAAACCCATGCTCTTTTTTAAAGCAAGCGTCAAATTACTTAGAGTAACAAAACAAAACATTATACATTAAAAAAACTGTCTAACAATTTGACTGTCGGACAACTTGGAAGATTACTTGTATCGCATTTCCAAAAAATGGGTTAGTCTTAGGGTGGCAGCGGCCGGGATAAAGGCCACTCGAGCGCTAGAGTTAATTTATGTAACTCCAAGCTAACTGCTAACTCAGGGACAGTAGTGTCAAAATGAACGGAACTATCAACTTTTGCCAGGGTTCAACTATTTAATTTAAGCCGGCCCTAACATATAATTATTTCAGTCAATGACCGTGGTTTCTGATTAACGGGAAGCTTTGTTTTCACTCGCTCAAAGGAGAATAACTGATTTATTTAAGTACTCCATTTTAACCTGGTTATCTAGTGAAAAGACATCATTCTAATTTTAAGGATTAAAGTAATGAGCGTAAAGCTGAGTTTGCTGTTTCTTAGTAAAGTTTTTAAAAGGGGTAGGTCTTCTTAAACCTTTTAACTGCGACGTGTTCCGCATGATGAACTTCGTATCGGTATTCCTACTGCATTAAACATTGTCTCTCTCAAAGTACAGGCAGTGTGATCTTTATTCCCTACAAAGACTGCCCGCCTTATTATACTAGCTGGCGCGTCTTTTACAAAGACTTCTCTTTTAGGAAAGTGACAATTATGATACTCGCTTTATAATAAGCAATAATATGCTTCTTTGTCTTCCAAATATTTAATTATAATAAAATAAAATAAAGCCTACTTATATGTTACTCATATGCCAAGCTTCATTTGGCAAAAATGCCACGAAAATTAGTTTAGTAGTTTGAAAGACTAGCGTGTACAAGTACAGGCCTGGCCATCTCCTCCCATGGGTGGGTGTCGTAAAGGGCGACAAAGGTACCTGATGTGAGAGTGGGCAGCGCTATATTGTCAACTTCAAACACTGGAATCCAGCACTGCGGAAACCCAGGGGAAACTACACTATTTTCCCAAGAAAGTCATCGTAGTTATGGGTTCAGGTCATCAAAGACGACCATGAACGACTCTGTGAAACGTGTAGCGACTACCTATGTGTACAGTTCAAAGAGTAGTTTTTCCGGAATACTGTCAATTCCTACTTTTTAACTATAAGTAATTATATAAATTGATAGACTAGGTAGCGACCGCGACTTATTACAAGCAGTTTCATTACTAGTAAGTGGATATTACTTCAAACTTTTTTACCATCGTTATGCTTCTATTAACTTATTCGAATTGAAGCAAAACACATTTAAGAACCATTTTGCGAGTAGGTATTAATTAAGTACATCCTACTATCTCATTTTCAATTTCTTCAGTTAGAGCTTAGCATAAAATAATATTAAGACCTGCCTCGATCTATTCAGTCTACGGTAGAAGTTGTGCTTCAATATTTCCCATTTCGTTCATCGATATTAGCAATTACTTATCTCTTCCTGCATATTTTGCATGAGTGAAAGAGATTATTTTGCAATCGATAACATAAGAGGCTATTTACCTATCTACTATTTAATTTAACAAAAAACACTTACCCCGTTATTCATAAACGCTCTCTAGGCATCTGCTAATTTAACAATCGTTTGTCCTTATCTGTGAAAGGTAAATGTCAATGTGACAGATAAGGACAAACGATTGTTAAGTTAGCAGATGCCTAGAGAGCGTTTATGAATAAGGGGGTTAATTGTAAAGTATTTGAACTATCCCTTTAGTTGCTAAAACTACTTGGGACCAAACTCGGAAATAGGTATACAGTTTATAGAGCAACGAAATCCCTTCAGTTAGTATACCATACTATCATTTTTAATTAATTCGAGCGCCTGGCAGCTTTTCAGTGGTGGGTGACTTCGGCACTTTTTCCCACAGATTGGTGACATCCAAGCTGCGGGAAACCTGGCACTACTTTTCCCCCAATTAAAACGCCTGGCAATGTGATATTCGAATTAAATATATCGTCGCTTCGGAGGTAAAGATACTAAAGCGACACTTTGGGCCAAATTGAGTTATATATACCATCGGAATCAGCAAATTTTTCTGCGTCGATCTATCTGGGTTTCAGGACGATCGGAGGACTTTTTTGGCGCTTTAGTCCCTGAAAAATCAGTGAAATTTGGGACACTAATTACTAATCCGACGCTTAAATTGAGTATTTTCTCTTTAGTGCTTTTACCTGTTTTAGTTTCTATACCATGTATATTGTTAAGTCATTTGTAATTTTTCACCGTTAAATACATTTGGCGTTTTAGTACTCTGTGCATATTAAGAAATTTGATTCTTCGTCGCTTTAGTTAATTGTTCCGTTATATTTTGAAGTTTTGGATGCTTTTAGTATTATGGTTAAACTGATAAGAATATATTTAAGTCGTTTGAGTATTTAGTACAAAACAGTTAACATAATTTGTGGTGTATTAGCGTTATTACAACGTATTTTCAACGTATTACAATGATATTTTCATACAAATTGTAGATATTATGCCAAAGCAATCTGGACTTAAATCGTAGGAATTTAAGTTACAATCACTTTACCAAGGATACTATGCGCGGCTGCGGCGAGCTTTTTATCACTTTTCCTGTCCCCCTCCCCCTCGCATTGTTGCGAGTGGTGCGCGCTCGCGCTCGCTTACTGTCAGTCCGTTCCAACCACTGAACGTGTTGCTGCGCGCGCGTCTTTTGTTAATATCAATAAAATAATAGAGCATGTTGGCGACAAAACGTGAAATACCTAAGTGATCGTGATTACTATATGGTGAGAATTATATGGATCGGAAATAGGATCTGATATACAAACATACATACAGTCACGCCTCTTTCCCATAGGGGTAGGCAGAGACTACTTTGTTCCACTTGCTACGATTTTGACATAAATCTTTCGCTTCATCTACATTCATCAATCTCTTCATATATGCTCGTCGGTTCCGAGTACTCTTGACCTGTCATTTTTTCAAAACGTCCGTCTAGCCCTTCCCCTCCCAACGCAACCATTCACAGCCCCATATAGATCTGTTTAGTTAGTCTACTTTCATCCCCTCTCTATGTGACTAAACCAGTTGGTTGCTGTATGCTGAGGTAGTTACCTCAGCATACTTCTTTCTATCCTAGTCACTATATCTTCTTTCACACCAGCACATTTCCTTATCACACTATTCGTTATTCTGTCTTTCAGTGTCACCCCTTCCATATACTTCTTAATGCTGTCATTTCTGCTGCATTATTCTACTTTAAAGAAAGAAAGAAGACACTTTTTCCTTTCATGCTTCTTTTGCCATACCCAACTATCGCTGCCGTACATTAGTGTTGGGACGACCACCCCTCTGTGAACAGCCAGACGCGCCTTGACCATGTTTCCTGCATTCACTCTTCTTTCAATATCACTTTCACACTTTCCATCTTTCGTAAACGCCGAGCCCAGATATACAAACTCTTTTATCTGTTCTACTTTCTCACCCGCAATCATGATCTCCCATTCTGTCATACCATCGTCTTTTTCGAACACCATAATTTTCGTCTTGCTTACATTAACTTTCATAGCTTTCCTTTCCAATGCCCCACATAAAATGTTAGCCATCGTTTGCAACTCCTCCTCCGACGATGCCAACAACACTTGGATGGTTAATTCACTCATTCTTGATCCACAGTCATTCTCTTTCAAATCATTCAGGCACGTATCCATGAATAGGTTGATCAGCCACAATGACGCAACACATCTTTGTCTAACACCTTTTTCGATGCTAAACCATTCAGTGTACGCCCGTTTATCCTCACACAAGCACTAGAATCCTCATAGAGAGATTTTAGTGCTCGTATTAGATTACTATTCACCCCATGCATGGATAACGCTGACTCATTCCTCATCACCCTGTCATACGCCTTCTCTAAGTCAACGAATAAGCTGTATATTTTGTGGCCTTTAGCCATATACTTTTCGGTTATATCACAGAATAAATAATAGTATACACCGCAAGAAAAAGACTTGATCCGTGCATCCCATTCGCCTTCTAAAACCCGCTTGTACATCCCATATTTTCTTATCGGTCTCTTTCATAAGTCTTTCAATTAGTATTTTATTGACTCAGGCGTTACTTTGCGGAGGTCCATTTCAAATTGATTGATTGATTGATTATTGTGGTGATAGGATTAATTAAGTTTGTGGGATTTGTGTGCGTTTTGTGTGGTAGTAGTGGTGAGAGGGCTTGCATGCAAAACGTATATATTTCGCACAAGCTTGGTTATCTTGCACGTAAGTAGCGGAGTAGCAAGGTAAATATTTTGTGTTCATTCTTTCAATTAGTATCTTCGCATACAGTTTGCCGACGACGCTGAGAAGGCTTATTCCGCGGTAATTTTTGCAGTCTAGTTGTGACCCCTTTTCCCTTGTACAGCGGCACAATCACGTCTTTACACCAATCCTCCGGTACCCGACCGTTCGTCCAACACAAGTTGAGAAGGTGGCACAACTGACTAACTAGTAAATACCACGCCTTCACCGGCTCTCAGCATTTCGACCGACACCCTATCATATCCCGCAGACTTTCCTAACTTCATTCTTTTCATAGCGTTCACAATTTCATCCATACCTATATCATTTTCCTGACTTATTTCTTTCATCTCTCCGGCATGAGCCGGTACTTGGACTGATTCTTCTGCTCTTTCAAACAAACTTTCAAAATATTTCCATCTTTTTAGCACACACTCTTCTCCTTTTATAACACTCCCATCCTGGCTTCTGATTTCACTCAGCTTCGAGGCTGTGTTTTTGCCACAGGCTGTCTTTATAGACTTCTTAATATTTGCCCGGAAGTCATCAGCAAGCCTCCTATCAAAACTATCTTTATGTTCTTTCCTCTTCTTCGTCGTCTTTACTAATCCTTTCACTCTTTTGTATTGATCTTTCGCTTTACATACTTCTTCATCCGTCACCTTTTGCATTCTTCGATTAGCCTGTTTCGCTAACCAATCCAACCATGCCTTCTTCTCTTCTAAAATCACCTATTGTATTTCAGCATCCATCTATACGTTCCTCTTCTTTCTCCCTTTTCACCTTTTGCACACCCCGCCCACTTTAGTAGCAACATTCACAACTCCTTCCTTAAATGCCGTCCACACCTTTTCTATCTCACATACCTCATCTACATCCCGAAATCGATCCTTTAATTCATCCTTTTACTTTTCTCTTACATTCTCGTCTTGCAGATTCTCTACTTTTATTCTCTCTAGGACACTTAGTGGGTTCTTTGACCCGGTGCAGCCATCGTTTGAACAGACCACTAATTCGGCATATCACCAGGTGGCGGTCTGTATGGATGCCTACTCCGCGGTATGCGCGAGTGTCCCTGACTTTCATTCTCAATCTTTCATCCACGATCACGAAATCAATCATACTCTTCGCACTTCCATTTTCTCTTGTGTACATATGGATCTTTTTATGTGCAAACATTGTGTTTGTCACACAAAGATTCCACTCCAAACACACTTCAAGTATACTTTTCCCGTTTTCATTCACTCGTTCATCCCCAATCTCACCAAGCACTCTTTCATACCCGTCACGCTTTTTACCTACCCATCCATTAAAATCACGTAGCATGATAATCCCCTCGTTCTCCTTGCATTTAGGTACTCAAAATTTCTCTCACACCATCCCAAAACTTGTCTCTTTCAGTTTTATCTTTTATAGACCCACTCGCTCCGACATCCGTCGGTGCATATGTATACACCGAGAATGAAGATACGAGTGAGTCCAACTTTCAGCCTCACCCAGACAAGCCTGGGACTCACACACTCAAACTCAATCACTTACTCAGCCACTCTTGCGGAAAGTATGACATCAACTCCCTGACAGCCTCGATTGGCACCGGACCAATATGGCCTGTAGGGTTCATGTTCGATGGTGTCACATCCTTTCCGCTTGGTCTCATTCACACACAAAACATCAATATGATCCATCATCTGACACACTTCGTCTATTTTATCCTGCATTCCTCCTCTAACATTCAAAGTAGCGAAGCGGCTCTCCCTAGCCCACTTCTCGCCCCCGTAGTGAACGGGACGTGATGGGTTGCGAACCTCGTCGCCGCCATCCTGGACATCAATTTTATTTATAAATTGAACCACTGAATGGATGTCTGTCCTGGCAGAGCCCCGCATGCCAGGATAAGGCAAGCCTTTGACTGGGATCGCCTTGTCCCCAAGGCTATTTTGGCACTAGTTTTTTGGCATTAGTATATTGTATTTCAAAACATTCAACTTGCAAGTCTACTAAGTATTTGTAATGTTGCATGATTATCATTTAATCAGTGCTTAAGCATTATGCAATTGTAAAATAGTTTGATTTTTGGTGAATAAGCATTAAACACAGTTTGATAAGAAATTGACTAGCGCCATTAAGTAAATTGAAGATATAAAAACTAAGATAAATATCCCGTTAGTCATCTGAAATTATGACATATTAAACCACTTCTTACGTTTAGTCCTTTTACCTTATTGTGTTGTCTCAAAAAGTTGAAGACGAATGACTAAAGCGCCACCTATCTCCTGAACTATTGTACTTAGGTCAAAATTATAGACTTCAGTTCATAGTATGCTAAATTAGCTTTCATACAGTCTTAGAAATTCTAGAATGTGTTCACAAGGAAACGAGTTATGAATTTTTTTCGTTAAAAAAAAACTTTAAATCGCTCTCCTGTAAAGTTGGTCAAATGTCGCTTTAGTATCTTTACCTCCGAAGCGACGATATGATTAGCTATTATATCACACCAAAAAAAGAGCTCTATAAATTGCACACCTGCAATTGCCATGTTGTTGCCCATCCACTCTCACACCCACCGCTGAAAAGCTGCTAGGCGCTCGAATTAATAAATTAATAATAACTAGATGGATTTCGTTGCTCTATAAATTGTATACCTATTTCGGTAGCTATTAGACTAGAAGAAATAATTTGAATAAATAAGTTAAATTTAACTCCGTACTCCTAATAGTACGACGATAGTAAAATGTTCAAAGTACAATCTTTTGTAAAGAAAGGTGAGGTAAAAGTAGGTAGTTTCCGTTTTGTTAACGCCAAGGGATCGCTTCCCTAAAACTCGACTGTATTTTTGAGGCGTAAAGTCAGCCGCGCTGCGCCGGCCGCGCCGCTGCCGGACGTCGCGACGGCTCGCCTGCGCTCATTAAAATTCAAATTGTCACAAAAACCATTAAAAACCGTTAAAGCTAAAAATATGACGTTCCAATCCCATGCAAAAATTGCTTTCGGCTGAAGTACTGTTTGGTTTATGGACTCTTTCCGTTAGTTCGTTTATGGTGATTGCACCATAAACGAATACATATTGATGTAGGTTATGCCTGCCTAGAAGATGTCGAACTAGAACATCACTAGATTGTGATAGTAGTACCTATTTTAAGAGGTTCACTATTATTAATCCAGGTGCATTGGTCTCGTTCTGTTTTTTTTTCCATAATACCTTCTAAAAATCACAAGCGGCTTTCTGATGGCCAAAGAGCAGCCAGCACATTATGGTGTGTTTTTAAGTCGCAACACTCACAACAATAATACTACTGTGAGATTGAACGTCAAATTGGAAATTCAATCGATTATCCTTTTCTTGTTAAGTACTCACGACGACTTACGTCAGTGTTCTGTTTGTTTCAGTAACTTTTCTTCTACTAAATTGTACATCATAGTTCGAAATTCATGGAGCTTTCGGTAGCATTTCCGTGGTCTCGTGAAGAGGCTATAGGTACCTAACAATGAATAGCCAAAGCTTCGCATCACAAGTACCTTAGAATTGGCATCGAGTGACTAGCGGCCGACTGATGTTCAGCCAAATGAAGCCTCTCGCCTTCGCCACAACCCTAATTGCCAATCATCTTACCGTACCTACACGTATGTTATTACCTACTCTAAAGCTCGCACTGCCCGTGAGATGTTAAAAAGATGTTCAGGTTCGTTTCGGGTGAAATCGATTTGTCTCGTAGGTACCTATAGAAACGAACATACACCTTATTGCAGTGCCTTATTGCCAATTATGCCGTATCGTGGGTTCGAATCCGAGCTCTGAGGTTTTCGGAATGTAGGTAGGTAGTTACTTATTCAGGATTTTAATTAAAAATGTACAGAACTCTTTGCTAAAGGAAAACATCTTGATGAAGCATGAGCGGCCCGGATTGAGTAGCCAATCAAATTAGGTAGGTACTCGTAAATGAGTTTTGTATATCTAACTCCCTAGCGCGAAAATGTGCCGGTAAATAGCTTACACGTTGTTTAAGTAGATACCTCGGCACAATACTAGGTTTTTTTTCTGTACTTATACCAAAAACTGGCTTTTAAAGGATATTTTAAGAAGGTTTACGTACACATCCGCGGCATAAACCTGCGTTGTGGAAGGAAACGAGAGGTAAGGCCGCCAGGAACCGACGGGAAGTCGCTAGTACGTCCGGTGTCGGGCTCCGTAGGGCACTCTATATTTTGCTTCATTGTTGTTGCTTATTTACATAAATGATTTATGGGCACTGGTATTCTTAGGCGCAGTGAAAACATTTTGAGCTCGCCCACCTTTCTACACCTGTTTCTGATACCTAGATAGGTATACAATTTTGCCCCGAAAATTTTAACAACCAAATTTCATCTAGTTCATCGAAACAGAATATTCGCGTAACTTATTTAGAACGGTTTATCTTACCTACTGTCTATAAGTTATGTATGTATCGCTATGGCTCGATATTATTCCAATTGGCTGACTAAGGAAATGACAAATGACATAAGAATCTCTTATATTGTTTGACGTTGGTTAATTAAATGGCTTATTGGACAGTAAAGTCAGCAGAAAGCAGGTCTCGAACAATGTTAACTTTGACTTCCAATAAGCCGTTAATAGATGTCAAGTCAGCGCTCATTTTGATCTATACCTACCTATACATATAATAAAGCTGAAGAGGGTTGAAAGTCTACATGAAAGATATTTAAAAAAAAATAGCTGGGGACACTGACAATCGATAACAGAACACGTTCCAACAGTTTTTAGAATTTTTGTCTGTTTGTTTATCTGTTTGTCTGTATATTTGCGAGTGCATCACGTGAAAACGGCTGAAAGGATTTTGATGCAAACTTTACTACTTAATCTGTAGAGAAAATCTCCGGCCAGGTTATTATAGGCTACTTTTTATCCCGGAAAATTGCGTAGTTTCCGTGAGATAGGCATAGGCAGCTGAGCCATTCTCTTAAAAGTTGTACCCCAACTTTTTCTGGGATTTTGTTTCGATCCAGATAGGAGGAAAAAAACGTCTTGAAAATTTTATACATTTTCTAGCCTAAAAATTTCTTTCCATTCCGTTACCGACATACAAATTTGTATAAATGGAAAAGGCAATTTTGGGCCGTTTTTTTCTCCTATCAGGATCGATGTGCTCGTGATTCTGAGTAGGAATCCGAAAGAAACAAAATCCCAGAAAAAAGTTGGGGTACAACTTTTAAGAGAATGGCTCAGCTGCCTAGAGTCGCAACGTAAATAAATATTGCTTTTCTCGAATTTCCCACAGAACAAAATGATGGGATAAAAAATAAGGGAAGTGGGTGCCCATGCAACAAACCGGTTTATTTCGTTGAGGTGGGTAGGTAGTACGAACTCCTTCGTGCTAAAGTACGACTCGCATTTGGTTGGTTTTTGCATATTTTCGATGAGAGAGAAAAAAATTTTGCGCAAATTTCGATTCTGCGCTGACAATGTCGCGGGCAAAAGCGAGTATATAATAATATAACAATTTAACCCCAAAGCAAACTCGGTACAAACTCAGACCTGCTCTCTCGACTTTGTTCATTGACTCAAGTTAGTAAGTTGTAAAGTCGAATACATTAAGGGAAATATATTGCGAGATTGCTCTTTATGATAGCGTCTCTATGGTGTTCTATAAATTAATGGTTCGCGGGGAGCAATGCCAAAAATCTGTGCTCAGAACGGAAACTAAGTTAAACATTATCCTAGACAATTTAAAACACAGTATATTATTTACAAATTGCTCATTTAATAGTAGATGTAAGTATAACTAAGGTATTAGTGTTGAGATTTAGAAAACGATTCTACCTATTAATTTTTGAAGACATCAATTTAATATAATATATAGATTTTCATTACTTGACATAATATTATATTACCTACACTAAATGAATGAATGAACTAAAACTATACATGACTACCTAAGGGTTATTTGGGGGCGAGATATTTATTCACTCAGCTAGATCTCTCTGCTAGACGCATAGAGATTATAGAATATAATAATGAATTGGCAACGCAAGAGAAAGAGCGATACGCGTACCTATGTTACGGCGAGACAGATTAGAAGATAGGTACTATTTGAGGCCGAGGGAACCCAGTGACACCCTTAATTGAAATGAGTATTTAAATGTTTTTTTATTTTCCACGCGTCGACAGTTGTAATTTTTTTTTGGTCTCGTCACAGTAGGCACCTACCTATTTCTGCGCTGATTTAACCTAACGTAATTAGTATGTGTAAAAAGCCGTGGTAGCCTGGTGGTTTGACCTGTGGCCTCTCAAGCAGAGCGTCGTGGGTTGAAATCCCGGGCTCGCACCTCTGAGTTTTTCGGAATTTATGTGCGAAAATTGCATTTGTAATTTGCCATGAGCTTTTCGGTGAAGGAAAACATCGTGAGGAAACCTGCACACATCTGCGAAGAAATTCAATGGTGTGTGTTAAGTTCCCAATCCGCACTGGGCGCGCGTGGGAACTATAGCCCAAAACCCTCCAATACACGGAGGAGGCCTATGCCATGAGGCACGCCGAATTAGACAATTTAATTTAAAAAAAAAAAAAAAAAAAAAAAAACGACAATAACAACAACAACATGTACTTACTGAAATTGTAGCGAATTCGGAATAAAAAGGCTTATAAATATAAATAAAAAATTAGTATGTGTACTAAACCTATGGAACCACGTACTTTAGATATCCAAATTGATTTATTCTGAAATTCTTAATTCCTGCTGCTCAGACCCAGACCGTCAAGGCCTCTGGCTGTAGGAACAAAGGAACTCGGTGATTGGTTTCGTGTGTCTATCCTTCAGTCAATACGGAAACCTTGTACCTAATGAAATGTAGCGTACATAATGTTAAAATGTAAATTACACGTAATTACACATGATATTTTCAAGCATAGTACAAAATACTATTAACCTCCTGAGACGCAGATTTTATTTAATGTCGAAGTCCTGGGCACCCCTTGTACAATATTTTGTACATAATAAATATTAGCTGTCAGTCCTGGGCAAACTTTACATCGTAACTTCAAAATTCGAAGTTTTAGGTGTGATACTATTTTTGCGTGTATGGACGGTATGTAAAGAACGACATGATGTAGATTAAATCGTCCTATCTTTTGTACAAAAAAATGTACACAGGGTCTAAGGTTCAACTCAACTATCACGGATTTTGTTCTAAAAATGACGGCGAGTCATCTTCCGATTATGATTCCGATGAAGATTTTCACAAGAGGCATTTCATCTTAGCTCTCTAGGTTGCCAACGCATCTGCAATCCCTCCAGGGTTGCGGGTATCTATGGGTAGTGGTGATTGCTTACCATCAGGTGACCCTCTTGCTCGTTGGCCTTCCTATTCATATAAAAAAAAAAGAAAGATTCGTCGTTAGTACCATTATCTTGAAAGTCACTATTGTCGTCTTTATATTCGGAATTGTCAAGACATTCCAGGATGTCTTGGTCTTTGAGAACTACAAAAAGTCAGAAAATCATTAAAGAAGTGGAATAAATAAGACTAGTACTTGAGACCTGAAGTGCAAAAATTTGGACAAAAACATTGTGCTGCCAAGCAATTGGGAATGGATGATAATTTTAAAAGTGCTTGGTGATTTTTCTATTGATAGGAATAACCATTCTTAGCTACGGAAAAAAGTTTCAGATTTTTCCGTCGAACCATATATTTTATAAAAATAAAAACATTTTACTCAGTCACTCAGCGGCCCCTATACGGCATTATCAAATTTTAAAAAAAAATCTGCTTGAATTTGTCACTGACGTTGGCAGCACCGCACTCTCGAAGCTAAAACAAGCAACGGCTAAGTGGCGCCATCTGTAGATTGTTGGTTGTACTAAACAACCTATTTGGGATTCCATTAAAATTACCATTAATTTCTCATATAACCTTCAGTAGTGTTTTTGATTCGGAGTAGAAATTACCCAATAATTCAAAAATCTGAGAACAATATATATATTACGGTCATTTCTATTGAAATTCCCCACGCCACTTCCCGGCGCCACTTAGCCGTTGCTTCTTTTAGCTACAAATGCCATCGTGTACCATAGATTCAAGCAGCATTTTTTTTTAATTTGATATGTCATTGGCGTACTGCTTACTGCCGTATAGAGGCCGCCGAGTGACTGAGTAAAATGTTTTTATTTTTATAAAATATATGGCTCGACAGAAAAATCTGAAACTTTTTTCCTTTTTTCCGTAGCTAAGGATAGTTATTCCTATCAATAGAAAAATCACCAAGCACATTTAAAATAATCATCCATTCCCAATTCGGCTAATTAGTTCCAATCTTTTAAATTATTGATTTATTTTATGATTTCGTCTTTTGTGCACATACTGGCTACAAAATTGTAATAAGAAAGACAAAGATTTCCAAGATTTAACTAGATTAAACTCTCCCCTTCGACGCGAAGCCGTCCGTCATGGTCACGCTGTCACTCAAGTGACAAGTAGACATAAAAGTCTAGAAATTAATTCCTAGATTTTTATGTCGGGCTGTATGCAGTATTTTCTTTTCAGTGGCGTAACCTGTGTCAAAATCGTCGCGTCAGTTATGTTGTGGCAACTGACGCTAAGTATTCAATTAATTAATTACATAATTATTAAATGCCCCTGTAACATTGATCTAACTATGTTCATATAAATAATTTGGGACCTGTTTTACACAACTCAACCTAGCTAGTCTGAAACTAGGCAAAGCTGTCATAAATAAACACTTGGATTTAATTACGAGTAGTAGCGGAGTAGCAAGGTAAATGTTTGATGTTCATTCAAATGGTCCTCCGCAAATTAACGAGAGTAAAAGATTTGATTCAATCCTCCTTTGAGCCTGAAACAGTTGAGCAGCTGGGCTGAGGCTGAGCGTTGCAGTCTTCACAAATAGTCTAAGAGCTAGCTACCGAAATAGGTAGGTATACAATTTTATAGAGCAACGAAATCCCTCTAGTAACTAGTAGTTAGTATGCCATACCGTGGCATTATATCCGTGGGTGCGCAGATCCCCTCCACGTGACTCGTCATCGTTAGACTTACGTGCCGGCACCTACACTTGCACTTTACCAGTGCCAATAAAATGATGGATTGATAGATTATTTTAGCTGATTAATTGATTATTCAGTGTGTATAATTATTATGTACGTCCTTTTCAAAATTATAAATAGGAGAATTTCAAATCATATCAGTAATATCACACGCTGCCTTTTGCGCTTCCGCACGGCATCTGCCTATATGCGCCCTCTATGTTTCTGTTTCTCAACTAATTCGAAATGAAATAACAGTTACACCAACACTGAGGTTCGAAAGTCAGACAGAAACAGAAAAAGTTAAATCTTGGCAGCAAGCTTGACAGTGACAGTGCTGTGCTGAGCTGGCAACACTCGTGACCGGAAACCGGATAAGGATTGAGCGAGATCGAAATCGCGCCATCGCCATTCATTCACGTCACATACCTACTTTGTGTACCGCGTACTACGGGATAATGTTACAGCCTCAGTGCGCCAAATAATAATAAACTTAAACAGCGATAGCGCTAAAGATAAACAATGTAAATGCGACGGTCTGGCGGGGATTTAGTGATCTAACGAGAGCAAAGCAAACGACGAGCGTTGTTGTTTGTTAGTCGTGCACCGCCATCGAATGAGTCTTTGTTTGTCATCATAATCAATAAATACGGAAATCAATATCATATTGTACCACTCATTTTTATTGTACTCTAAATGACCGCAGACCTAAAAATGCCGTTTTCACAAATTCCACAGTCGTGTGATACTTTTGTTGTGGTTCCGCCGTACACAAAGAATGGAGATATAATTTTTGGTAAAAATTCAGACAGACCTCGTCATGAAGTTCAGGAGGTCGTATCCTTTCCTGGAGGTCTCCGAGAAGGGCCGTTGAAGGTAACAAAACACTATCTGTTTAGTAAATAAGATAACAATAGCAATTTAAATGGGTATGTATGTTAAATATTGTTATTTGCATAGTGCACATACATTGAAATTGAAGAAAATCCTGAACCAATTAATGGCGTGATATTGAGTAAGCCGGCTTGGATGTGGGGGGCCGAGATGGGAGCTAACGACAAGAATGTGGTGATAGGCAATGAAGCAGTTTGGACCAAGGGCCCTGGAGATGCCAAAGAGAAGCGCTTATTGGGAATGGATTTAGTGCGGTAAAACAAAAACTTGAATTTGTCTTAATTACTTTACTTTACACAAAATGTTGTTGTTGAAAAATTATTCAGTAAAAATCATAAAACTTATTTAACTAATTGACTCATAAATTTCATAAGAAATACCACAGCTATTTTTCATCAGATATAATTAATTTGGCAAGAACTAGCTGTTGCCCGTAACTTCATCCATTAAATATAGCCTAATCACTCACAAATAATGTTGCTTTCTATTGGTAAAAGAATTTTCAAAATCGGTTCAGTAGATCCCAAGATTACCCCCTGCAACCTCACTAACTTTACCTCTTGGTAATATTAGTACAGATGTATTTTTCATTTGAACAAGACTTTCATAGCCATACAATTACAATATTTGCAGTAGTCTTCATCTTTCTTCCAGCTTGGGCTTGGAACGAGGCAATACTGCAGAAGAAGCCATGGGTGTCATAACATATCTTCTCGAGAAGTATGGCCAGGGAGGTCCGTGTTCTGAACATGACAAAAGTCTTTTCTACCACAACTCGTTTTTAATTGCCGATCCAACAGTGGCTTGGGTATTGGAAACCAGTGGTAATTTGTGGGCGGCAGAAAAAGTTATGCAGTACAGAAACATTTCAAATGGTCTGACTATTACTACAAAGATTGATAAAAAATCAGAGGGGCTGAAAGAGAAGGCCAAGGAGTTAGGCCTATGGAGTGGTCAGGTATTTAGTCTTGTATTATGCTATGATAGCCAAACTAGCCAAAGTATTATAGTTATAGTTTAATTGAGACTGGAAATTGGAGTTGGAATATCATCTTTTTAAAGTAATTAAAGTAATATCCCTTGTAGGGATAAGTTCGCCTTTGTACATTTGTGTTGTCCTGTATTTACCTTTTTCATGTGTTTTATGTACAATAAAGAGTTATACATACATACAATATCATCTTTTAGGGTGACTTCAACTTCATGAAGTGTTTTTCATCTGGTGGGGATCTAAACAGGCAGCTGGATGGTGAGGCTCTTCTGAGGAATGGCTGTACTCAGTCAAAATTTGTCATTCAGGACATGTTTTACATCTTGCGCCACAAGAAGAGCCGAATCTGCCGAGGTTGTGATGATGGATTTCCAACTCAAGGGAGTCAGGTAAGGATTATAATTAACACAACTTCTGTCACACAGAGGACAGAGGTGACCAGAATTTAATTTTAAGTGCACAAGGTAAAATATTAAATTGTTGTAATTTCAATTTACAGGTTTCCATATTGAAGCAGAATGGCACAAGTGTCCATTGGTTCACAGCAACCCCTGATCCAAGCCTTTCTCTCTTTAAACCCTTCATCTTCACTCCAACTGCTATCACTTCAAGCTATACTCGGAGCCATGATGGGGTAATATTGTTATTTCTTTTTTAGTTGGTTGTTGATTAACCAATAACAAATTCGCTAAAATAGCTAGTTATATTCTTTATATTGTCTGATTTGATTCACTAGTGAGGCAAAATAATTTAGGAAAAGCTGTTTTGTTTATTCAAAAATAGAATGTTTCCTTGAAGTAAAACAAGCTAACACATAAAGATTTAAAGTAGTCTTCTTCCAGTGCTTTTATTTTTTCCACTGTATATTAATCGCAATCAAATTAAGTAACTAAAATTATTAAAGTTCCAAACACCTTTTTTCTTTTTCCAGCCATATTAACTAATTTAACTGTCGATTAAATCAATTGAATTTAGAAACACCTTTTTTCACTATCAAAGAAACCATTGATTATAAAAACATATAAATAATTATTTACCTATTTTTTTCAGCCAAAGCGGGAACATGATTTGTACAAGTTGCACGCCGATCATGTCATAAAGGGCAGAAACAGTGAACAGGTCTCCACAGCACTGCAAATGCTAGAAGCGGAGTGCGTTCAAAAAATGGAATCGCTTCAGAGACATTCCGCAAGTGATGAAACCCTGAAAATAGACGCTATAATGGAAGACTATGTTATGAAGGAAGTTAAACTGTATATAAATGATCGCCAAAGCGACGACTAAATGATGATCTAGGACCATACAAAAGCTTATGAAGCCAAAAATATAGCATTAGGATTACATAGTTACCATGTTTTATTTGATTATTATTGTTGTTGTATTATTTGTAAGGATAAAATCGTACTCACTGTGAATACATTGTATTTTGATTTATTTCTGAATTTTTAAACCCGACGTCGCCATCTTATTCAAAGTAGGACGACAAAGGGAACCGAACCGAGAGCGGTTAGGCGGGTAATACGCCTGCCGCCCGCACCTCTCTCGGCCCCCTTTGTCGCCTACCCCGCGCCCCTGTGCCGCGCGGGCGAGGACTCGGTTAAGCGGTCGGTCTATAACAAAAATCGGCCAACGACAGTCCGCGTCATAACATACAAGGTGGTCAAAAAGTTCTATGGTTTCGATTTGAATGCTTCAAACTATATGACGCGGACTCTTCATGAGGGTAAAATCAGTATGTCTATAGACTCCAGGTGTTCGCTAATACGCCCTTCGTGGGTCATCCTCTATATATTTATTTGTTTTGTTGGGTACTTATTTAAAAACAATGTTAAAATGCTACAAAATTATCGTTTGAAATTAACTATGATCACAGAGTTGGGCGTTATCTAGATAACTTCTTATCTAGATATTTTTTTGAATAAAATCATTTGAAATAATTGAACTATTCGAAGATAATGTCAATCCCTACTATATATAATATTATAAATGCGAAAGTAACTCTGTCTGTCGGTCTGTCTGTCTGTTACCTTTTCACGCCAAAACCGCTAGACCAATTTAGTTGAAATTTGGTGTACAGATAGTGTGAGTTTCGGGGAAGGACATAGGATAGTTTTTATCCCAAAAAAGTGCATAGTTCTCGCGGGATAGCGATAAGCGACTTCTGCACAGACTCCGTCGCGGGCAACAGCTAGTAACAAATAACGCGTTGTCAACAATCTTTTATTTAAATAAATTATCTAAATGAAAATAACTGGCATGTAAAAATTTAAGTCAAACCATCACAACCGACATTCATATTTTACTTAAGCCCGACTAATTTATCTAGATGAAAATAAGGATCATCTAGAAAAATTCACAACAACAAATGACGGATTATTTAGATACTAGCTGTTGCCCGCGACTTCGTCTGCAAAGAATTCGTTTTAATCTTTATCCCGCTGGAACTTTCCGGGATAAAAAGTAGCCTATTTTTTTTATTTTTTTATAGGAATAGGAAGGCAAACGAGCAAGTGGGTGACTGACCTAACCTGTGGGGCACCTATGTGCTAGTCCAGACTTCTCTATGTGTCGTTTTGCAGTGGGGCCGTTCTGGCGTGATGGAGTAACAAACAAACATCTACCCATCCATCCAAACTTTCGCATTTATAATATTAGTTAGATTTCAAATAACTAATAATTTGGTTATCATCCCGGTTATTCGCAATGATTTTTTTTTTTCCAACTCTGAATATGATTTAGAGCTAGCCTATAATTTTCTATCACTGTTCTTCTTATCACAAATTCAACAACAAGATGTGCTTTCATAATCGACCCCGTTCCTAGAAAAGTTATGGTCAGTGACTTTATAAGAGCGGCCGTTATTGGGTACCTATTAACCTTATGTTGAACTATTAAATTAAATATCAAAATAATGAATACTTCAAAGAGTGAAGGTTCTTTATTTCCATGTACTTATACAACTTAGTCTGAAGTATCACATGAATTCGTAAAATTAGGGAAAGATAAATATTTAAGCTACCTAATGCAATAGTTTTACAAATAAACGGCAACTTGTACACTTAAACATACCACATTCTTTGAGATTTAATAAATGCCATATTATTATTATTATCTACACTAATTTTGTTTACACTTTTTTTCTCAATACATAATTGCAACACAAAACCAACGAACAACAAAAATATAAAAATACCCTATTAGTCTCGTCACTATTATAATCGAAGACTGTCTTAAATAAAATAAAAACATTACATTTTAAGTCGTACTTACATTAAAAGGGTTTTTATAATTAAGTCACTGTTCAAATGCGTCGATGCATATCAAACTTTTCAAAAATTATGCCCCCTTATTAAAAAAACGGGCACCCATGATTTTATATTTTATGTGCATAAAAGCTTAGAAACTAAGCTTTAATGCCAAAAAATCTGAAAAACCATAGGTGCCCGATTTTTTTGCAAGGGGGTGTACAGTATTTTGAGCTTTATCCGTTATATGGTAAAAAACATTGGGGTACATTTAGCATGGTTTAACTTAGGCGACGTTGATATGCGTCGGTGCAGTTTGTTGTAATGAATTATGATCAGATTTATTGTTTTTTTAAATGATATGCAATGTTCTCCGTCCTGCTTAGGTTTCATAAAACGTATTAGACCATTTTAAAAAGATGCCTTTCAGCCACACCGCTGGAAAGGCGCGGCGTTCGCTTGACGTGAGAATACAACGTTAATATCACGACAGTATTTGGGCAGAATGTACCATCTTCACTACAAGCAGACGCCACGCCCGCAGTTTGACAAAGGCTTAATACTTAAATGTGGCGCTTGGAGTACACAAAAATAGGTACGACAATTTACTACAAGTTCTTACATTATTCAAATATTAATAATAATGAGATCCTTATTATTTATAAAAACAAGTGGCCTGTTCATCCGAAAAAGGTTCGCATACATGTGTACCTAAGCATTTCATATGTGGAGCTAACACGACTTCAAGTATGTAGTTAAACTGTTCCACTTCACTGCGCTTATTGCTACTACCTATCATTCTATGTACAATCATGTAGACCGTGCGCAGTAATGATATTTCGCTGTAAGTATGGATGTGTATAGTAATCAACTTTTATCAATTACCCGACCAATCGAATAACACGTTCGGTGCACGTATAAAAGTTTCAATCGTGAACTTCGTCATTAATACCAATATTAATACACTCAATTATTAACTAGACCTTAAACTTTTTTTTAAGAAACGTATAATGCCATAGCTGGACATATTGCGATGAGGTTCTATAAAGGGCCATTGTTCAAGTTGGTTGACTGTACAGTCAGCGTCATATAGTATGGAACATCTAAAGTAACCAAAAAGTTCCGACACACGTGGTATGGTGCCGTTCTATGGTGTACCGAACTATTTGGCAGACTTGGATGCTTCAAACTATATGACGGTGACTGTACTCGCTGGAGCAGTAGTAAAAGCTAAGACTAGAGTACTGATAGTAAACCTAGTCAGCCACAAGCACACCAGTCACTACATTATTCAATTAAATAAGTATACCTATTTACATTAATCGCTTGGTTTTTTAAGGTGCATTCAGATATTTCCGACCCGATTTCATCCGAGCGTTTTTGTCCTTAGTTATTATATTTTTGTTATTACTTCAAAGTACTTTTTATTAACAACTTACTAGCTGGCGCCCGTGACTTCGCGCGGCTTTTACTTTAAGGAGAACGAAGAACGATAATATATTTTCTTCTTAGCGTCCGTATTTCATCAAACAAAGTTGTTGCCTCAGCTTCAGGCTACGCTTAATGTAAGTTTGGAAACGTCATGAGATCAAGTTCAGGAATTTCCGACATTAGCATCAACAAACAGACTGACTATTCATTTTTTTTTATTATAGTTTTCCTCGGCATAAGTCAGTCTTCTCTACTGTTTTAGTATAATGCGCAGAAGTTAGATAGATAACCCTAACTAATAGTATGTTTGTTTTGTTTGTTTGTTAGTCCTTTTTCCACGAAGGAACGGAGCATCCGTTCAGTGATTTCTATTGCCGGCTTGCTATTGTGAAATGCTTATGGTAGGTAGGTACACGCAAAAGTCGCGGGTAAAAGCTAGTTGCACGATATAACTAAAAACGATGTCGTATTGATTAAGAGCGAGTACACAATAGGCGCTTTAAAACGCCTATTGTGTACTCGGTACTCGCTCTAAATGAAGTAGGAATTTGAAATGCAACTTTTTGGCATAAGGGAAATCACGAACGATTTTAGTTCCAATTTCGGAATTAACCTAAAATGCACCTTAATCTATTTTCTTAAATCTCAATTATTATACAACAGTGTCGTATTTCTGATGAAATTACTACAAGTTATTATTGAAGGCCTATGATTTTACACTTGCTATGGCAAACGACCGTTATACTTAAGTGTTTGATCGGGTACAAAAGTATAATATTCCATGAGCAGCGTGGCAACGGCACTATCCCAGCCGCGGAACGCTCGACCAATATAAGTAAGTCCGCATTTATGAAACTAATATGTATTGCGTAGCTGCTGCCCATGGATTATCCAGACAGATATTAATTTTACAGTTTGTTGTCTTAGCATGGTATTACTACTACTTTTGTTAATTTCAAGGATTGCCAAGCCATACTTATGAATTACTTATTAACGACTGCTCTGTACAATAATCTGATAAGTTAAATACGTGAACTTTAGGCATCTTTCTCAAGCTGCGGATCAATTGAAATAACATACATCATAAAATTCAAGTAGGATGAAAAGAGAGTACAAAAATAGCCACATGTTTGTTTTTCCATAGTTTAAAACGAAATATAGTCGTATTAAAACGGCAGAAGTAATTTGTACACTAAATATTTTGTGGCCTTGATGATTTCACATCATACACACTACAACATAATATTAAATTTAGTCAATCAAAAACCATTTATAAATTCTATATTTAATTACATCACTACGATACTAAATTATTACATGTCGACCAATAGGATCATTCAGCATAAAGCATCGTTAACTAAAACCAATATTATATACAAACAATTAATTAAATACACAGAAATCTTGCAGTAGGTAGCAACATTTACATAAAAAGCCTTACATTGATATTCATTTAAAATGGCGACCATGACATACTTAATAGTTTCTAAAACCAATAAAATATATTCGTAGTAACAAATTAAAATAACATTAAAAATTTCATTTTTAATACAAGCTTTTTTGCTGGCGTTAGTGTATTAATGTACCTATTGTCGTCGGACCTGTACAGCACACGTGCCTACTATATTAAATTCGAAGTTGATCCGACCACAGGAAGGGGATCAAAATTCAATTACAAGAATTGAAGTAAACAATATATAAACAATATATATATGGAGTTAGGTTAAGCGTTTTTGTCCAAGATGTCATTTTTAACATAAGCTGTTTTCCTGATAGTGTTTGACAGGCTATTAAATTGACATATCAAATTTCATGTATTCGACCCCTGGAAGTGGGTCAAAACAATGTCAAGAAATACAAGAAGTGAAGTTTAATAAGAGCTTGTAAAAACAGTTAAACACCACAAAGTTAACAAACGCATTTGAAACATTTCACTATATATTTTTAATTCATCAATTTCTAAGGCCAAAACGCTCCTAATTGCTGCCACTTCAAACCTAAGAATTGTGAAAACGAATTGTCATTTCTTGCCCTCGGTCTTTTAGCTTGGTTACATTATAAAATAATTATACCATATCATGACATCACAATAAAATACCATAACAATATTTTAACCAAACTGCCTTCAAAGAATTTAAAACGAAACGCGGTGTCCTTATCGTAACGAATATAAAATACACACTCATACTCGTACAGTCTAATAAGTCACATTAGTGAAACTAGATAAGAAGACCGAATGACTTAACATAAATCTATTCCGACGTTTGGAGCCATTTGCTGGTCTCTCAGCAACGGGAAGACTGAGACATAATAGGTGTACGACAATAAAGAGTACGTCACTGGCATGAGAGAGTAACTAACGTCACGTGCTGGAATATGGCAACATGAAATGTGAAAATATAAAATATATGAAAAAATTCAGTTTCTTTTTCATCCGTTTAGTTTTTCACTCTTTATCTTTCGAGGTTTGGAGCAGCGTGTAAAATTTGGATAAATTTCGTTATTTGTGGTAGAATGGCCTTTATACGTACTTACTACTGTCATTGCTTGAATTTTTAAAATAAAATAAATTCTGCAAGGCAAGACGACAATCAGCAGAATTTTTTCTTTCTTCTCAAAATAAAACTTAGGTATACTTATCGGAGATTTACTTTTCAGTGTAACTTTCAGCGGTTAGTATAATGTTTACTAAAAATATGCCTCTAATTAATTGCGACATATTATATGTAAAATATAACATATATTTTGGTTATTTTTAGAATGCATAGTCTACTGGTTATTGTTATCTAATTAGTCAAGTGATTGGGTTTCCTAACATCATCAATTCAAAAGGATGGTAGTATAGCTAATATACATTTATACAATTAGGTAGATACATAAACTCTATGTCATGTTAATATTTTGTGTTTTAGACTCCACAGCTTAAGAGTTAGTCAGAAAATAATCATCGAGGTTGGTATTAAATTGCATATTATGTTAATTTATTTTATTACTATATTTTGAAGTCACTATTACTAATTACAGAAAAAAATATAATCTATCTAGTCTGCCTTTCTGTACTTCAAATGAGATAAATACATACATACATAAACCACGTCGATGAGAAATATTTACAAAATTTAAGATTGCCATCTTTACAATTAACATGATAAGTTAACGAGTCACATTGCGTGCATAATATTATTGGAAGTCTATAGATAAGAGTTCAAAATTCTATTTTAATCACATAACGTTATTTTAAAAATGAAAATCAACACGATAAGTATGTACACACTGAAAAAATATGAAATTCAAAAATAACTATTTATTTTTAATACCATTGTCAATGTCAAATAAAATGAAATTATTTAAACGATATTGCTATTACATAGATATGTCAAATTAATAAGGTATAGATAGTCTGGCAGATAAATCACTGCAGCCAGATGACACTTTCAGTGTTGTCAGTTTTTGGCGAATATTAAATAGTTAATGTGACTTATTTATTTATTTAAAAATACAAGGATAGGCTTACAGTTAAGACCAACACACCTAACCTGTTAATTACAAAACACAAATAGTATTACTTTAGATAAAAGTGCTCCCCAACCATCAGCGAACACGTCAGCATCTTGGATCTCAGATAGAAAGGCATTAAGTAGCGCTATCGCCGGCCGTCGGACAGTTAGTGAGTGAATGAAAGAATGAACGATGTAATGAAATTAATTTGCGTCATTTATGTTGAAATATAGAATTTTCAAACCGTATTTTAATAAAATGATTTGTTCAATAAGATTGTTTGTATGTTTTCTAGTTGTAGTAGTGTAAGAGCGCGATTTGGAAATGTGCGGAAGCATGTCAAATCAGTTACCAGTTTTCAACCCATTCCCCATTTTGCCATAAATAAAACAGCAATTATCACAATAATATTTTTTTTCTACCTCTGTACTTTACTTAAAAACTTAAATTATTCCGAATCAGCGGACCAAGCCATTTAAGTTTCGAGTTGGGTTGGTTGGTATGCGGAGTGGAAATGGAAAAGTCGTTTATTTGAAATATACTAAACTATTATAAGAATGTGACATTCATAAAATATTTCGTTCTTTCAATAATCAAATCATTCATTACGTGACCTGAGTCGAGCACTAGTAAAATATTATAAATGTGGTATCATTATTTCGTAAAATGACATTTGGAAGTGTCATCAGGCTGCAGTGATTTATCTGCCAGACTACAATCATTTATTTTAAGTTAAGTAGGGAAATCCATGCATTTAAAAAATATGACAAGGTAAAAGCAGTAAAACCGAAGCTTTTATAGGCTCCAAAATTAAACTTCGGTTTTTGGACTGTAATACACTTCATACACAAAAAACATTATTGCTTTGAGAATAAATGGAAGGGGGCCATTCAATTCAAGTATTATCAAAATCACATCACATTTTATTTTTAATTATTAAAATTATTGCTTCTCAATTATTAAGCTAGCCGCTAGTCAAATAGTGTAAAAATGACTGAGACTACTATTTTACATTTGAACTAAATTATTTTGTAAGCTAGAACACATTGGATTCAATTAATACCGGATTGGTTCCACTCGATACCACGAACGTAGCATTAACTCCGATAAAAGGTAGCGAAAGAGTAGGTTGGCTACCACCGTCACCAAAGGCGTCATTGACCGCAACAGCCGCGTAAAATAGCAAATGGAAAATTGTCATCAAATGGAAAATTGACATTAAATGTTTCAAATCTCATTATTAATTTAAAATAAACCTTAAAATAATCACTCAGGTCTGCCACCTTCACCTTCATTATCTCATAGCTACGTCAGTAATGCGGCAATCGAATCATTAGAGTGGCCATGCTGTTGTTTCATGAACCGAAGCTCCTACGAAGGCAGTTGGTCAAACAACAAATCAAATATGTATGTGTCCACCCATACTAATGTATGGCTTAAGTCTATCACTCTATTATTAATTCAATGAACAGTATGCGTTGTATGTTGTATAACATCATAATACGTACCAATAACTACTATGATAATGATAATATTAACGTCGATCAAGGTAAAATTACATCATTTGAAATGTTTTCAGAGTAATACTGAGACAGAACTTTGTACAATTGATTCAATAGTGAAGTAAAAATAAAAAATTACATATGTATATTTTTTGGAGCGCACCAGCTAGTTGCAATACTATATTACAGATTTACTCATATGTTCTGCAACCTAATATTTACAAAGTATATTCAGTCCAGTCCGAAATCATCACGTGACCCATTTCGGTACAATAATAATCGTTATAGAACGCTTCTGTTGAACACGACTGCAAATTAACGTTGCCCAGCTATGGTGTTTAATACATACTTTTAATGTCTGAATAAATCTGTTAATTCGCAGCGGTATGTTCATAACTCAAACCAAGCTACAGTCCATTTAATATTAAAGAGCTAATTAGATAATTATTGTACCCAAAGACCTTTTTTACAAAGAGATTTGCTGAGCTCACGCTTCGGAGCACAGTTCGCAGTTATCTTTCTTACACACGTCCGCCGTAGTGTTCTGACCAAACCGTGCCACTGCCACTGCTACATGTTGTATGTCCACAGTGCGACTCCTCTATACACGTATGCATTAATAATAGAACCAGCAACACTACCTCAATAGTCTGACACTTTAATGTAATGTTTTGGATCTTTTAGATCTCTTCAAAGCCTTAGAAGTTCTCACCCAAGGTAACATGAAGTCCCTGAAAACAAGCAGAAAAAAATTGTATCAATGAATATCTGTGTCCATCAGTGAGAAGTAATATAGGCTAAAGATTATGATGAATAAATATTTCCTAAGGACCCATCAAAAAGAGTGCATTTAATGCAGGCATAGAAATACGAACAGTATTTGTAAGATAAATCTGTATAGTCAACCAAAAAAAACCAAAAGGACTGACTGTCACATTGACTTATACGATTAAGTGGAAACAAGCTTGGATGTTTTAAGTCGTTAAATTGAAATTACAAAATTGTGGTGCAGGCATATTTTGGTTCACTATACAGTTCAGTTCTCTTAATATTATGTACAGCCAACTATGGCAACTGAAAATCTCCGTAATTAGACCACTATCCATTCTTCTTAGCACATAACCCCGTTATGAACCATTTGTTATAGAGCATAGGATTAGTTAGGTCTGTATAGTTGGCTAAGGAATTCGTTTAACAATCAAATTATGAAGTCGGGCATAATGTGTGTGATCTCTATGAAGCTACCCCATTTGTCAGTAGTAGTATTGTGTAAGTATAAGACAATACTTGTATACTAACGCAGCAGGTATGGCCGGCAGTATCTCTCCGAAGGCCATGACGGGCAGGGTGTCCGTGATCTCTATGAACCGCAAGTCTCGCTGCGTGTGCGGCCATATTGTGAAGACGGCGGGCGGCGCGTGGGCGGGCGACGCGCCGCCGCCCCACGGGTCGCGCTGCCGCTGCCGCAGCCGCTCAACGTGCCGCTGCTCGCGTATACGGCGCATGTGCCACCTGTAATAGTACACAAAATTTTACACATCTTCAAGGAGACACAACTGCACGTGCACGGACACCACGTGGGTCCATTGGTAATTTCGTGCGTAGCGTGTGCGTGCACTGCTGTGGAAACGGCCGCCTAACTATATTTTGATTAATATGTAACCACGTGCGTTGCGTGACCGAGCACTGCAATGGGGAGTCGCCTTTATTTTAATAATGCAATGAAAAAAGCGAGTTATGGTTTCAAAAAGCTAGAATGCGGCCAAAATAAATAATTATAATAAATAAAATAAAAAATAGTTTCAATTTGCATTTAGAACGCTAACACGTTGTCCCTAATTACGGTCTGTTTCAATAAGAAAGGGTTGTGTGACAGATCCATAGAATGTAACCGTTAGCGTTCACAAAAGTTTTGACTGCAAAATAAATACTAAATTTAATTAATAAGAAATAAATCAATACTTGGTACTGAGCATTAATAACGTTCTAAAAAGAATCACGGCGATGTTTTTTGCATTTACATAATTTTCACGTACAAATTTTCAATATATGTCACTATTCACGAGACGTTGCTAGGTTACGTTCTATGGTCATTTGAACTAGAGAGGTGACCATGTATAATTGGGTAATCGGTTAAAATCGCGTGTAATCGAAAATCCAAAGACAACCTACAAAAATATGAAGTGAGTATTTTACATTATTTCACACACAATACCAATGGATTTTATTGGTAATAAATAGATTCCTTAGAACTTCAATTACATTATGAAGTTAAATAATATTTTATACAACCTATTTTGTTGAAAAAAAACACAACTTGGCAAAAAGCGTAAAATAGGAATTATAATTATTACATCTTAGGAGATTGATTTGAGTATCATTAAATAATAAATATCGAAATAGCATTTATGTAATAAATTAATATGCAGTCGTTATTTTTATGGAATTGATTGTTATCAGTACTAAGATATAATCGATAATCGTTTTATGTGAAAGGTGTCACAAAGAAGCCTCACCTCTAGATTTGTATTGTTAATGTCACATACAACCCTTCCTTATTGAAACCGAGTGTAAAAAGCCAGCGAGAAAAAGTAGTATTGTTTGCTAAATATGTATAAAGTAGGTATGTTTAGTAGCCAAAAGCCAAACGTATCCCATACAACATAACCGTATGTTTGATCTTCTTTGAATATATTCTGAATATATTAGATGTATCTGACGCTGGCTGTACCTTTGTTTGTTATTTGCGCTAGTACACACAAAATAGATAATATAGAACTAATTACCGAAGTTGCCGCCTTTCCTCAGCTTCTAATTTCTGATGCCGTTTTTCAAAAACCTTATCATCAAGATTTTCTGTACCCTCTAACGTGTAGCAGCTGGTATAAGGCTTTTCCCGCCATCTAGGTACCTGAAAAAAACAATCGTGCATTTTTATTTACTTAAAGTAATATAATTTCAATGCTCTAACTCACGTCGCATTCTGTTTACACTTAACTTAAAAAAAAAAAACAATTTACCTCTACTGTGGAGACCTTGCTGTCAGCAGGTGGATCTACATCTTCAGGCTTCACTTCTGGGTCCAAGCCAAGGTACCAAGATATATCGGGATCACCCACCAGAGTATGGTACGGCTTTTTGGTCACCATACCCGGTAACGGCGATTTTTTGCCGCGACAAGCAGCTAAAATGGAAGAGAAAATCTGTTGACCTAACATTATTTGATAAAAGACTGGCTATTCATCTTTTTAGTTGTAGTCAACATTTATTTATATTTTGAGGGTAAATCTGAAACTCATAGGAATAGGAATATATTCAAAGGAGTTGTTTACTCTTTTGCTATTCAAATATCGGGAGGGTACATATATAAACGATGCCCCAAGCATTGTACTATAAGATAATTTTATATCTACCTACTTTTACTTGTATTATAGTCTCGGAATAACAACATTATGTATGTATGTATGTATGTAAACTCTTTATTGTGCAAAATAAACAAGACAAATACAATTGACAAACAATGAGATACATGCACAAAGGCGGACTTATCCCTTTAAGGGATCTCACACACACATACAACACACATAACATTACATAAACATACATTACATAAATTATATAAATACATACAAACATACATTATATAAATTATGTCAATTTTTGCAGTAATACAAAATTCTGCCAGCGTCTTTTCTTAAAAAATAGTGAATAATAGACAGAAAGCTTACATTTTCCTTTAATTAGCTTTGGTTTAGGCGCAAGTATCGCGGGTCCTTTTTGGGGCACGTCTCGCTTTGTTTTTAAGAGGCCTGTGGAGAGAGCTCGCTTCCTGCCGCGCTTGCTGTCGCCTCCGCGTTTATTAGCTGCAGCTTCCTCCTAAAACATTGCAACTGTTAAACTCCGGTACATGATCTAAGTAATTTTTGATTCAATTACCAAATTCGCCGAGCTTTTACAGTAAACAGATTCGCGTAACGGTGAGCGGAATTCATACACAATGCGGTCTGTCATGCGATCGCCGCGCATTTAGATTTCAGATTGGGCTCAGCTTAAACCTATTAGTTTAAAACAACGAGTCGGAAGACAACGGCAAGTAAATTGGAATAGATACATACCACTGAGGTGTTTGGCCCCACAAGGCTCGTCGTTCGCGCTGCACGTCTTTTAGACTTATCCGCAGCACTTTTGTCCGTGGAAGCGGCAGAACTATATTCTATAGGAGTTAAACTGTCCAAATTTAAAGGAGACTCTGATGAAAATAAATCTTGAAATTCAACAGCATCCAGGGAAGGCAAAATGTTGGTGGCCAAATTGTTCGAGTTTTCGCCGTACGAGAAATCACACAAACTCGTCTCATTGCCAGGCTTGTTAGGGTTGTACATCCGCCAGTCAATCTCAGGCTCTGTTTTAACTATGTCTAAGTCGGGCTCGACAACAATAAGCGTTTTAGGAGATGTTTCATTCTTTATTTCGGAAGGGTGCATGTACGTAGTATTGGTCAGGTTGTACCTGTCCAATTTGATTCTGGTGGGGGCCTTGTTGGTGTCGGCGAGCGGGGCCGGCACGTCGTAGATGCGACGGCCGGCGGTGGTGCCCTCGGCTGCCGTCTCCGTACAGACCTTCATCCTTCCATGGTTAGTCTTCTGCAGCATCAGTTTGGGAATGGGCGACTGCTCGCGCATGTCCGCCTCGCCGAGCTGGTACGGGTCTTCCCCCGTGGGCGTCGTGTCTATCAACTGCAGCCGGTCCGAAAGAGAGCCAGTGAATTGACTTGTTCTCTTGAAATTACTTTTGGATTTGCCATATGTGTTTATCATTTTTGATTTCTTATTTACACTAAAAGTACGTTCAAACCCTTTGTCGTCTTCTAACACTTTTGCTGAAAAATATTAAGAAATTAATTTATGAAAAATGTTCTTTGGACATTAGTTGCAGTGGTACTTACCACTTTCTAGCGGTTCGACCTTCGCTCCAGGACTTTTAGACATCCGATTTAAACTACTAATGCTAGAAGTAGTCCTTCTTCTATTCCTCTGTATTCTTTGGATGACCTGGTTCCCACTATGGAATATTATGGAGTTTAAAAGCCTTCTTTCATTTAACTTATAAATATAAATAAATAATAAGCACAAGCAGTTCATCTTAGGCCTCATATTCAGGATCGTCCATGCACATCCATCTAATAGAAACAATGTTACAGGTTAGAATGCTAAGTACTTTCATTCTTCATATTTTTAACTCACGAATTTACTTAGTATTAACATAGAGATGGTCGTGCAAACGGACACTGGCTTGTCAATAGTAAGTTTAACGTTTTTTGTACTTTATTTAAATTTCAAGCAATGCGAATATAACAACAGAAGTTCAGGATCACGCAGACAATATCTACCTATTGGATGTCACCGTGTACAGTGGTTCAGGCCGGTTTTCAGTCTTTATTTCTTTCTTGACGAAGGAACGCTTATTTTCAATCATCGTGAAGTTTTCGCAATTTATATTGGCATCCAAAATCGTAGGTACTCCTATATTATCTGGTAAATAGCTAATCACATCTGTAAAAAGGGTTAGTTAACCTAAGAAATGTTTCAAATAAAATAAACTATACAAAGTTGTAGCATGCACGATAAAAAGTTTGCTAAGTGATTAAGTAATAAGTCAATGATCTATCAAAATGTGTAATCAATAGTTGCTAATAAACTAGTGGTAACAAAGTGGATTTAAATAAAAACCTGTCTCAGAAGCCCGTGCGATTTCAAACGGTTCTTGAGTGAAAGGCTTGGTTTTATTTATATCGCTTTCAAATATGAATGAATTTGTTCTATTATCTGTCAAGAGGAGCTCGGTGAAACTATTTAGCATTATCTGAAATATAAAATACAAACATGAAATCTATACATACATGAATTTAGTTCATACAAATTTATTTTAACTTCTTTCGTGTCATTATATCTTGGTAAAAAAAACCCTATGTTATTTTTCTACTTTGGCATGCAATTGCCTCCCTCAGGGTTCTACCATTAGCCTTATGATAATGAAATCATTTTGAATAGAATAGAATAGAATATATTTAATTGCAAAAAATAAGTAAAAAAACAAAAAAAAAAAGTAGTGTAAAAGTAAGTTTTTTATTTGTAAAAGTAGACTTAATGAATGCTTAATGAATGGAAGATTCTGATTCTGCCCTTCTCAAACCATAGGACCTGAAGCTGAAATTATACAAATGGGCTCCCGATATGATGCAGGCAAAATCGCAGATACAAGCCAGTCAAGACATATTGCTTTTGCAACACATAATTATTAAATCAATTTTCAATATGAACCAAACAAATTATAAGGTCTAAACACAGGTTATGCTTAACAAAATACCTGTGATGGAGGACTTGGTTCACTTTTGACGATGGTGGAAGTCACAGTTGCTGCACTTGAAGATGGCACATGGACCAGAGGGGGTGGGTTGGCAAAATGTCTCTGATTCACTGTCAACCTTCTGTCCATACGACTCAGCTTAGACTTAAGCTGTAAAATTCAATGAAGTAGACATATAAATTATCTCAATTAATACTAATACAAAGTCACAATAAAATTCAGTAAAGTGCTTTTATTTTCCTAATTTGCCTCAGCAATCTTGATTTCTCATATGACTGACCTCTGTTCTGAAGAAACACGAAGTTAGCCGATAGAAAATAACAAACTAGAAGCACTAACTCTTTTTGTCAATAGGCATTGGCGATCTGTGGATTTTGGCTTTCGTTGTTCTGATGTTATATTGAAAAAAATAATTTTTAGTATAGAATGTATTAGTATTTATTTATGTAATACTAAGAAACTTGGTTTACATAGGCAGTAGGTATTAAAGCTTTCTGTCTCAACCCCTGCATAAGAAAGTAAAACCAAAACGCTCAAAACATCAATGCCAATAACACACATAATATGCATTTTCATATTTGTCTAGTTGTTATAATATGGCCAAGATTCAACCAAACATAAGTCTTAACCCCTCGTATGCGGGAGCTAAAAAAAGTACTGCATTCTAGTCTCATCTGTTAGAAACACAAATTGCACAAATCCTGCTGATTTAAATAAAAATACAAAAAGATAGCCTTAAGCATACGAAGGGTTAAGTGTAATAAGTTTTTTTGTATAAAAATTTAAGGCTTATTGCATAATCATTAATCAAGCATTAAAAGGTCACTCAAATAAAATCATTATTCTTGGATGGTTTTAGTTTGACGGTCTTATCAGAACTTGATGCAAACTTTGTGGTTAACTTAGTTATCAAAAAAACAGCCAATGTATAGTCAATCAAGTGCTTTACCAGGATTTAAATCTTCTCACATAATAAAAATAGCAATAACCCTGATTATGTCACTGACTTTAAATTAAAAGTCTTTGATGTTGTAAGCCATACAGATGATTTTTTCTTAACTAAGAAATACCTACTTCAATTAGGTACTTCTCTTTCTCTTTTCTTCAGCGGAATGGCAAGGTGTACGTTTTTTGTTTACTTCTCTTATTTGTTAATTCCTTTGCTTTTGCAGCAGTCATAGGTACTAAACTTTATTATTATTTTATTTTATTTCTAAACTTAATTTACTCTTATTTTGGGTTCAAATATTCAAACAAACTATGTGTTGTCTGTATAACACTACAGTTAGGTTGACAAAAAATTGGACACCATTAATTATTATAGCAGCATCACTATATAGTATAAAAGAAAGTCGCTCTCTGCTGTCTGTCTGTCCTTATGTATGCTTAGATCTTTAAAACTACACAATGGATTTTGATGCAGTTTTTTTTTTTTTAGATAGTCATTTGAGAGGAAGTTTTAATGAATAATATGCAGACGAAGTCGCGGGCAGAAGCTAGTAACAAATACAAAAAGGAATTTTCAGCCAAAAGCTGAGTATACCTCAGTATTAAGGTTAACATCATCAATATGATGATATATGATGATATGAATGCTAATGCTCAACTCACATTCCTACAAATTACAGATTTATGGAATTCATGGTAAATTGATATTTACAAACATGTTCCAGTATATCAAATAATATCAATTTACCATGAATTCCATAAATCTGTAATTTGTAGGAATGTGAGTTAAGCATTAGCATTCATTTAAAAATCAATAATGAGTAACAACGCCATCTGTTAATAACTGTCAAAATTATTACAGTTTGTTTGCAAACAATGTGACATGAGAAATGACAGGTTAAATGGAACAGTGGATAGATTATACCCTGAATTTTGGATTTCATACCCTATTGTACTGTATATGAGGCAAAACTGTGGTCTACAACACATTACCATCCACTTTGATTTTACAGTTAAATTAATCCCTACCATTGGGACACTTATGTTAATGATAATACCTACTAAAAGACAAACCATTTACCTATCAATGTATAACTTTGACATAATTACTTCTCAATGTTGCTTACTAACATCAAATATTATCAAATTCATTGGATGTTTGGCTCTCAAAGATAGTATAAGAATGATTTGTCTATTTAAGAAAGAGCTAGGTACATTACAGTTACGCTAGGCAGATTATGCAAGTGCATCATTCGCAAAGCGCACAAATATGAATTAAAATTGTAATTCATCAAAAAATTATATATCAATATTATTATCAAGTTTATAACAAAAGTAGTCCTAATACATAGTCAAAATTCAGCTAACAAATAAGAAATGACGGTCAACACTTACGGTTTCATTCTCTTGTTTTAACGCTTGATACAATTTTTCCCTTTTTGTAATAAGTTCATTTTGTTGCTGTATCAAGTCTAAATGGTAAACAAGGAGGTCTTTTAGCCTCTTGTTTTGGCTTTCAGAGGCAGACAGCTGCTCGGATAGTCGGGTAAGGTCAGGCCCTCGACTGACGACAAGCTCCTTGTCCTCAGAGACGACACAGTGTGTCGTGATTTCCACCTCCTTGTCGAGTGTTAGGGTAGGCCTGCGATCCGAACTCTCAGAGTGGCAAGCGTAAATGTGATCGAATGGAAAACTCAGCAAGCCGTCTTTTGTTTCTAATTGATTCAACGTCGAAAGATCCGCCGAGAAATTCACCAAATTCGTTTCATTTACACTACTACGACTGTTCATTTTTATAAGGAGCCAACCGTAAGTCACTCACGACGAGCCTGCCGGCTGTCAAAACCTACCAACCGACACTACACTTTTGTTCGTTTCATTACAACTGTATAGAACATTTGTTTCAGGGTGAAACAAATCTAAATATTCATGTCCACGAGGCATTACATCGTCAAAACATCTAAGAATCTAAGTAAATGCGTACTATTTCTGACATTTCATTCACGCACATGTAAAATTATAAAAGACGCACATAATTGGTAGGCAACTGTTCCGATCGCGAACATTAAGCTCTAGGTTGATTATGAGGTAAATCATTTGTACAAAAAAATCATAAATAAATTAGAATAATCTAAATGTCGATCATATTTGCTCTAATTGTAACTAAACCGATATAAAACCGTAAACCGTACGTAAGAAAAATCGTCAACTAGCGTCAATCTAGGCGTCAACCATAGACAGAATTGTTTTTTTTTCGTGTTTTTGAGTATGACGTAGACATGACACAATGTTTTGCTTTATTTTATATCCTTTACAAATTGGAAACCATAATCTTATCGGTGAAACCATGGTTAAACAGTGAAATATCTGGTGTATGAATTTCATTAGAGTGTAAGTGGTGAGGTTTCGTTTCGTTGAGGGGCAATTTTGGTAACCATTCATTTTGATGGAGTTGCCATGTAAATAAATAAGTAATACGACACACGGCACGGTATTTACATTATTTACATACTCAGATAAATAAGTTTACATAATATCATTGAACACAAGTACTTCGTCAAGAGTGAAGTATTTAAAACAAGGTGTCATGGTTATATATAAATTTTACATTTTTATTACTGCTCACATTATTTAAAAAAGTGTGGTGCTAGGCTATGGTTTTCAGTCGCAACACAGTCCGCGAAATTTCGTTAAAAATAAACGTAAACTAAACTTTCATTCAGACAACTCGGAAAAGTTATTGTATCGTACTTTGAGCTTACATTTACATTGTTGTTAGTACTTAGAGGCCCTAAGGGTTACAAAATTTTCTTATAAATTTACTTCAGATTCAAATGAGAAGTACCTACAAATATAGAAAGTGTTAGTCCGCACTCCGCAGCAGAGATCAAAACTTATAATATGATGAAAATATAGTGCAAGTATTTATTTCAATTAGTACATGCACATTATTTTTTACACTTTTCAGAAAAAAAATGATAGAGAAGTTTACTCAACTTGTTTTACTGCACGCATAGGCAAATGTTAAATAAGACTACCGTACCAACCGTAAAACGGGGTGATTTGATAGGGACAAAATTTAAGTTCAAACCTCGATAAAAATAGTAAGTACGTTGTGTATTTAGGGCGGTAAGTAAGGAATTACGATCGACGCTCTAGTAGACGCTCGTAATTCCCGTACCGACCGTGAAACAGTTTTTCATCACATTTGCGAGTAAATAAATAAAATTATAGGGCAGAAAAAACCGATGACGTGGCGATGGGCCGCGGGAGGGGGGGACGGGGGGCCTTTGCGGTCATGGTCATGGGCTATGAGCTGCTGCGCGGGCGCGGGCATTATTTACCGCCCTAGGGTTTCATGACAAGAAAAAAGCCCAAGAGTTTTATATGAGGCATTACGGCCAAGTTAACCTGTATTTCGCCTGAAAATTTTCATCGGATCGTGTATTTTTGCCTACAAGGAAACTAAGGCATGATCCGAGAAAGAAACAACCCAACGAGATCCGTTATTTCACCTTCTTAGCTCAAACATCCTTTGTGTGTTTCGTCGTATCCTGCAATTCTTGCATTTTCTATTTTCCTCGCATAGGTAGTTAACTATAATTATTTGAAACCGGATTATATGCAACATAAAAAGCTTGTTATATGCATGCAAATATGCATGAAAAATGGCAGAAATATGCACTAAAATTGCCAGAATATGCAAAATTAAATGATAACTTTCAGGAATTTTTCTCGCAAACTTGACAATATAAAACATTTCCGTCGTATGTAGATGTTCCACGAAAGTCAGTAATCCATGAAGACGCAATTTTTTTTCCGGAGGCGTGGTAACTAGGTTTAATTTTTTATGCAAATAAATAAAAAACTAAACTCCAGATCAATGAGCACGGACATCAAGTATGAACAAGTAACAATTTATATGCGTCAATATGTCTCCTTCAAGTTGAGTGCACTGCACTCGGAAAAATATTGTAAATGTACCGATAATATGCATCATAACTAAATCATAGGTAAAATATGCATTTACCGCTGAGATAAGATAAGATAAGATAAGATAACGTTAAAATAAATGAATGAGAATGGCTTAAATATGTAAATACATATGCAAATATGCAAATTCATATAATCCGGTCTCTAATAGGTAATTATATATAGACTACGATTCTTGGTATAATCGAGATCAATAATAGATAGGTATATCATGAAATTTCAACGGTAATCAAAAAGCTATGAAATCTTGCATTGTAAATCCATCACCATGGGGATTTAGACGTAAACGCTGCTTATTTTATAAGTAAGTACCTAGTACCTACTTAAACCCAGTTAAGTACCTAGTTGCTGTGTTGTGGCGGGGTAAAACAGCCGCTCGCTTTGGTTTGCGGTCTGCCTGCAACTTACGATATTTATAATAGGTATACCTACCTACTTATAGTTTATTGCGTGGTTTTAGGTACTTGCTTCATTTCAAATCGTCACATAAGGCTGTAGTTAAGGAAAAAGAACTCTGTCAGTAGGTGTCAGTCAGCTTTATACAACGTTGGCACTTCGTGTTTCATTATTAAGATTTACGACTAGGTCACTATGTCTCCGTCGCTCGCCTTAGAAATTTGTATGTACATCCCTTTCATTCCAGCGAATACAAGAACAGGAGTAACAAAGGTATCTACTGCCGCCGTGAGTGAGAGCCGAGCCGAATATTGGGCCTCTGCCAACTACATCTATGAATAAATTTCATGGTTTATACAGCACAATTCAGTCTACGCCTTGAATTAACCATAGATATACTCCAGGAAGTTCAACCGTTAAATATTTAGACGAAAATTGTGTAAAACTGGCTCACCAATTTTGGATTTCGTATCATCCGCCTACCGGTAAGAATAAATAATTAATATCTCAGCATAAAGCCCGAGTGCCCCTTTCATTTAGATCTTGATTTGGAAATAATTTAGGGTTTTGATTCGTCTTATATCGATCTTTATTTTCAACGCCCAAGGCAAGGCACCCCCCATTCCGCACCTGGGTCACCATCCTATGATTTATCGTAGGTACATATCTACATTGTTTGAGCTTCTTCAAAGTGTCTTGTCATTAATTAAGTACCTATTCTGTTTTTTTTTTTATAATCATAAAATATTGGATGTCTTTCAAAACAAAAGACTGTGATGTTCTATTCTGCGATAGTTGCGATCTATGATTTTTTTACGGTTACTTACGTACCGCTTTCATTTCATTAAGCTGATGTTGTCTATCAATCTGTTTGTTGGATTTGGTTGATTATTGGATTGGCAGGGGCGAAACACACATCTAGTGGGGATGAGACTCCGCCCATACCCGAAGAAGAATTGGAGCAGCAGAAGATCGAACACGAACGTCAAATGCAAAAGGTAATAGAGCAGGTGGTCACTTGTGCTGCTGACTGTGCTTGCCTAAGTAGCTAGTACGGGTACGTATTAAAATACATCAAGTATAAAACGTATAATGGGTTAAAATACATAATGGTTCAAAATGTATAATGCGATTTTCTCAGAAAATTGCCAATTAGCAGAATTGTTATAAACTAAACCTAACCTAACCTAAACCAATCTATAGCAGGGGTGGCCAACTTGATTGGACCCAAGATCTCCTGTTTATTAACAAAACCCTGCGCGATCTACCAATTACATACTTCATGAAACCTTAAATGAAACAAGTTGCGCAGTCTGTAGGCTTATTGTGTAACTCGCTCGCAATCGCCATCGTGTTCATTTTGACAGTTATTGTATGAATGTGACAGCTAGCTGATTCCGAAGCCAGTTGTCAGCCCATACATGAACTGTCAAAATGAACACGATGACGATTGCGAGCGAGTTAGACAATAAGCCTAGGTCTACGTATTAATATTTTTTGCCTTGCCACGATTGACTGGACTAACATAACAGTCGCGATCGACCGGTCGATCGCGCTCGACCTGTTGGCCACCCCTGATCTATAGGTAGAGTTCACTATCAAAAAAAATCATCTAGCAAATAGTTTCACAGAAAATAGCATTAACTATATATTTTGAACCATTATGCATTTTAAAACACATTTTAAACTTTATATGCTTATTGTGATCCGCGCCCAGCTAGTACATACTTAAATAACCCAGATAAATAATTCATCATCGCACGACTAGCTACATTTTCGCCTTCTTTGTTGCCCAGTGGTTAGAGTCAACCCACAATAACTCTGCAATTAATTGACAACAAATTTAGGTTCAGAATAAAAAATATATGTGTAAGTATCACATATGTTATCTTCTTCCATCTTCTGGTTATAGGTACTTATAAAATAGTTTGGCTTGACTGATTTATTAGCGCACAGCGCTCAGCTCAGTCTGGAAAGCTTTGGAGTGAATTTATAACATAAAGAAAGCAAGAACGGATTTTTCGAAATTCCCAAGGACCTATCTACCAAGGTACCTATTCATTTTGTTCCTTCGAGAGGGTAAAGTCGTATGTTCTTATAAGCTAAATGGTTGAGTTATACATATTAGAGAAGTCATTTGAGAAAAACGTTTAGGAAAAAGAATGCCAAGCGCGGGAGGCCGAGGAGGATCGGAAGTTGGACATAGAGCTACTACATCAACGCGCCATCGAGGCTGAGGCAGAGCAAAAGCGAGAGGTGAGTACTTTGCAGATTTTCTAAGAGTTAAGAATTCTTATGGTTAATATCAATCAAGGTATTTGGCCGACATGTTCATTGAGGATCGAAAAGTAGCATTTAGAAGGGATTTTGCAAATTTCTCACGAGATAAAACGATGTAATAGGAAATAATGGCTAAATATTTGAAATGATTTGATGAAGGTTGACCTTTGGCGTTACCTGCGCGGACGAAGTTGCGGGCAAAAGCTAGTTATTTATAAATTGCGCTATGATTTATAAGAAGGATTTCTATTGTTGTAGGTACATAATTTGAACATATGATTTTACTAAAGCATATTTATTTTTATGGTCTACTTCAATTCGGATTGCGTATTTGTATGACGTCCAATTAGATAGCTGAAGCCGTGGAAGAGGTGCGCGGCATGAATACATCGTGGTCGCATCATGGCTTGTGCGAGCTACCGCGCATGGCCACCAGGTGGCGCCACAGTCGCCCTTCCATACCGGATACGCATTATAAAGTAAGTCAGTTCTCACAATAATCGTTCCGAACTTAATTATTTGCTACACAGGTTATGCAAATAAGTATCTAGTAAATGGCTCCCCAATACCCAGGTCGTAAAGACATTTTATTTCAACATTCAAGAGTAAGACAGGCGAAGCGTGGCTACCCCAGACAGACTCCCTGAGTAAGGTAACATAGAGGCTATATTTAATACCTTTTATGGTCGAAAATTTTGTGCTGTACTAAAACTAGTTCACACAAGTACTCGTAGACATTGTCTAGGGTGGATGTCCCGGTCCCAAATCAGTTAAGGACAATTTTGACTTTAAAACGTTGTCATATAAAATTGTTTGTACTTATAGGTACTGTTACTTTAATTTTTATATTGAACCTTGTCTAATTGGAAGTTGGAATGAGAGAAAATTCCTTTAAGATTTTTTTTTGTCACTTTAATTTACAAGTGGTCAACTACCGGTGCGTGGTCAACTAACCTTAGAAACATTTAGGTATTACCGTCAACATTAGTTTTGGAAGCTAGAATGGTTTTATAAATTAGATATTATTACTACAGTACATGCTGAAGAAAACTTGCAGTGCTCAGTTGACTAAGCCGCACTCTATACAGAGCATCACTGAGTGTGACAACTGGATCAACCTCTCGAGACTTGGCAACCGAAGAGGTTAGTATGCCCTGCAAACACCATTAGCAGTTCAAACCACAGTTCAAACTAAGTAGAAATTCAATTGACAGTGAAGACTAAATTCTGATGAAAATAGCAGCAAATTAATAATTCAGTGTGAGTATCGATATCGAGATATCGTGTATGAGATATCGTGAAAATTAACGTTGATCCTGATAATATCGTTTCATCAAATTGATTTAATCTCAAATTCATAAATACCTCTTCTAATCTAGTACAATCAATACTTGGGTGTCTACCTACCTCCTCCCAAATTCAAATTCCAAAGTTCATGTCATTAATAAAATACCGCCCCGCTCAATAAATGTGAGCTGAGCGAGTAGTCTCTGTCTACCCCTGTGGGAAACAGGCGTGACGGTATGTATGTATGTGGACGACGCAATACGAATTTCGAATTTTTAATTTCGGATTATAAGGCGTTGCATACACGCTGACGCGTCCGTCCATGAATAAAAATTAAATAAGCAATGTAATTTTCTGCTGCTAAGTATATTTTAATATTTCGGATGAAAGTTATTTCCTCGGTGATTGTGTGATTAACTTTCATTTAGATGTTCTTTTCAGTCATTTTCATTTAGATGTTATAATTCGTTTATCGCTATCCCACGGGAATTTTCGGAGATAAAAAGTAGCCTATGTGCTATTCCAGACTTTTCTCTATCTATCTGGCGTGATTGAGTAACAACAAACATCCATCTATCCATCCAAACTTTCGCATTTATAATATTAGTTAGAGTAGATGTAAAGTCGACGCTCAAAATATACAGCGCGATCGTGCCTACAGCAATCCGTTTTTGCATTTTTTATATAGTCGATACTTCATAATAGCAGCCATCGATTAAAAATTTGTAATTTGATATGCCGGGCCTGCATACCATCGACACGCAACCGCGTGTGCTTGCGCGTAGGTCAACTAATCTGGGGCCTTACCATGACGTCCTAATTCCGACTCAGTTCGAGTTTTAGCTGTCACTTTTAGTATGAATCTGACAGCGAGCGAACCTAAACTGAATCGCATTAAGACGTCATGGTAAGGCCCCTGGGGTCGTACCATGACGTCTTAATGCGTTTCAGTTTAGGTTCGCTCGCTGCGCGCTGTCAGATTCATACTAAAAGTGACAGCTAAAACTTGAACTGCGTCGGAATTAGGACGTCATGGTAAGGCCCCTGATCGGTGATGATTGGTTGCACTTGTGTGCGTGGAACTGTATGCACGTGGCGAATCATTTAAACCTTTACCGCTTGTTTGGTCTTGGGCTATAAATAGTCAATGTTGTGTTTAATCAGCTTATAAATGACGCAGACGAGTCTGTAGACAGCGACTGCTGCGAGGCGCAGGGCGCTGAGGGCGGCGATCCCCGCGCCTGGCGCGCCTCCGCTAGCGACGTCAGCCCCCAGATGCGCATCGACTTGGACCGTGCGCCCTCTTGCCCCGGGTAAGCCCATATACCAACACAACCAATTTCAGTCATGGAGTCACGGACCGTTAAAACGTCTTAAGAATGGCCGCTGCTGCGATTCGGAAACTCTTTTGAAGGCACTTGCATTCTTCAAATTGAAACACGACGCAACCTATGAGATTTGTGTCTAACTGTACTAACCCTGACCATTGCAGGTAATGTTTTAATTACGTTTGTATATTTTTTTTTGCTGACTGTACTTTTTGTTGACTATGCTTGCTAAGTTCAAATTGATTAGACCAACCTTTGAAGAGTTCCCTCCAGCGGAGACAATCTAGTGATGGGGCTCGAATCACGTTTCACTCGAGTCACTCGAGTAGTTTTACTGTCACTCGGACTCGAGTGAAAAATAAGTTGACTCGGCTGTCGAGCGACCCGATTCAACTCGAGTCGCCTAAAAATCCACTCGGCCGGCGAGTGACTCGAGCCACTCGCTCGAGTTGCCTGTACTGACTCGAGTGAGAAAGTCAAGTTAAGACGATTTGGGCATAATTATTCATAGGTGTTTTGTCAAAAATTGTTGGTTATGGTTAAAGTTATTGTTAAAGTAACTTCGTGCTACTGACGCTATGATGATGTGATATTTTACAAGAGGACGGCCAGCTGACTGAAAAAATCGTGACTCGTATCACAAATTCACTCGAGTGACTTTGGGCATTATGATCACTCAAGTGAAAAAATGTATACTCGAGTCGTGTGTCTTACTCGTGTGTGGTACTCGTTTGAGTCGGGTTTTTGAGCGAGTAACTCGAGTGAAAAAATGTCACTCGAGTCCCATCACTAAGACAATCCCAGCCATTCCACCATAAATTCACTTCAAGATTTTTGTATTGTCTTGTCACCGGTCTTAGTTTACCTCACGTCAATCTGACCACTGGAAGTGGGTTAAAATACACTTGCAAGTAATAGAAAGCAACGCTAATCCTTAACACACTAAGGGTTTTCCTACACCTACTTAAGGTAGCAAGTTACATAATAATAAGCTTGTAAAAACACATAAAAAGGAATCAAATATACCCCCCCCCCCCTGCATTACTGCATTACGTGCATCTACTTATTTACGCGTGATTTCTTAAACTTACGCTTTTTTAAATATTTTATCATTTACAAAGATATTCTTCGTATACCTACCTAAGTGTGTAGGTCTCGTGTGTACATACGGCCCTATAATATCAGACAGTTGTGATGTGAGCTACGGTGCATGCAGAATGTGACCTAAGACTAGGTCGTATCATCCGGAGCTGAGCCTGAAAACAGGTCAGTACGGCGTTGAGGTGTGCGCATGTGCGGATATCAGGGGTTGCACTGCGCAGGGGTTCCCCGCCCCGCGCCGCCTCCCCGCGCCGCAATACAGTCTGTGTCTTGCGCGGCGCCAGTCTGCTGCTCGACCTCCCGACGCAGCTATAGCTACCCATGCTCAGTACATAGACCTTCGACCGCAACCCGGTGAGTGCAGCCACTGCCTATCACCAACCGAAACCCTTACATGTCAACCACTAATCTCGATACCTACTTTCCTCCCTCATAATCTTAATTGTGAATTTTGAGAGTGCTTAGATGTAAACGATGTGGATCACATAAACTCCTAAACCTTTAGCGGACTAGCGTTAGATGTCAGCGGTAGGGCATGCATGCTTCTCTATGTTTACCTACTTTACTGTCCTTGAGTGTTATGAAACCGATCTCGCTGTATCCTTTCCCGGGGTCGGTTCGCAGGCAGCCGTGTGGGGTCGTGTGACGTTTCATTACAGATAAGACCTTTGTAGGGTGTTGAGATGCCGTTACTAAGCGTAGGAGGAGAATGAGGCGGCACGAGATGCAGTACAAGGGGGCGGAGGGAGGCGGCGGCAAGGAGGGCTCGCAGATGTCTCGCAGCGAGTCCAGCTGCACGCCGCACACGCCGCTCGGCCCGCCCGCCAGCGCCTCCGTCGACTCCAACATGCCCACCATCTATCGGTAACTCGCTCAGGCCACGGCCAGCGCCGCCGCCGCCGAGGGAGAAGACAAACGTAATCTCGTGCCGCTCGTGCGTCGGCCTCATCCACCTGCTGCGTTTACGGTGCCACCCTGCACTAGTGACGCTAGTTGCAATGCCTCTTACAGAAAAAAACGATGATGGTACGGTCACTTTTACTTCGCTATCATGCCTCTGGAAATAAACAAAGTTGACCAATGACTAAAACTTACTGAAAACAAACGTATCGCGCCCTTTCTTGATAAAATAGAGTGACATGTCATAAGATATTTTATCTACCAAGATTCTGATATTTTATGTTCTCACTAAGCAAATTAACCTCCGTAATAAAACTTAAAATGTATGGGTTCAGTTATAATACTGATAAAGCGCGCTTATGTTCTTCAGATTTCAACCGTTAGGTAAAGAAAATGAGGATATTTACATGCACGACGCATTAATTTCTGTCCGTTAAAATCCGCCAATTACGTTGTACCCTGAAGGCAGCAGCTACTCGGTTCGCCTAATTATTATTACTATTCTGGACATGAAAATTTAACTGGGAAACAAGGTTCGGAATACTCTTGTCTTCTCTCAAAGGCGAAAGGCAAGTAAAGCTGACAGCGCACTCCGCCACATCGCGCACCGCGATCGTCGCATGCCAGTAGGTACCGACAACAAAACACAGTATCTGAGGTCCGATCGAAAAGTTTACCATAATTGACTATTACGGCAACATAAATGATACCCTGTTAAACTTAGCGGTTGCTTGATGATACTGGAGTTTTTTATGATGACCGCTTGGCTTGTCTCATGCTGGGCCATTGGGATAATTGACAACCGTGATACGCAGGTACGGTAATAATCTGTTTATGTCTCGCACTGTTGCATCGACACCGTTTCTTGCCTCTTCCTCGCTAGCAGTGCCTGCAAGCTTCTTGTGTTAACCTGCGGCTGATAACACCGTGAACCTCAGTTACATTGCTTATTAGCTAGCTGAGACGATAGTGAGAGAAGACTGACATCCGAACATTTTAGACGTCAAAGTCACTAGATAGGTCTCATTTACAACCTTATCGTAAAACACATTATCATTTAGTTAAATACAATATCTTAATCCATTATCAATTATTGTTATAGAGTTCCTAGATATTCGTCAACTTCTTTAAAGATATATAAATCTCGCGCTCTACTCACCATTGTATAACGTTCACGGCCGTTTCTAACAGCACAATAATAGTAAACATTCATATGCAAAGCTCAATCAAATCTATGACTATTTAATTTCATTCAAGCAACAATTTTAGAATACAAACAGCACTTATACATAGGTATATTTAATTAAGCTTTATTCGTATCCGATAGTTACCTATTTGACTCGAATAAATACTTACTAACGGGAACGTAAGAACGTAACGTAATGTAATCAGTTTTAGTTGAATTTAATATGTTTTACTACTTTATTCGAACTGAATTTTAATATATTAATCTTTCTAAGTATGACACTTTTAATTAATAAACACATGTTAAAAAAAAACTGTTTATGGTCGCGGTTTGTAATTTCCGGCGTGGTGCGTAGACTGTAGACGGCGCAGTGGTAGTATTGTAGACATAGTTTTAGAGTTAGTTAATTCGTAGACGTAAATATAGGCCCTACGACAAATCTAGTTTTCTTAGCTGAGTAATTTCAGTAGTAGCTCATACTAGCAATTTACTCTCAAATGCGAAACTATGTTTGTAATGTTAAACGTTATAACTTTAATTTATTACTTGCAAAAGGTGTCAGTAGACATTACTTTGCACATAGATTGGAGAGCATCATCATGGTGGTACTAACGATTGTTTTTTTTATTTTATTTGTCTAGATGTCGCGCTCCAATCGCTTCGCTCGATTGTATGGATGACTTTAGTGCAAATTCGCAACAAATGCTTGACCAAGGCAAGTTTATACATACTTATATTTATTAATCACGTCTATATCCTTGACGGGGTAAACAGAGCGTAAGGTAACAAAACCTTACCTTACTCTCTGTAACAAAGCCACGTTTAGCGTTAAAACGTTAAGTTTATACCTACGTTGTAATAATTATATTGAATTCTATTTCTGAACTCGAAAATAGTTATTAACATCATCTTTTTAAATTTTCGGATTGCACAAATGCGTCGAATTGTTACTACGTAGAACGTCTACACCTTAAATTCATAGCGCTTGAACTATTCATTAACATAAATGCTTTATATTTACATGCATAAATGCTTTGAAATTGAGTAAATATATCGCGTATTTTATCAGCTGGAGAAATGACCGTGTCTCGGCATATGTCAACGTATATGGGAAACCACGCTAACATGCCTTCGGTGGTGACCCCCGGTCTGCGATACAAGAATCTAGGCAAATCTGGCCTGCGAGTTCCTAACATTGGCGTCGGAATATGGACCATGCTGAACGAGGATTACGCCGAGGATATCATAATTACTGCTTTGGAAAATGGAATCAACCTGTTCGATTTGTCAGAAGCACATTGCGGTAAGTGGTTCATTAATCAGCTTAAGAAGAGTACAGCGCGCTCGTGATATGTCTATGACCATAAAATTCATTTCAAACATTATTTTTAGCAAAAGGTGAAGCTGAACTAGGAAGAATCCTAAAAAAAATTAACGTCAGACGGACAAGCATTATAATAACGACAAAAATTTACTGGAGTACCAAGTAAGTTCGCATGACTGGCTTATAGTAGGTACCCCTAGATTTGTTTGATGGTATGGTGTGCTGTATGAACGTTGATCTTTAGATGTGTATGTTGTAACTAAAATACATATAGAAGTCACTAATTTAATGCGAGTTTGTGAATGTGTATTAAAATGTTATTTAATATAATATGTATGTATTAAGTATAACAGAATTCTTCTCTATCAAAGCTCTCTCTCGTCCTGTAGGGTAGCCTTTTAAATATATTCCTCAGTATAAAAGCAGAAACTGGTTATCTAAATGGCAGTTGTATTTAAGATGGCACAGTGTAGTGTTCAATGCCCGTTTGTCAAGTTTGCACTACGAGGATTACAGGTGAAAGCCTGTGATAACTTGTAGGGTGTCAATACATACCTGCAAACATATTGAACAATTATATTTATTTCAATCAGATGCAACGCAATTTGGCACCGTGCTTCAAATCACTTAAATTTTTCAGGAATATCTTTGAGTTGTGATATTTTTGTTTCAAATATAAAGTTAATGTTATGAAACTTATCAGTCTAACATTTCTACCTCTAGACAATTAGTTTCTGTCCGAGTTCTTGTGTTTTTTAATATTTGCTCTTTACTTGTTTATCAAGGACTTATGATTGGCTTCCATGGATGAAAAGTCTTAAGTTTAAAGCCGTGTATAATAATAAAAATATAATTTATCTAAATGACATTATTTTCTTACCTACTTCTTACATAAATTAAGCCCTCAACTTTAAATTACAAAACAGTGGCTTAACAAACCATCCTTCTCATCAACCTTTGTCTTTCCATCCCTCGTCTTCTTTGATAAATTTGTGTTAGTAAGTATTATTAAAATGTTTTGTTTTCATTTTCGTTATTAAAATGTGTATCTGTGTATTTATTAAAACTTATAGCATCTGCTCCGTTTGCATGTCACTTGCTAACGACTGTTATGGTTATGGTTATGTTACGACGGTAGTGCTCAAATGTAGCTACCACGGATAAAATATTTTATGAAATATCTACTACAGATGAGTGAATAATAATGCTTTTCCTTGCTCATCAAAGGTTTGCCAGCACTGTTTACACTTTCGCTTGTATGTGTGCTTTTGGCTGGTTGTCCGTTAATGTATTACGAACTATTTATTCATTAGGTTTGCTAATGACAGGTCGGATGAGAGGGGTCTATCTCGTAAGCATATAATTGAAAGCATTAAGGCGTCGCTGGCCCGACTGCAGGTCGAGTATATCGACGTAGTGCTTTTACACAAAGTCGATCCCGTTTGTCCAATGGAAGGTTAGTAGACTTTGCTGTCGATCCTTATTTCGTATTGTTTTTTTTTCTATCTGACTGAATGTTACTTTTAATGATTTTAGAACTGGTGCGGGCTATGAATTTTGTCATAAACCAGGGATGGGTCATGTATTGGGGAACAGCACGCTGGTCTCCTGCGGAGGTCAGTTAATTGAGATACGAGTTTAACGATACCAACATGTTTTATACCTTAGCAGTACAAATAAGTAGGCAACAATGTTATTGTTTTCAGATAATGGATGCTTACACTAATTGCCGCCAGTTTAATTGTATCACTCCAATAGTAGAACAGACCGAATATCACATGTTCTGCCGAGAGAAACCCGAATTGTATATGCCAGAGTTATATCACAAACTAGGAGTCGGTATGCATTGCACTTATCTACTTACCTATGTCAGTAAAACATTATTAGTCTATTTTGACTCACTCAAAGGAATTGGACCACACACCTACCTACTTATATTGAAAAGGATGACGTAAAAGTACAGCGAAATGAGAACCCAGCGTGTCAATATTTTATTAATGACATCCAGTAGTTTTTGTCGAAAATATATAGGTACCATCATTCGGTCATTTGTCTGTATTTGAATTAACTTGGATTCGCACAATTCACCATTTTTATAATGATTTAATAATTGCCACTATGACAAAGCTCGCACAACACTTAAGTAGCTATCTATTTAATTTGCAGGAATGATGGCTTGGTCGGCGATCACAACCGGTAAAGGTCTAGGTCGCGAAGAGATCACAGGTCTTTTTGCCAAATCCCGGTTCAACAGAAAATATAGCACGTTCAGTTGGTGTGAGGAAGACTTGGCCGTGCCTGACGTAATAATTGCTCACACGCTTACACTTTATAATTTAGCACGTACAAAATCTGAAATTCAAAGTTAATATTTCTTAATTTATCAGCTGAGGAGTCCTGGCAGCAAAGAGCAGGTAACAGGAGAGGAACCTCGAACGTATGGCGATAAATTGCGTGATCTATCAAATCTAGCAAATTCATTAAGTACGTACAATTACTGACTTGTTGACTGGTCTTACGAATCTGACAACCAAGTTGTTAATTAACGCAAACCTTTTTTTAGATTGCTCGATGAGTCAACTCGCGGTGGCATGGTGCTTGAAAAACGAATCGGTCAACTGCCTTCTGTTAGGCGCTACCAGCGTGGAACAGTTTAAGGAGAACATACACGCTTTACAGGTAAAATACAACACGATCTCAATTCGTAATTTTAAGTTTTGTTTCTCTTTGAATTCAGCAGCTTTACTTTAGACTTTCTAAAACAATAGACTACGAGTATAGAGACATAATACGAATCTATATTTACCACTCCTACGAAGCACCTACTTAAATGTTTTTTTTTGTCCAGATTGTCCCGCAATTGACTCCTTTAGTGATGTCTGAAATCGAAAGGCTCCTGTCAAACAAGCCCCAACGGCCGCCGATGGTCTCGACACTGGCCATGCGCAACCAGCAGAATAATATCAATAATAGCAACACTGTGCGAGTTGATATGACGTTAGTATAATCGTGTCTACTTTATTTAATCTAAACACTTAAGATGAAATACAAACTGTTTTGACAAAAAAATGCTAATTCCACGCAGGCGAAGTCCCGGGCAAAAGCTAGTTGACAATGAAACATTAATATGAATTCGCTAGTTTTTGACGCAAACAAAAACAAATTTAAAGAGTGATCCTAAGGAAGCATTTATACTTGCCGGCACGTAAGAGCGATGACGGGTCACGTGGAGGGCATCTGCGCACCCACGGATACCGTATTTTATATTTCTGCGCATACAAGGTCATCGCTAGACTTACGTGCCGGCACTTATACTTTGCTGAAAAAAATATCTTTTGAAACAAAAGTCTGAAAGTATACATATACAATCATGAAAACGCAGTATGAAAGTAATTTACCTATTTTGATTAGTGGTGCGACAACTTCGGGCGCCGGCACGCCAAAGCCCGAAGGTGAGGCGCTCGAGGGCGAGCCCTCCACGCCCGGCAAGGAGCCCGGGCGGGGCTTCTGTGAGATCCAGTGACCGTGGTGGCGTGGAAGCACTGACTCTGCTTCCAAATCTAGTAAATCAAAGGTATATCACTATAAATTCATCGAAACATATCACTCTCCCCACACTTGTATCACTCTAATTTCCGGTTAAATTGTACAGGAATCGCTTAAAGAAACAAAGCCAAAATTCTTTTTGAACAACGCCGGCGAGGTCATCAAGCGGACAGGTCAGTATTGACGCCACTGTGCTTTTTGTGGCAGTCTTTCATCATGACTGATGAGTGTTTCTGTTTAGAACAAGACGGCGTGTCGACGGACGTGGTGGTGTCGGTGTCGTCGTTGAAAGGTAAGCAGCCGGCGAGCGGCGGGAGCAAGGTGAAGAAGTCGAAATCGGAGCCGGCGCGCGCGCGGTCGTCGTCGCTGCAGCGCTCGTCGTCGGGCCAGCTGGCCGGCGCCGGCGGCCGCGACCGCCGCCGCTCTCGCCTCGACCTCGCCTCCCCCGCCGACATATAACTCTCTAATTATCCACCACAACACTAATATTATGCCTGGCTTATTTCACGATAGGGAAACTGTCCAGAAGGAAACAGGGCGCGCCGCCCGACGCAGCCGTCTGAATGCCGTGCGAAGCTAACTAATACGAAAACAAACTGAAAGTCATTTTAAAAGATCTGTAAGGATGATGAGATTTAATAAATGCAATTATTATGCGAAATCGTTCGATTAAATTGACCTAATCTTGTAAAGTGAAAGTTGAAAATTGGGAAATTGTCTAATAAACCTTTGGATACCTACTCTCGATATTTAAAACGATTTATTGTAAGAGTGTAACATCTAAGTTTGTACGAAAAATATGTATATTGTCGCCTGTCAAATGTAATTAGTTGTTTTAGGGTCGATTTTTCAATCCTCAGATAATATGTACCTACTTCTACTTACCTGTCAGATACCTACCCATAGTTATTCGTCGAATAGGGCCTATCTGACGATTGAAAAATTAGTCCTCATACGACCAGCCAAATGGAGAGGTAAGGGTAGTAACAAATTTATCGTACTGTTTCCGTAGTTTGGTAGCATAATTTGAAGTCCTAGTCAGATAGATTCCAAGTAAACGATTAATCCAGCGCATTTTAGAAGTGTCTTGTTAGAAACGTTGTATGTATAGGTATCATAGAGTCCAATTGAACTCAATTTAACTAAAGAGCGGCGTTGTTACCAAGTGCCGTGGAGGTGATTCCTTTGAAAGTACTAGGTTAGGAAATTTCTTTAAAAAATGCCTAATCCTATTAAAGCTTTTTTTCTGGCACGCTATTTTGGCTGTCTGGCTTAAACAGTTTGAAAATAAGATGTTATCATGATCCAAGGAAAATTTTAGCTTTTTAGCGAACAATAGACATGCGCTTGTTCGTCGCAAGGTGGTCGCAAGTCTCCGCTGCAAATTAACTGTATTTATGAAGACAAAAGATAACGGGCATTTTGAAGAGCATTTTTTATTGAACATGGGGTCGGAGCTGACTTTGTACGTTAGATTGAATCGAACTTAAGTATAATTATGTACCTAGAGCGCGCTAGTTAGTTAACCTATTTTGTAAAAAAGATAAATGCAACAAACTACTAGTACACTATTTATTATTAAATATTTATTTTTATTATTCATTATTTATTATTTTTATTATTAAATAAATACTTGCAATTACACTAGAAAAACTTGAATTATATTTAATTAAGAATTTATATGATTCCCAGGACGTAAAGACGTGATTTATGTATGTATGTTTATCTACATGATATTCAAAACTTATTTTTGTTCAGCGTTGGTTTATAAACCTTTGATTGAACCAGCATGCAGACAATATTATTAAGTGACCGAATTAGGGAAAGTTTAGTGATAGCTGTAAAGTTTTATTCGGGCTAAAAGCCAGTGTGAATAAATAAGTTAAAAATTAAAATGTTTAAGTAAATGTATATTTAGTGGGTTTTTAAAACTCTTTTATTAGGTTAGTGACAATTCTTTTTCGAGTTATTGTCGAGTTTAAATAAATTTAAAGTTAGAGTCTTGTACCTGTAACGTTCTAAATTTATCAGTTAAGTAAGTGAAATATTGTAGCACGACATTAATTTTAAGTAGTAGAGAAAAATGCCTTTTGCCTACTTCAAAGTAGGTATTTTCACACTGACGCGTTTTACGTAAATCTCGAATATCAATTAATTTATACTAGTTACCTATTCACCGAAAACTCAAAAACTCAGAGAAGTTAATAGGTTTAAATTTTATCGGTAATCTACTTAAACAGCCAACTATCGCGCTTAGAACAAGACGGTGTTTTAGTGACCAGTGACCCATCACTTGCTCCATTTTCAGACTCGTCGTCGCTACTGTTCAATTAAATGTTAGTATATGTCTGATGCTGCAAAAAGTTATCTCACCTTACGTGATATTCACGTAAGAGGCCGGCATAAAATCAAAAACAGATTAATTTAAGAGCCACTTATAGAAGTGCTAGCCACGTCAACATTAACACCCGATTATCACAGTTTTTTGTGTAGGTACATACCTATGTAGGTAGGCATGTGCCTACATAGTCAATATGTAGAAAATAGTTATTTCCTTCCGCGCGTAATTTATTCTTCTTATATTATAATACGTCCTAGGCGATTTCAACGCTCTAATTTTTAATCAGTATATATTTTTGACGCCTTTTCTTAAATAGCCAGACCCTAGCCTAGCTACTTGGCCTACTTGATGACCCAGCTAGCTGTTTCTACAATGTACTTACCTTGGTGTTTGACGTTTGAAGTTATAGTTTAACGTTTGACGCAAATAGAGTTATTAATAAAAACATTTGTTCCATATCATTATAGGCTAAGTTCACTCAATCCATGTACCTATTGTTATTAGTTCAAAAAGTTTAAATTGATGTTTTAAATTGATTGCCAATCAAGCATAGCTTGGATATTCATATTATAATGTTATCATTGATGTTTAAGCCAGATTCATTAATGTACTTATTATTCAAGATTAAATTAATATGCAAAAAATGTGCTTGTATTATTTAAACGCAAAAAGGACAAAATTGACAAAGCCTCGCATCGATTCTCGCTGACCACCTTAACACTGATACTTCCAAATACATACAGGGTGTATCAGACACCCCCTAACAATAATCCACTGAGGTGTATAAACATAGCTAAAACGTACGAAATGTGGACTGTATGATAATTAATGCTTAATGGGTTTATGAGCAGGGAATCTAACTATGATGAGACAAACACCAACAAAACTGAACCACTCTTTTACTGCAAGACAAAATCAACTGACTGACAAACAAAAAATGACAAAAGTAAAGTTCAAAAAGCAAAAACAATTAAAAATATATATAAAAAGTATCAAAAAGGTAAAGAGTTCGAAACAATAGCTATAGAAGCTAAAAAAAATATTTTGAAAAAAATAGGAGTAAGTATTTTTTTTTATATTTTCTATAGGAATGGTAGTAGATGCGATGCGTGTGAATATAAGATGCGCTGACCTTTCTTCACCTATTGACTGAAATGAAATTGTAAATTTTTATTATGGGTGTATTTATGAAAAATTTCATTCTTAATTTGTTAAAATTGAAAGAAACTTACACGGACGCCACTTAAGTTTTTATTTTCCAAAAATGTATTCATAAAAAATCTGTCACAATAGGTACACGGTTTCACCGGTTGTACAAATTATAGACATATTCGACCTAGTCAGGAATTCCCTCAGTGATATCTACTTTTCATGCGGTATTCAATTTTATTGATAGTACATACATAGGGACAGAGCGACCTGATTTCAAAAGAGTTGTTTGCTATTGTATTCCTTTCGTCAACAATTTAACTACCTCATAGGTAGGCATGAAGCACATCTATGAAAGAGGTCACGTTTTTAACGGTTTAAACTTTACCTATCCCACTGTGATGAAGCCCAAAAAGAGGTCATTTATGTATGTTTGGTTTGACCTGTGTGTAATATATGTATGCCCGTTTGTATTTCCGCTGGAAACTATTTAATTGCTCAACTGATTTTAATAAATGATCGTCATTAGATTCGTCTTTATGATGCGAGTGTTACTGGGTAGGTACCTAAAATGTGCCTAAAGTGTGCAGGTCACTAAAATGTTTTAAAATTGAAGTGGCGGTTTTTCTAAAAACCCTGGGATGAAGCATCATTAAATAAGTTTTTATTATTGTTGTAATATTATTAATTATTAGGCTTCTCGAGTTATTTTTCATTTTAACGACCATAGGAACCATTCTACGTGCGCGGACGGCGGGCGCCGTTATAGTTCAATGTTTTTGCTGTCGAGTTTTGTGATTGAAATTTAAAAATTTAATATAAGTTACTTAATTCAGATATATAGCCAAGGACAATCGAATTAGTACTAGGTACTCCATAAGATAAAATTATTGATATCAAATTTACTAAGAAAAATTAAACTGACGCCACACGTTACCATCTTAAACATCTGGCTTAAACAAAACTCATAAATGGAATGTGAAGAACCACAATTCATTTCTGTGTGGGAGTTTCCCTGGCGAGCCGTTTTAGTATTAAATGCAGTGTCAATTCTTTATTGAGGTATATGACCAATTATTTGAAGGATAAGGAGGTCGCGGATGTCGTTTACGTTCGTGCAGCATCAGGCGGGCACGGGCGTGCGGTGGTCGGCAGCGCGCGCGGCGCGTGCACCGGCCGCCGACCGCAGTTACACCGGTAACTAGCCAATTAGCATCCTCATCCCTCCAAAGTGCCTGTCCGAGATCCTTCCAAGTATAAATATAGCTCGTCCAAGCTGCAACTTCCGTTCAGTAAATGCCTATTGTACAGTGAGATGTAGTTTAAGTGTCCTACTGAGCAGACGTGCTGCCACCGATTTTAAATCGGTGCAAAATGACGACGGTTGTATACTTCGATTGGTTGGACTATGTGGTGTTCGGGACTATGCTGCTCCTCTCTGCTTTAATCGGTATCTACTTTGCGTTCTTCGCAAGCAAGAAACAAAATACCACCTCCGAGTACCTAATGGGAGGGAAGACGATGGGGATGTTTCCGATATCTATGTCACTTATAGCCAGGTAACTATTGTTTTCATAAGTCCGAATTATTCGCGAAACTCTGTCTAGATATTATTATGATTCCTGATTCTTGCAGTTATGTATCGGGTATCTCGTTGTTAGGATTACCCGCAGAAATGTATACTTACGGAACGCAACTGTGGGCTATAACATTTTCTGAATGGGCAGTTTCACTTACAATTGCCGTTGTTTATCTTCCTGTCTTCTACAATCTGCAAATTACGTCTGCATATGAGGTCAGTCAGTGAACATTAACAATATTTTGATCTATTCTTTACTTTGGCACATATCATCTCCCATCATGCTATCAGGGGCCTTACCATGACGTCCTAAATCCGACGCAGTTCAAGTTTTAGCTGTCACTTTCAGTATGAATCTGACAGCGAGCGAACCTAAACTGAATCGCACTAAGACGTCATGGTAAGCCCCCAGAACTAATTACTTAAGTAGCATGAAATCGGTTATTCAATCAATTACTGGTTAGTGAAAGCGCTTGTTTTATTGGGTTCATTAAGTATATTTACGTACGAATTAATTGTCATTTTCCATTCATGATTCAATGTTTTCAGTACTTGCGTCTGCGATTTAGTCAAAATGTAAGGCTTATGGGATCAATAATATTCATCATTAAGATGATGCTCTACATACCAATAGTTATCTACGTGCCAGCCTTAGCCTTCAGTCAAGGTACGACGGTAGGGCCAAGAGTTTCCGTTCTATTATTCGGTTTAGAGCTAACTGAAGTGTTGCGATGGCAATGATCAGAATGAATACCTACTTCCAATAACTATAAGTAACAAAGCTAGTTGCTAGATTCGTCTTTGTTTTAAAGAACCGTTTAGGACAGAAACTTTAAGACCAACTGATTTCAGTAGTACCTAGAACACAAATAAAATTAAGCATTTTTTTGATGAAATAAGATTGAAATAAACATTCACCTTGGTACTCCGCTATTGCAATAAAATTAAGTAAAATTTTAGATAGTTTGATAAGAAGTGTCTCATCATTATTTTGACTTTACAGTTACAGGGATTAATCTCCATTTGATAACACCAATTGTGTGCATAGTATGCATCTTTTACACGACTTTAGTAAGTATGCACTTTTAATTTCGATATACTTTCGCTATCTACTTCCTGATACAGTAGATTATTTTCTTCCGAAACTATCTACTGGACAGTTGTAGTTTATTTAGACTAACTTTGTTAATACATGTGGGCTGTATTCCGTGTCTTGGTATTTAGTCTCCTAAACAACTAGGTCAAATAGTACTTTAAGATATACAAGTACAAAGTGGCCGTAAAGTTAGCTCTTACTATATAGTCTGCAGTGTACCCAACTAGACTTAAACCACATGCGAAAATACCACTCGAAAGTGGTGAAAAATTGTGCGAAATTTGAAATAAGTAAGTGAAATTCATGAAATTTATTAACTAAAAGAAAATAATGGCTTTAATCAATTCTAACTCTGGAGCAAAAAACACCTGGGTCACTTCCTGTAGAAAGTTGTATGAAAAGTGGCCCGGTTTTTTTCTCCCGAGTATTATTGTTATCTAGGCCGAAATTTAATTTCAGCTGTTTTAGGTTGCTATACACCGATCTATACCACTTTCAAGGGGTATAAAATAAATAAATCGTAGTGTTTAAAATTCAAGGGAATAAACTAAAAACTTAAATATACATAATTAAAAAACTTTTCGGTGTTTCGATTTTTATAAAACAACAAGAACAGGATGAGATGTTATACTTCTAGGTAGGTATATAGCCAAATCCGTTTGCATCGTTTTGTCAACTAACTTCTACCTAAGTCTATAAATAGTGAAATAATTCAATAAATTAAAAAATAACTTTGCGGGGATTCACGCTTACGTAAATGAACAGTAAATTCAACTGTTTCGAATCAATTAATTGAGTGTGTATTTGGAATCAATTGTGGGCATTATTGCAGGGCGGTTTGAAGGCGGTGGTGTGGACTGACACTTTGCAAACAGTGCTCATGTATTTTGGCGTCCTCTTTGTGCTGATTTACGGAACATGGAGACTCGGGGGTGTAAGCAATGTATTTGCTATTAACAATGAAGGAGAGCGACTGGAAATTTTCAAGTAAACATTGCATGTTTGTTTGACTTTTAAAATTTTTCGTTGTTTGATTTCGTGTAAAAGTATACCTGGGTATGACACTTACAAGGTACTTATTTTACTTTAAAATACGTACTAGGCAAATTGAAAAGTAAACGTAGATACTTATACACTTGAATTGCACTTGAATTGATTCGTTAATTGAACTGTAAATAATCACCCTGTTTTCAGCATGGACCCAAACCCCACCATAAGGCATACATTTTGGTCTACGGTATTTGGTAACTACTTCAGTTGGCTGGCGTCTTGCTCCGTCAGCCAGGCCATGGTACAAAGATGTCTGGCTTTGTCGTCACTGAAAAGGGCTCGCATGTAAGTAAAGTAACACAAGGGATTTTAGCAGTTAAAAAACCTTAATTTTTTTGAGATCAGCAATTGTATCATACTTACTAGCAACTGACATTATGAACTTACCTACTGCTAAATGAATAGCACTGCCTAAATCTTACTACCCTCCAGTGGCGTGGCGTCCATAGAACTCGATTCCCACCGGCTTGCCTATTTTAAGGCAGTTGGGCAATTTATTGTGCAGAATTAGAGGAAAAGGCTAGTTAAGTTCCCTTCGGCTTGCCTTCTGATATACTTGACGCCACGCCACTGGCATTTACATCAAGCATTAAACTGTTAATAGTAACAGACTTTTCAGAATGACCAATAGTATATGGTGAAGACAGCCTATTTAACGTCATTTTTCGTCATTTTCGTCATCATCACAGTATCGATGGCGCCATTTCTTTTTAAAAATTGAATTGAACGTCATTTTTAATCAAACTGTGCTCAATCTTTAACGTTTAAGTATCTACTTGAAGTAATCCCACATGATTTCTAAAACACAAAAGTTCATGCGTAAGTGGGGCGAGTTGAGAACTAAAACAAATTGCTTTCATACTTCCATAGAACGATCTACATAATGGCTGCGGGTATTTTTTTCATCGTGTCACTCTGTTGTTACACTGGCCTGGTGATTTACGCTACGTTCGCAACTTGCGACCCCTTGAAGACCGGAGCCATCAGGAAAAGCGATCAACTACTACCTTACTTCGTTATGAAGATAACCGGGTCTATACCAGCACTGCCAGGCATCTTCATGAGCGGCGTGTTCAGCGCTGCCTTGAGGTAATTACTCTGCAAAAAGGGCGCCTGGCCCCTATTTCACCATTGCGACAATTGTCGGTGACAAGTGACAATCCTGTTTACATTACAATATCGACGAGAATCTACGCCGGTTGGTTTCGTACTGACTACGCATTGCATTTCCAATTGGGATTGTTCATTTTTTTTATATTTTTTTTAGAAAATATGGAGCACTTTAAGAATCTGATTTGAATATTTTGTCATTTCATGGCTTAATTTAATTAATATAATTGCTTAAAAAAATCAGATACGACTTTTCGTAAATGATATACGGCCGGCTGAAATAGGCAATTTTCCCACAATCCTTTGGAAATAAAAAAAAAATAGTTGTCATAACTGTTGTGACTGTCATCTCAATGTCAAATATACTGTTTACCTTTGGTTTACCTACAAGCTTATTGTATGTTGCGTTAAATCCTGATCATGGTTATTATGAGTTGAAAATTTATGAATGTGGAAGTATGTGGCTTTGTGTTTTGGTACCTACTTACATCGAAATGATCCTCGCAACAATATTGTGTACTTATAAACTTTGAAGTATTCAACATTTACTTCGCGACACCACTTTTCTCTTAAATCTTCTGGGATCCGTGCGAACTATTGTTTTGGAGCTGTTTTTAGAGTCATTATTTCAGGTTGGAACGAAGCATTTTCTGTAATTTCCATTATTTCGTTTTAAATCGACCGACAATTTTAAGTTTTCAACAAAACAATATTTACTTTACTGACATTAGGTGACACTGATAACTAGTTTGACATATAAATTTAACATGGCAACCTAAACATGGTGTATGTGCAAGTGACAAATAAATTAATTTAAATACTACAATCGCACAAACGGCTCTAAAAGTAGCACAGTGGTGTCGAGTGGCGGTTTTTACATCTGTGTGCATGGGGTTTCAGTTCTCATCCCCTCCATAACAAAGTTATTGCAATAATATTTCGACGCTACGTTATATTTCAACTTCTGACACGACGCCGTCGCTAAGGCCGACATCGGTTGCCCAGCGACGATACTTGTCGCTTGGGCACTGCCCCGTCTTGGAACCAATCACTGAGCGTCTCTGGTGACGCCGGGCGACGCAGCACGCCAGCTCGCCTGCCAAAGCCAGTGAAACGAGAGAGAGAGCGAAACACAGAAGTTATTGACACTGTCATATTGTGCTATTTATATTATTAATTTTTTTTGGATAGGATTTTTTCAATGCTTTTAGGTAGAATAACTCTAGGTAGTTTATTATATTATTTCTTACACGTTGACTGTTGCCCCTGATGGAATGCGGAGTTTGCAGAAAAAAATTCCAAACCACAAGAGGTCTACATATCCACCAGACTAGAATCCACCAGGTCCGTATTCTTCCAGTTACAGCTCCGCATCCCGCAAACCTAAACACTTCATCGCCTTCATCTGACTCCACCACACCGTTACATACTCTTCTCGGCCGGTTTAAGCAGTCTATCCCTCTAATCAAACGCATCCCTCGTGGTGCGAGAACAACTGTTGCCCAAGCGCTCACGGACGCAATAAACAACTGCGTTCGGAGCAATAATGAAACAGAATGGCTCAATTTATTAATTTTTCATACAGAGTTCTTCATGTTTCAAATAAAGAAAATAACATAACATTGACACAAAAAATCAAAAACAACATTCAAACGCCAGACGCACAACATTCAAACACCCCCATTTCATCTTCTAAAGGTAAATACAACCTGTTTAAAAAGGTCGAGGAGAAAATTCAAGACGGTGACCTCAAAGGAGCTACTCGTCTCCTCTTCTCAAACGACACCCTAGCACCTGACACACCGGAGACCGCGGCCGCATTACACTCCAAACACCCCCCAGGCCCATCCACCCCCATTTTTGTAGATTCTCTTTCCGACCCTTCTGCTTGTATCCACGCCACTGAGCGAGACGTAATAGCAGCCCTCTCATCCTTCCCAAAGGGATCAGCATCCGGCCTGGACGGCATTTCCCCGCAGCACCTCATAGACCTCACTAGTCACGGCACAGGGGCCACTGGCGAGCATCTGATCAAAAGCTTAACAAAATTAATGAACCTAATGCTGCTAGGAGATGTCTGCCAGGAAGTGACCTCAGTTATTTATGGGGCCAATCTCATTGCTTTAACCAAAAAGGATGGTGGTGTGCGTCCTATTGCCGTAGGGTCAACTTTTCGCCGTCTGGCCGCAAAAGTTTGCGTCCGGCTAACACGCAATAAATTGCAAAATCTTTTTGAACCCATACAGGTCGGCTTCGGAACCCGTGGAGGCTGCGAGGCGGCGGTCCATGCCGTGCGCACCTTTGTGCAAGGCGACCTGTGTGAGGTACTCTTAAAATTAGACGTCAAAAATGCTTTTAATTCGGTCAACAGGGATTCCCTGCTAAACGAAATTAAAATTCATGTTCCCGAAATTTAAAATTTTCTTCTCCAGTGTTATCACTCTCCTTCTAAATTAATGCACAAAAACAATGAAATCCTCTCGGCCGTAGGTTGTCAGCAGGGTGATCCCCTCGGTCCAGCCATTTTTAGTTTGGCCATCAATTCGATAATTCACGGTTTAAATTCAAAATTAAACGTGTGGTATCTCGATGATGGCACCCTAGGAGGTGACTCGCAGACTGTTCTGGGTGACCTATTACAAATCAAAAACAAATTTTCGGATATCGGCCTAGATTTAAATTACAACAAATGTGAATTGTATATTTCTGACAAAGTAGATTCTCCTTCTAAATTACAAATCATTCAAAGTTTTGACAACATCGCCCCAAACATTAAAATTCTAAATAAAGACAGTCTTCATCTCCTCGGGTCACCCATCTTCGATGAGGCCATTCCACCCCTTCTGAGTAAATCAATTACTAAATTTAAAAGTTATTCGGACCGCCTCATTAAAATTACCAGTCATTCTGCTCTTTTCGTTCTGAGTTCTGCCTACTTGTTCCTAAATTCACTTACCTGCTCCGCTGCTGTCCCGTTTGGAAATTTCCCCATCTGATAAAACCTATTGATCTAATTTTAAAATCCCAAATTGAATCCATCTTAAATATCCATTTCAGCGAGCAGGCATGGACCCAAGCCACCTTACCGATAAGATATGGTGGTTTGGGAACACGAAAAATTTCAAGCATTTGTCTTCCTGCCTTTTTGGCGTCAATCCATAGCACCTCTGATCTCGCAGGTAAAATCCTTAAAGCCTCACCGGCTACAAACTGCGAAATTACGTGTTTGGTTGATGCCTCAAATGCCTGGCTTGCTGGACCGAGCCCAAATTTTCCATCTCGACCCAAAATTCAACGGGCCTGGGATTCAATAGCTTCAGAGTACACCATTCATTCTCTCATTGACAGCGCGACAGGTAGAGACCGCGCCAGACTGTTGGCGGTCTCTACACCTGAATCAGGCCACTGGCTTCATGCCTATCCCTCACCAAACACAGGCACCTACATAGACCCAGTCACCCTCCGGATAGCCGTTGGTCTCCGACTTGGTGCTGAGGTTTGCGTGGGTCATAACTGTGTCTCTTGTGGGGCCCCCGTTGATCGCCTTGGCCACCACGGACTCGCTTGCTCCTCGGGTGCCGGCCGCCTGTCCCGTCATGCTGCCCTGAATGACATCCTCAGAAGGGCGCTCGTCAGTGCCAACGTTCCCGCTGTTCTGGAGCCCCAGATTGCACGGAACGATGGCAAGCGCCCTGATGGGATGTCTTTAATCCCGTGGAGGTACGGACGTGCGCTGGTGTGGGACGCTACTTGCGCCGACACTATGGCTTCGTCGTACCTCCCAATGACGTGCAAGCATGCCGGCGCGGCGGCGGACACCCGAGAGCGGGCAAAGACAACAAAATACCAGTGTCTCGGCGCCCAGTACGAGTTCGTTGCATTTGGCGTCGAGACACTCGGTCCGTGGGGCAAGGGCGCACGTGGGCTCTACAGAGACTTAAGTAAACGCCTGAGGGAGGCAACGGACGACCCTCGCGCCGGCAGCTTTCTCGCACAAAGACTCGCAATTGCGATACAACGCGGGAATGCTGCCTGCGTGATGGGGACCCTACCTAAGGTCCAAATTTGTTATAATTTTTATTTTTAAGGTAGCTTAGTTTATGTTTTATACTTTGTAATCATTTGTAAAATTATTGTATAAATTTAATAGACAAACTAGAAATTTGCTGATTAATTTTTTGGAACTACCAACAGCCGCTCGGTAAGGTCGAATAAAGGTCAAATATTTTTTTTGCAAAATATCCGTAATCCTTGAGTATTTTTGACCGCCAGTAAGATAAAACAGTTCGCAAGCCCCATACTTCGAAATGGTTTTCAAATCAGGGTATGTTGTAAAAAAATGAACAATCCCAATTGTCTATGGTCACCGAATATTGATGAGATGGTGAAATAGTGGCCTGGCTGAAGATAAATCAATAATTCTAAGGTCAAGGATATTGCTGAAAAGATTCCAAGTAACATTTCACATGACCAGTCGTCAACAGCAGTTTTAAATAATAAAGCCCACTTCCACTCTTTATGAGAAAAGATTTAAGTAACGTAAACATCTAATTAATAATACATTTGAGAGTAATACTATATTGCAATTAATCAACGTAGTAAAAATTAAATTAAAAAAAAAATTACATTTACTCATTTGAAAAGAAATTCGCCAAATCGGTGTTGCAGTTGTTGCACTCTCACTGCATCGATTCGGCCCTAGGCGTCTAGCGGGGAAATAGAATTGGGCTAGCAAATTCTTGTGTTCGATACAATATTTTTTTATTAGCCTTTTCATAAAAAAGTGTAATTTTAATTTATTGTTCATTAAATATTATTTATTACTCACTCACTTACACACTCACATCCTCACAAACTTTTGCATTTACAATATAAACACAACTTTACAGTTATTACAAAACCTCAATGCGAAGAGGATTGAAAGGGGGCCTTACCATGACGTCTTAATGCGTTTCAGTTTAGGTTCGCTCGCTGTCAGATTCATACTAAAAGTGACAGCTAAAACTTAAACTAAGTCGGAATTAGGACGTCACGGTAAGGCCCCCGATGTAACTTTTGATAGCAATATTATTATTAGTCAATCATGCTAAACGTGTCCTTTGGCCCTGCATGTCTACCCCGTACGGGATAAATACGTGATGTATGTATTATTATTAGTCATCAGTATTAATAACATTGAATAGGAAATTAGTGTATTTTGTTTTTTTTTCTTAGGAAATATTGATCTTTAAATGTTTTGTGTATGTTTTAGTTCAATGTCGACTGGTTTGAATTCGCTGTGTGGAGTAATATTTGAAGATCTCGTGAGACCAGCTTATAACAAGCCTATATCTGAAAAGACTGCAAGCTTCATAATGAAAATAATCGTGGTTGTTATTGGTAAAACGTTTACATAACAATCTATTTTTCACTGAACGTTCGTTCTTACTCGGCGTAAAACACATTATATATTGCTGGTTTTTCTTTGCAGGCTTTATCTGTGTTGCGCTCGTTTTTCTTGTGGAACACATGGGGGCTCTGATCCAAGCTGGAAAAAGCCTAGCTGGGATTACTGCAGGCAGCCTTCTCGGCTTATTCTCAATGGGGTTATTTTTACCTTGGACTAACTCTACGGTAAAACTAATTAGAAATTTAAATTGTTAAATAAACTTTAATTGCAGTGCGATTCGAGCTAAACTTTTAATTGCAGGGTGCTTTGGCTGGTGGCTTTATTTCCACTCTGTTTGTTGGTTGGATATCTATCGGCACTCAAGCAGCAATGATCAGAGGTGAAATAATTTTTCCAACGAAACCGGTATCGACTACCGGCTGTGACGCTAACATGACTTTACCGACCACGCCCATGTCCATGCCGCAATCAGTGGAGTTTGACCGGTACGCTAGTTTGCTATAATATTTTCACAGATTAAGTATCTATGCATTCATTTTTACAACTTGTAAGAAACGAACGATACGTACTGAGAAAATAACAATGTCGAATCACAATTTAATTGCTATAGGTGTATGTTTAGATTGCTATATAGGCCACTTCACAATAATTACGTAGAGTTCAAAAACATGCGGAATATTTCCCGCTTAACCAATTATAGTATTTTATGCAACAGTTGTATTAGAGGGGTCAAAAAAGGCGAGTGGTGTGAGTTACGATGTGAGCGTAGCGAACATCGTAAGAAATAAACCACGAGCTTTTTTTGACTTGCTAATACAACGTTGCATACAATATTTTTTCTACGACTAAGTAGGTAGGTACTTACTAAATTAGAGTAATACGTTCTCCAAAAATGAAGAAGTCCAGTGTTCCAGTCTCCACGCAGAAATTCTCGTACCTAGGTTTTATCATTGCCGAGATTTTCTAGATAACAAATTTTCCATCACTTCCTGGGCCGCTGCGGATATTTCTTCCGGTGTTGAGTTAATTTCGTTTTCATCGATGCTTTTTTATGATAATTATGTTAATGCTACAAAACTTTGTTAAAACTATTGCAATCAAATAACAAATAACAAACAAGACAAAAGCGGGAAACATGAAAACGACTAACGAAAAAATTTAAAGTTTGTTTATAGTAAACTTTGTTTTTAATTAACGTTAACTTTTTTTTATAGCCTTGCATTCTTGGCGCATTTAGCCAAAACGTTTACCAACATGCCAGTGACGTTATTAAAAAATCTTGTTTGTTATGTTGGCAGCTACGCATTTCGTTCAGAAAGTTCTAGTTCAATAAAAAAACCATACGAATGAAATAATTTGTTAAGTTGGTAGCCATGCATTTTCATCGTAAATTTAATGTTGATCCTGTAAAAGTTTTTCCTAGATCTGGCAGTCTATGGCAGGCAGAGTTAACGATGGAGCACTTTTAGAGCCATAAGCCAACAAGTGCTTTTAGAGGGAATAGACAATATAGACTTAGCCAAAGTCTTATTATGAGTGTTCTTATAGTGGTGCTCGTGATAACATAAATCACAGATAATAGTACAGGAGTAGGAAAAAAATATAACTGCCGTTTGTTTTAAACCTTCAAAAGGTTAGTTCAAAATAGAATGCGACTAAAATTAAGTCCGTCTTACAGGAATTAAATAATCTCGATTTAATTTTAAGCTCAGTCAATAGACTAGGTAGGTACTTACCTAGTGACATAATTATATCCATGTATATTACTTTTTCCCAGCAAGTGGTCATAAGGTTGTTGGTTTTGCACATAAGGCTTTCATTTGATATACGTAGTTGCGCATGCATGATAATTTGATACCATAATAAGATAGGTGTCATATATGTTTCTTAGCTCTTAGGGCAGCGTAGGAGATGCGAATACAACTCGTCTACGGACAACGTGCTCTGCCGCTTGAATCTGCTATACGTTCAGCTATTTGGCATAGTACAATTTGCAACCCACGTCTGAGAAGCATTTGTTTATTTACTATTGTGTCACTGAAACCATCTCATCAACAGGTCAGGGACGTTCTTCCTGTACAGATTGAGCTATTTATACTACACGTTCGTTGGCATGGCCGTCTGTATAGTGGTGGGCGTCGTGGTCTCGTATTTCACGCAGCCAAACGATCCGGCTATGGCAAGTGTTTTAAAGAAATAATTATTATCCTGTTTACAACGTCCCAGCAAAGTTGAAGATAAAGATATTTTAGAGTTATACACATGATGCAGGCTTTTCTTAATCATGTATGTATTTATCTACCTCATACTTAAAAAAATAGTTGGGTAAAAAATTTAACAACCTTATACTTGTCACTTTTTTGCATACCTTTGTCCTCCATCCTCGACTGAATCTTACCTATTGTTCAGAATTCAATGGGTCTACATATATTATGTAGGTAACTAGGTGCTTACATATATCAAGTGGTCGAATATTTTTTGTCCTAATGTAATGTTAGAGTTCAATTGAATTATCCTTTTTTGTAATTTACTTACCTATAAACCTGTAACCATCGGCTTTTCAGGAACAAATAACCTTTCTTGTTGGTATAAAATAGGATTTGGAATTTTATCATTCTTATTTCTTTGATCCGGCTAATCTTGAGCTGGGCGTGACACACGCGCACTAAAAAATATACAAAAATATTGACGATAAACCCTTAATATTTTTTTTATATTCATAGGAAACGATTTTATTGTATACTCCATTCGTTTAGGTATTTAAAAAAACATAAACAATCTCGACATGTCTTTTTATTGGAAATATACACTCTAAAAATCTAAATATTTTCACTTTACAAATTAATTAGGAAATAACAATGTAATTTCTTAATTAATTTGTAAAGTATAAAGATTTAGATTTTTAAAGTGTATGTGTCAATAAAAAGACATGTCAAGATTGTTTACCTTTTTTAAATACCTAAACGAATGGAGTATAGGTAGAGATACTTAAACGTAAGATGCGTCTCGTCGTGGTGTTTCCAGGTGCACCGAGACCTTCTGACGCCGATGATCCACCGCTGGCTGCCCCCGCAGCACCAGCTGTGCCGACGGCCGCGGCTCACGCAGCACGACATCGAAATCAATGCGCGAGAGATGGCGCAGTTGCGCGCGCGCTCGTTAGCTGTGAGTCCCGTATTAATATATTAAAATTACATCTATTTGGAATGGACATGCTGTTGAAACTGTTCGATTGATTGTTATTGTTTAGTACAAAAACGAGTAGTACCTTTGTTAGAGATAGGTCATTGTTTCTGGTTTTATAAAAAATAGCTAATAATAACTTCGACAGAGGCCTTCCTTTCGTTCTTCTGCACGTTATATGGTTGAGTAATGTGTGTGAATTGACAAATTGACGTTCCAAATTAGAAAAATGACTTAAGTCCTATATCAGTTCTGTGATGGTTCTGTACACTACTACATACTCACAACAGGTTATTTACTTAAATTTTTCACTTATACCTACTCAATGCAATGCAATGTCACATTCATGTTGCAATGACAAGCTGTCATATCATTGTCAGTTACGAGTCGTAACATAATTCAATTAAGTTTTTTTTCTTGTTGCAAAAACAAAAGTAAGTGTTGCCGATTCAAGCGGCATGCTTGAAACAATAATAATACCAATATATACCTAATTAGTTATAATTGAAATGAAAGTTACGACATGCGTGTACTAAATGAGTGTGCTATTGATATCACGCGTGCGCTGCTGCAAACGGTACAACTATGATATGGGTATACTTTAAAAACAGTATTACAGTATTAATAAGTCTAAATAAGAAATTATGAAATGTTTCTAATTTAACTAAACACGCCTGTGTTTTTCATGAGTTTCTTATTAGTAGCGGACAGTTTTTTTTAACCCCCGACACTTAAAGAGGTGTGTGTTGTGTGTGTGTGTGTGTGTGTGTGTGTGTGTGGTGTGTGTGTGTGTGTGTAGCACCCAACAGATGGACCGATTTCAATGCGGCTTTTTCAACCGAAAGCCAGTTTTCTTGCGGTGGTTTTTAGTGATGTTTGGTAAAAATCGGTCCAGTACTTTGAAGACTCATCAGCTCTTTTCTAAAATGATGTAAGGCATTTTTGGCATAAAATTGAACTATTTTTTATTTTCGTATGACTACAGCTCGATTAACGCATGGGGGGATTTTTATTTTTATTTAATTTTATTATTTTAGAAGACCGGTGGTACGCTCGAGGCTCGCACTCCAGGGCTTGTCAGCTCACCGCAGAACAACAACTTTCTCAGTTCGGTATAACCTGTTACGCATGGTCTACGCATACCATATGGTCTTAGTACATGAACATGAGTGTGACTAACTAGATAATCTAGAAACGTGTTTTATTGTATAAATTAAAGGAAATAAATGACTGTTAAACTGCTGTTTGCAGTGTTTTTTAAATTTGATATTTTTTTCCCTGCAATACAAGAAATAACGGTCAACTGAAATCCAGACGTTAACTTAAAAAAAGCCTAATTTTTTTTTAAATGAGTTTACACTCGGTTTCAATAAGGAAGGGTTGTATGTGACATTAACACTGACAAATCTAGAGGTGAGGCTTCTTTGTGACACCTTTCACATCAAACGATTATCGATTATATCTTAGTACTAATAACAATCGATTCCATAAAAATAACTGCATATTAATTTATTACATAAAATGCTATTTCGATATAATGATACTCAAGTCAATCTCCTAAGATGTAATAATTATAATTCCTATTTTACGCTTTTTGCCAAGTTGCGTTTTTTCAACAAAATAGGTTGTATAAAATATTATTTAACTTCATGATGTAATTGAAGTTCTAAGGAATCTATTTATTACCACTAAAATCAATTGGTATTGTGTAGTGAGTGTGAAAGAATGTAAAATACTCACTTCATATTTTTGTAGGTTGTCTTTGGATTTTCGATTATACGCGATTTAACCCGTTTACTCAATTATACATAGTCACCTCTCTAGTTTTAATGACCATAGAACTTAACCTAGCAACGTTTCGTTAATAACGACATATATTGAAAATTTGTACGTGAAAATTATGTAAACGCAAAAACATCGCCGTGATTATTTTTAGAACGTTATTAATATACAGTACCAAGTATTGGTTTATTTCTAAGTAATTCAATTTAGTATTTAATTTGCTGTCAAAACTTTCGTGAACACTAACAGTTACATTCTATGGATCTATCACACAACCCTTCCTTATTGAAACAGACCGTAACATTTTTAGCCAACCCAAAAAGTGTTCAACGCCGCTAAAGAATTTTTCACTTCAAAAAGGTCTGTTTTACTCATCATTATCGTCAAAATGGTGTCCTCAAAAATGAGTTGTGATATTCACCTCGTAGACAGTTTTCGCTTATCTCCGATAAATAAATACCTGCCTCAATCATGGGAATATTTGGGTTCAATCGAGCCGTACCACTAATGACTAATAGGTACGTGTTTGTTACTAGCTGCGCCCCGCTACTTCCTGTATGGAGAATTCGTTTATCGCTATGCCGCGGGATCAGTGCAATTTACCTTGATAAAAAGTATCACATGGGTTAAACGGCGTGTGTGCCAAATTTCATCAACTTCCATCCGATAGTTTTTACTTGAAAGATCATTTAACATTTATACTTACTCCATCAACCCTTACAACATGGTAGTAGGTAAGATATAACCATGTTGAGTTGACGATGTCACGTCGTGTTCACATGGTAACAGACATGTACCTACATCGATGCACGCAAATAGTGTCTTCTGCCTCAATAGAAAACACGAAGGACTACCGACGCGTGCAGTTAAATGAAAAGCCTCCACAGAATAATCACCGTGATACCGCAATAATCGGACAAGGGAAGTCAAATTACTATTATCATAAATTCTGTCCCCTCCCGTTGCGGTACCTATATGATTATGAAGTTAACCTATTGAGAGAAATGTCTATGGTTGGCTCAAGATTCAAATGGTTCAATTGTTGAAATTTCAATAATCTGCCTCTGCGAATGGTGAATAGGTAGGTACTTATGCAACTGTGCCATGGCAATAAAACGATGTTAGAAAATGATAATCTATATATTTAATTATTCTAGAAGTGTTATTATATTTAGTCGCATAATTATTTACAACAACTTGCTTGACAACGTTCATTAAATAATGTGCATTAGGTACATTAAACATACTGAATATAAGTAACAAGAATTGAATTCGCCAGAAACGAAATAATTTTATGAGATTCGATATTGTTGAGAAAGTTTTTCATTAAATCTATTAAATTACTTAATTCAGCAATTCCTTAATTAGGTTTCTTTTACAAGAATCGAATAGAAGAAGGTTACCATACTTAGTTGTTTGTGTAGTGCGATTTATGCTATCGCAACGACCATTCCTTACGCTAATAATTATCAAAAATGTATCAAAATTGTTGTGTGGACCTAAGGAAGCGGCACTTAGCTAGCTAGCTGGTATGCTGTTTCACGATGATGTTACTCATCGAAAGCACGCTAAGCACACTCGGACAGCACACATGAGGCAACTTGATACAGTACAACACACTGGGATCATGAATCGTTAGGTTCTGACTCCCCACACTGGCCTAGGACTTGAGTTCCGTTCTCCGGCACGTGCGGACGTTGACCGGGAAGAACACATTGAGTTCGATAAGCGTGGCCAGCACCAGGAACATGGCGTACATGGCAAGGCAGGCGCGCCCCACCGCCGCGTCCAGCTTGAACTTGTTGAACCAGAACGTCAGGTACAGCATCAGAAGCGTCGACAGCAGCGAAATCGCCGAATACTCCAGACCCATCGAATTAATTTTCACCTGTCGACAATGTCTTAACGTAAACTTCAACTACCATACCTAACTTAAACTTCCCTCGCTCGGCAAACAAAAAATGCATAGCGATTCACGTTCGCATGGCCAAAACAAATAAGCATCGCTTTAAAATTATCTTTCGCAATCGGCAATACTGTAAATTCTGACCAAGTAGTGTCCTGGCTCGGCTGGAGTGAGCGACGCTTTGATCAGCCACGGCAGTCCCAGGCACAGCAGGATGTCAAAGGTGTTCGAGCCGATTGAATTACTGATTCCCATTGATCCATGTCCTGTATAATAAAGAAGGGCATTACGTTTTGTATTTGTAAACTTGTTTGTCTTTATTGAACAACAAACGCTTTTATCTGATAATTTGATAAGAGTCGTAGGAAAAAACTTGTATGCCAGTCAGTTCCATTGGCTAGTGTATACCCAACGACATATTTTAAACCGACTTCAAAATAGGCAGAGGTTCTCAATTCGGTTGTTTTTTATGTTTGTTACCTCAGAACTCCGTCAGTTGTGGACCGATATGATTATTTTTTTTGGATAGGGAATACATCCAGTTTGGACCCATTAACACCAAATCATGATCTGATGACGAGAACTTGGAGAAATTAAAAGAACTCTTCAAATCTTATAGGCATAGCGATAGCGACTTAACTTATGGAAGCACTATTTGGTGAATTGGAACTGATTATGTAGACGACAGATGGTCATCGGATTCAATAAGTAAATTGAGGGATTGTGATTGAAGCCGCGTGAAAGCGGGGTTCCGTCAGCCTTATGGTGGAGTATAATTCGACATTTATATAACAGTGGGACCACGAGTACATAGCGGGTATAAGCATTATAAGTTGGATAAATAACAAAACGATTCACTAAAAAGCGTACTTAAAAAAATATAATAGAACCGCCTTCAATGAAGCCTTAATCCGCCTATAGATTTCATAATAAATTGTATTAAATAATTACGCTACTTTAGAAATGTTAAATTATTATTTTTTTCGGTGAGTGCTATTACTAACATCTTTTCAAATTCCTATGATGACGAATAAACAACTTCATTTTATTTCATTATTTATATGTTTGAAGTCGGTGTGCCTCAGCTTAAATAGTTCCAAGCCGAATAGTTACTATGTAGGCAGATAGACTAGGTCCACTTCTGTCACACATGCCACACATAAACATAACGATGTTATGATGGGAGCGTGAATGGTGAGCGTGAATTTGACATTTCTAAAGTAGGTAGCGTAATACAATTTATTATGAAATCTATAGACGTATTTAGGCTACATTTGAAGGCTGTTCAATTTTTTTATTTAATTGTTTTACATTGTTAAGTACCGACTAAAACTGTCTCTCTACTCTTCGTTTATGAGCATTAACTTTAATCGTAATGGTTACATTGTTATAATTTATAAACTTAGTAAGTATGCTTAAGAAATCAAAATAGCAACTACCTAAAACAGGACATTCTGATTTCTGAGTTGATGATATGTGGTGGGCGGGTACGTATTAAAATACATAAAGTTGAAATACAATGGTTCACAATACCTAAATGCAATTTTCTCAGAAAATTGCAAATTAACAGAATTGTTATAAACTTATTAACCTAACCTAACCTCCAATCTATCTAGTATATTTAGGTTAGGTTAAGTTAGGTTAAGTTCATAAAATTTTGCGAAAATTGCATTTTAAACCATTATGTATTTTTAACCATTACTTAGGTATTTTAACTTTATGTATTTTAATACATACCCGTGGTGGGCATCTCGTTCCGCTACCCCTCAAGAAACACTGGTTTACCCCCGGTTTGGAACCAATGTTCAACTGTAGTTTGGATTTGTAATTTGTGTTCTTAAACCATCACCTGAATATCTATATATATTGGATTAATTGATAAAACAATAACATTACATCGTCAGTGTTAATTTACCTTGTTTAGCGACGATAACACTTGAAACGGCTTCAGGCACCGACGTACCAGCGGCAAGAAAGGTTATTCCCATAACTGAATCAGGTATCATTAACGTATCCCCTGCATTAAAAAATGATTAAATGTAGGCACCTACACAAAATTTATATACATTTATTCACCAAAATAATGCGAAAATTCAAAAGTAGTTCTGGGGCCATAATTATTTTATATTTGAAGCACATCCCTCGAAATTATCATACGAGAATGATAAAAACTAAACGACTATACATGAAGTAAATTACAACTCTAATTAATATTTTCAACTACACTGACGAGAAAAACTAACGGGTCGCTTCTCATACAAAGTTGTATGAAAAGTGACCCGTTAGTTTTGCTCGTCAGTATAGTTGTCTCCTTGGCCTTGGCATCATTGGGAATATCATCAATAGTTTGACAGAGATAATAAAAAAAAACAAGACTTACCGACAATAGTTATCATCCAGGCGACAACGTATGACAAGGAGCCAATCCATACAATGCACATAATGAACGTCAAAGGAAACCAGTTTTTAAAACGAGGCTTTTCGCAATCTGGTATCGTGAAAAGGAATACCAAGTGTATAGGCCATGTCACGAACCATGTAGTCTGAAACAAAAAAAAACAGACCATAAAAGGAACAACAAACTATCTCATCACGCTTTTATAATAATTACTAGCTTCTGCCCGCGACTTCGTCTGCGCAGGATTATACATATAAATCTTCCTCTTGAATCACTATCTATTAAAAAACCGCTTCAAAATCCGTTGCGAAGTTTTAAAGATTTAAGCATACATAGGGACGCAAAGACAGCGACAGCGACTTTGTTTTATACTATGTAGTGATGATAATAAATTTGAAATCGGTACGGAACATGTCTAGTTTAATAATACCTCTACAATTAAGTCTGCAAAGTATATGTTAGGACCAAAAGCTTATGTATATCACAATAGCAGAATAGATACAATAGAATTATACCTGGGTAAACCAACTCCTTTTAAAGGGAAATTTCCATAGCGAGTGTTTATACTCATCGGAGCCACTTTTGTCGGTCTCTGCAGCTTGGGGCGGGCTGTCGTCTGCGTAAGCTATCTCCGCATCGTTTGCCTTGTCTATGTCAACACTGATAGCTCTATTTTGCTCGTCGTTCTCCAGTGCTTTTCCACAATCGTTATCGTTATTAAAAATGGGTAATATAGCTTTCATATTTCCATTGTGTTGGTGGTGATCTAGGGTATCAGTTTTGTTTGAAGTTGGCGGTTTCGTATCCTTGATTTCTTTAAAATTAAATGCAGATAAATTTTAAACTTTTAACAGAATATTGAAAAATAAATACTAATAATTTGTGATTCTTACCTATGACACTGTCCTGCTTTTCATCAGTTTTGTTCATGAAATTCCTCAAGCACTTCCAGCTGCCTGAAAATAAATTTTATCTTTCTGTAATCGCGAACATATATATTTACTCAATATATATATAATAATTGTATTTGCATAATGTTTATGTGCATTACGGCACTTACTTGGATTTACCATACAAATAATATCATGGTCATATCAACGCAACATAGATAGGTACCATCATACCTAATTGTAAGTTGCGAAATGCTACATTGTAATTATGTTGTTAAATGTACAAATATACACAAGTAGAAGGTATGATAAAATATAAATGTGATCAGTAGACGGCCACAAAGTAACTTTCGCGTTGATATGGAAATTATTTTACCTAATACGTATGCAGTTAAATATAAATACGGGGTTTTCAAAGTATGACAGTTCAACTGGAAGCCCTGATGTCCTATTTACATAGATAGAAGTCAAAATGAAATCTCTCAAATGTATTTAGTATTCAGGTTTGCTGATGTGACCGAGAATATGAGTTAATGTATTGATTCAGTTGTCTTGATTCGTTGTTGCCCTGGATGTGGATGGGCTAATGTGTAAAATACTATACGAAGCCCGCTTTAAAATAAAAAAGTTTAGAGTACTCGTAGTATTGTATAATATACGGGATAAAGTGCGTACCTACAGTACTTCTACTTTTTTATGTGCTTGACAATTGCCGTGTTCTGAATAAACATGAACGAAAGATAATGTTGTTAAGATCGAGAGCAAGGGCAACAGCTGCATCGAGCATCACTCTGTCCAAACTACTCGCTCTCATCCTCAATAATGTACATTTTCATTCATATTTATCCGAAACACTGCAACTGTAAAACACATTAAGAAAATTGAAGCACTACACAACACACACACACCCTGTCTTAAAGATTATCTTCGTTTTTCATATGACGAGAGACAAGAATCTAGAAGCGCTGTACATAATGTATGTCTGGAAGAAGGTCATCATAACATGATAATTGAACCCATTAATCACAACTCTGATAAAAACCGATTCTGAACTGCAAAAGTCGCAAAAGGCGAAAGGACCGCTTTTAGCTTTTACCTGATTACGTACCTAACTGTTATGCTTACCTTTAGCAAAGTTTTGTATTGACTTGTCGTAGTACATAATGCAGATGTAGACCCCGTACAAGAGGACGAGTAGGAAAGCTTCGTACCACTGCACATACTCATCGTGCATGATGCAAATCAGTATAGACACCGTGATGCCGTAGGCCAGGCAGTCCCGCGTGAGCGGCCACCAGTCGAGAGGCACAACCTAGAAATAGATGATCACTGATCATCGTTACTTACCTTAGATTCAGATATAGTAAACAGTGTACTTCAATCAAAGTTTGTATCATACGCAATTCGTGAGACTGTTACAATTTACCTATGTTTAGTCGAAGTAGTCCTGATTACGGGATTAATAACATTATACCGGAATAAAACATAGTACAGGAGCAGAATACCTGCACTTAGGCTAGGTAGTAGTACTAATTCCATTGTATTCTTTTTAAACATCGTCGTTAGTCAACTCGCGCACTAAATAAGGTCTCAGGTTAAAAATGTAAATGACGCAGAGCCTGAGAACAGTGAGTGCCCGTGCGTGAACGTGTTTAAAAACCTCCTGATAATTGTATTTAAATGACGTACCATCCCAGCACCGATCCCGCAGCAAGCGGCGACGGCGAGGATGTTGAACACCGCAGAGCCGACGATGGTACCGACACCGATGTCGCCCTCCGTGATGAAGGTGCCGATCACATTTACGAACAGCTCCGGCGCTGACGTCGCCGCCGCCATGAACGTCGCGCCTGCCACGTCGTTGCTCATGTTGAGAGCTGAAATAAATAAATAAATGTCTCGTCACGTATTAGAGAGAAACACATTAGCCAAATATAAGAATTTCGCATAAGAGTGGAATTTAACTCTTGCATCGTGTCACGATAACGTAACACAATCCTTATATTTGAGTACGATTACAGGTTACGAAAAGTGGTTCTTGGGCTTGCATGTAGCAAAAAACTTATTAGTTACTGTACTGAACTTGTAGTGGGTCAGGACGCGAAACGTTTCAACCGCCCCATCTTTATGTTCTTCGAATTGGCAAATATTATGTCCATCGATTAGAAGCAATTGCCTAGCTACGAAGAGACACAACTGTCGAGAAATTGAGATATATTTAATTGCTGTTAATAGACAAAATCACGTATTTTAGTAATATAAAAAATCAATCAATTAAGGTTTTACATTAATAATTATGTCCTCCTTGTCTTACTGTTCAGGAACAGCATGCAAATATTTCAAATTAGGTACATAATAATAGGTATAATTGTCAGAGATACAAAATTAAATCAATTCATAAGATAAAGCGGTTAAACGCTTCCCGGCCTGACCAAGGGCCTTGCCATGTCGTCTTAATGTGATTCAGTTTAGGTTCGCTCGCTGTCAGATTCTTACTAAAAGTGACAGCTAAAACTTGAACTGAGTCGGAATTAGGACGTCACGATAAGGCCCCGGGCCTTAGTTCAAGTTTTAGCTGTCACTTTTAGTATGAATCTGACAGCGAGCGAACCTAAACTGAATCGCATTAAGACGTCATGGTAAGGCCCCAGGTAAATACTAACCGTGGCATATTCTATCTACTGCGGGCACGAAGAACTTATCACAGACGACAGCTAGCGCTATGAAGAGGTAGAGGGATATGAGGATGTGGATGACGACGGCGCCGTGCTGCCGCTGCGACTCCGAGAACAGTTCGGCCGGGAAGTCGTCGATGGCGGGAGGCGTACAGTTCCGCCCTTGGAGGTACACATCTGTAACACACCAATGCACACCAATTTTGAGTCCCACTTCTTTTGAGTGGATACAAATGATTTCAAGATATGAAATCACATTATAATTAATATGAGCCGCAATTTAGACAAAGCACTAAACTAGTAATGAACGCTATTATCGCTATTACTGAAAGGCCAGTATGAGCCTAGATAGCCACAGACGAAATATACTTTACACCTACTCACATCACCACTTTCACTGGTTTTTTTTAAGAAAATAGATTCTTAGGTACCTGCATAAATGTAAAAAAAACTAAGCCAACCGTGCGTTGGGTATTGTAGGATTCCGTAAATACCTATGTTTACCTACTTGTGCAGCGAACAACCAATATCAACTTATTTTTCATTATTAAGTATACTCGTTTCGTTAACTTCCAAACCTCTGTGATAGTTTTCCTTTTAAATTGGTCATTTATGTACATACTACCTAATCTAAATCTGTTCACGAATCCAAAAATAAGGTTTAGAAAAAAATGTACTGTAAAGCATAATTTTTCGAATATCTAATTCGAAGAACGGTTTTCGTTGACCTACAACATTTTTGATAACCTACCCAACGAGACCTTTCACCACGAGAAACACGAGAAAAGAAACGGGTGAAAACCGCGGTGTTGTAAATAAACATCCCCACTTTACGCGTTCCCAACTCGCACTTAGCCAGTCCCTGATGGCGGATTAAAAATTTGTGACAACTCACGCGCCTTGCATTTTATTAGTAGTTATGGCATATTTGACCCGCCTGCCAACGACAATTGATTGACTTTACCAAATAGGATCATAAATTAATTTAGTTTACGTTTGAGATGTCATGTCATAAGCATTGAATTTCTATGGCCCGACATTTCATATAGGTCATACGAACACCTTATGTGCGGTCAATTGATTCGAAAGTGTTTTTTTTTATAATTAGGGACATACTGCATATTTGTAATAAAGAGATATGATAACAAAAATTATAAGATGTTAAATTTATCTACATTATCGCTATTAGTCGCACTTACCTGCCTACTACTTACCTAAATGCGTATCTGGACGTATTGTATCTAACCTGAAAATATCAACGGTCAATATTTTATCACATCCATAGGAAAGATGTGAACCTAAATCTGTTTATGACCAATTAATAAAGTTTTGCAAGGCAGTCTACGAAGATATATCAGTGCGTTAAGCTTCACATATTCACCAAGAACTAAAGTCTATATAACAATTATAATTTTAATAGTTATTTGTTTTACCAAGTTCTAATTATCGTTGGGACGAAATTTCGTTAAAATTTCATTCAATTTAGCCCTTATCCTTTCAGAAAAAAATATCTACAACAGACCGGCAGTCAGACAAATAGATGGGACGAAACCATATCTAAAACATAATGGCTATACTATAGAACCCTAGAAACAGAGCTTGATTAGGCAAGGCACGCTTCTTCGGCGACACCCACCCTGCACCACCGAGTATTGCGTGATGTATGTAAGGTTTCTAAATAAACTTAAAAGTGTCTGGACCCTTTGTTTCTGTGAAAACCTTTTGTTTCTGTGGGTAAATTATTATTAATGAAATAAACACAATGTTAACAAATATTCTATTTCATGGTAAGTATCTCGTCCATCAGATAAATGTGAAACCAAATGTTTATTTGCCAAGTTTTACCCTGAACAATAATCCTATCGATTCGTATAAATAGTAAAGTGTTTATTTTGAATTTTTAGTTGGTTCCATTCCCTGGTGAGCAAAGCGAATATAAGAAGATTTTTGAATGCACTTTTGTTTCTTTTTAGAAATAAAGGTATGTTTCTTATCAGTAAAATGAGCTAACTAAAGGTCATAATGGCCCTCCAGGCCAGGGCCAATAGATTTTTCCACCCTGTATTTGGGTGAATTTTCAAAACGTGTTTTTTGGATGTCCTACGCTAGAAAAAAAAAACTATGCCATATATGTACCAAAAAAAAATATGATCGTATTCTTTGCCATTATCTAGGACGAGGCAAAGCCATTAATTAATGATGATGAGCTACTAATCCCAAAAAAAATATATTGAAATTCACGATTCGCATAGCTGTGAGGTATGTCACACGCGAAGTTTAGCTCAGACAATTGAGTACAACTTTGTCTATGATGGTCGTAATTTATTTCTGTAAAAAGCATTTTAAAGAGCTCTTCCTGGTCTATATTTATGAATAAAAAAACATGTAAAAACCTCGTAATTTAAAAATGCAGGGATGGGAATGTGTTTGTCCCGCGCGCTAGCGTTTTTAAATGACTCGCAAATACCTGCTGGTTACTGACTGGTTGAGCTATGTAACGATATTTTCAAGTTTCTACGTCGAAGACATGCTAGTTCGCGTTCGTTTACCAAGCAAAGTGGAAGCGTATACTGCGCTATGATTTTTAAAAATAGGTAAGTTTGTGACACGATACTTTTGGTCAGCCTATAAGGTAATCTGTGTGGCTAGTAAATATTGCATGTTCAAATACTTTATAGATATGTCTATTTAAGTGTTCTATAGTTTAGAACATCGAGAATGAACAGGCCTATTGTCATTTACCTAAAGCTTATACTTTCGACAGAAAATATTAAGTAAATGTACTTTTGCCGTAATTTGTGTGGCGTAATTTGTGTGGCACTTTTGTCCACGCAAATTACAAACGCGCCACACAAATTACATTTTATGTCTTATTTCAATAGTATGAGCATTTTATGATGGTTAACAACACTTGTTATCTTTAAATTCCTACCCGTGTTATTTTATATAATTATGTTAAAATATTTGTACGCTTGCTTGCTTGCTGAATGCAGGAGCTGCTTATGCCATTCAAGACAGTG